>ML777531.1:1303002-1360653 GCA_009831015.1 Picea engelmannii | reverse complement strand
TCCCTCATGTCAAACATTGGTGGGAAACTTACTGGGAGCAAAGTTCCACAGAGGAGTCTGGAATATATGGGGCCGATCCCACTTGGGATTTTTTTGTGGATGCGGTAAAAGAACAGTATTACCCTGTTGACAACTATGAGGACCAGTACATGAGATGGACCACACTGCGCAAAGAGAGGGGCCAAGAAGTTTCAGAGTTCACCAATACCTTCCATACCTTGCGCACCAAGCTGGGTATCAAAGACTCCGAGTGACATTTGGTTCTGAAATACCGTGGGGCTCTACACAGATACATCTAAACTGAAATGGATTTTCTGGATATCTCATCACTCGGTGCTGCTTATCGATATGCTGTTAAAATTGAGCGGAAATTTAAGCACCAGAACAAACGAGAATTTGGGTCTGCAAATCCGCAACAACCAAAGTATGACAAAGACGGCCCGAACAAACAGTCTCCCGAAAACCAGTCCAAGACACAGGAAAAGAAAGGTCACGGGAAGACAAAGAAGGACACCGAAAAATGGTGCGAGTTCCACAAAATCCCTTGGCACAACATTGATGAATGTCGCTCAAAATAGTCATTGGTGGCTGAGATCAAAGACAAGGAGCCAAACCTTGATTAAGAATCTGTTTATGAAAATAATGGTAAAATACAGATCATCGACACAGACCCCACTGCTATTGTCGCGACCGCAGCAATTCAACCAGAAGAACCAACAGATCCTGAAGAAGGGGAGCACCTTTTTCATTCACAGATGTGGGTGAAGGGGACACCACTGCATTTTATTGTTGATAGCAGAAGCCAGAAGAACCTCATCTCAGCAGAGGTCGTCAAACAGTTGGGATTGTCGACAACACCACACCCACAACCATACAACATCGGGTGGCTTTGCCAAGGACGAGATCTTCGTGTCAACCAGCAGTGTCGATTGTCATACGACATCCAACCCTTCAAGGATGAGGTGTTATGTGATGTTGCCCCACTAGATGTCTGTGATGTTCTCTTGGGCCAGCCATATATGTGGAAACGCCATGCTATCTATGAGTCTTGACCCCATAGTGTCATTATTACTCTAGGGGGTAATCTCTACAGGATACCAGAGGTAGTTCCAACTACTGCCCCACCTAAACAGTGCCACAATGTAGTATCTCATACTGCAAAATTCAACTTCTTCACAATCTGTTCAAAAGGAGA
The DNA here is from genome assembly GCA_009831015.1 of Picea engelmannii. Taxonomy (NCBI): domain Eukaryota; kingdom Viridiplantae; phylum Streptophyta; class Pinopsida; order Pinales; family Pinaceae; genus Picea; species Picea engelmannii. The sequence continues at coordinate 1,359,458 of ML777531.1, read as the reverse complement.
ACAAAAGAACACTGCAACCACTACATCCTTGCTCCAAGCACCTTCTATCCAACAGAAGCAGGTCGACAAGGCTGCAACAAAGTGAAAAGATTCCTTCTGCACATCGTCCTCTCATGTATCTTGACTTGTTGAGCAGCCTCAACAACAACAGGTTCGTGACATATTTCCACAAACTGAGCAGCGCGACGTCTCCAGCAAGACAAGCAGCTCACCAAGATGCAGATTCAACAAATGCTTTTCCCTCTCCCCCGGGAACTCAACACAATGGAGACCATTTCTTCCTAAGGATGGAGGACTGATCCAGGTGGATATCGGTGGCCACCCACCTTTTCCAAATGGCTCAAGACGACTTTCTGGCAATTTTGGCAATTTACTATTTTTAGCAGGTTTTAACTTCCGGGGCCATTTTGAGGGCCCAAATGAAGGTTTTTCAATATCTAGGTTCTTAATTATATCCTAAGGCATGATTGAGCCCCAAAAATGAATCTCCTCGACGATACCTTTCCAACGAGCTATCACACGCCTAAAACAAAGATTGTATGCAAAAGTTACGACCTCAGGAAGTTGATGTACTCACTTACCCAAACGGGGCCCACATGACTTTTGGTGCTTCATTTCCTAGGGTTAGGGTTTTGGATGTTTAGGACTTTTGGCATTCCCGTTTATTGTAAAAGGGCCTTCAGAGCCTCATTGTAATCATCTTCTTGCAAATGCGAGTAGCCGTCACATCTATTCTCAGAGATAACCTGCCACCATTCTAGCGAGTCTTTCACTCTGTATTTTTACAGTCTCTGTACATTTCTCTAATTAATAGAAATCGTGTATTACTGTATATCTGTGTTTATGGTTGCATCTCTGATACATTTCTGTTATATTATTGAATATATGCAATATCTCTGTGCATTTCTTTATTATATCTCCGCTCTCATTTCGTGCCGAAAATAATCCGGATCAACGTTCTTGCATATTAAATCTCTGCAATATTGTCTCGACATATTTTCTCTGATTTAAACAGAGTTTCCTCTTTTTTTGATCTCTGCCCAAAATGAAATTTGAAGCACCGAGATCCTTCATGTGAATTTTAGAGGACAACTGAGTTTTCACATCATGGATAATCTCCTTGTTGTTCCCTATCAGCAACATGTCATCCACATACAAGACCAAATAAATCAAATGATAACCAATTAATTTGAAATACACACAATGATCCTCTTTGCTTCTTGTGAATCCAAGTCCCAACATATAAGTATCAAATTTTTGATACCACATCCTTGGTGATTGTTTTAAAAAGACTTTTTCAACTTGCACACCAACTCCTTCTTTCCCTTCACAACATAACCTTCTGGCTGCTTCATATAGATTTCTTCTTCCATATCCCCATGTAGAAATGATGTCTTCACATCCATATGTTCTACTTCAAAATCAAATTCAACGACAATAAATAACAAAAATCTTATAGAGGTTAACTTGGCAACGGGAGAAAAAATCTCACAAAAATAAATTCCTTCAACTTGGGAATAACCCTTTGCTACTAACCGAGCTTTGTATTTCTCCACTTTTCCGTCTGCATTCAGATTCTTTTTAAATACCCATTTGTTTCTAGTGAGTTTTCTTTTAGTCGACAACTCCACTAGATCCCATACCTCATTCTTATCCAAGGCTGCCATTTCTTCACCCATGGCCTTTTTCCAGAGATTTCCATCCTTTAAATCTACTGCCTCCCTGATAGTTCTAGGATCATAATCAATAATAGAAAAAATCAAAATTTGAACAGAAATCAGATGGAGTATACCTTTCCGATAGCCTTCTTTCTCGAACCGATCTCCTCAATACTGGAGTATGATGATCTTCTACTTCTGATTCCTGTTCTTCTGTAGAGTCTGATTCATCATCCTTTAAATCAAAATCTATTTTCTCTGGTTCTTCCTTACTTGGTAGGACTTACTGTTTAACAACATCCTTCATTTCTCTAAATACCACATCTCGGCTATACACTACCTTCTTAGTTTCTGGGTTCCAAATCTTATAACCTTTGAGACCATCTTTATATCCAATAAAGATACACTTTTCATCCTTCTTGTATAACTTACTCTTGTTTTCCTTTGGAACATGAACATATGCATCACAACCAAATACCTTGAGATGTGTGAGAGAAGTTTTCTTGCTAGTCCATACCTCTTGTGGAGTCTTGTCATCCATCGCTGATGAGGGTGATCTATTGACTAGGTAACATGCAGTACCCACTGCCTCTGCCCATAATTATTGCCCTAACCCGACACCACTGAGCATGCACCTTGATTTCTCCATCAGTGTCATGTTCATCCTTTCTGCAACTCCATTCTATTGAGGTGTATATGGAGTAGTCTTCTGCCTTGCTATACCACACTTCTTACAAAAATCTTCAAATTCATTCCCGCAGAACTCTCCGCCATTATCTGTCCTCAACACCTTAATTCTTTTCTCTGTTTGATTCTCAACACGAGCCTTAAACTCTTTAAGCCTATCAAAGACTTCATATTTATTCCTAAGGAAATATATCCAAGTATTCCTCGAGAATTCATCTATAAATGAGACATAATACATAGATTTTCCCAATAATGGGTCCGATACAGGTCCAAAAACATCACTGTGAACTAGCTGTAAAATTCCTTCTGCCCTCGATGCATCAGAGGGGAATCTTACTCGATTCTGCTTCCCATATACACAATGTTCACATAAATCAAAATCCAGAGAGCAGTTAGACATACCTTCAACCATACCTTTACCGTGTAGTAGTCAAAGACCCTTCTCTTTGATATGCCCCAATATTTGATGCCACAACATAACCTTTTCTCCAGAGACTGTAGGATTTATTTCTTCTTCAACTCCAATATCAGGAACAATGGAACTATTAAACCCATCACTAATAGTGCTTCCTTGTAGATTATACAGAGTTCCAAACCGAACTCCCTTCAACAATACCATTTCTTCTCAAACTATCCTGCAGGTTTCCTTTTCAAATACTGTTTTTACCCCTGCATCATCCATTTTTCTTACATAAATCAAATTTATGGCCAAACCCGGGATGTCCAGAACACCATGCAATGTTCTAATCCTTCCATCTATGAGCCTCAACTTGAATTTTCCTCGTCCTATGATTCTGGTTGTCGAATAATCACCTAGGAAAACTTTACCTCCATCATACCTTTCATATTCACAGAACCACTCCCTGTGAGGAGTCATATGAAAGGATGAACCTGAGTCAACCAACCATGCCTAATGATCTGCATGTGTGCTTGAAGAACCCAAGTACACATCCCCTCCTTCCTTGGAGGTCTTTTCTTCTGTAGAAGGAGATTCTTCAGATCCCTTCTTTTTCTCAACTTTGGATCTACACTGCTTCTTGTAGTGCCCTTCTTTTCCACATCTCCAACATACCTTTAAAAAATTTCTGGAAGATTTAGATCTACCCTTAGACTTAGATCTCCCACTTGAGAACTTATATCTATTTCTTTCCTGTGAGCGTCCTCTTGCAAATAATGCATCCGTGCTCTGTCCTTCCATATTCTTCTGTCTCATCTCCTCCGACAATAAGGATGAGACCACTTCATCAAACTTCAAGGTAGTTGTATTACTACCTATGGACACAACCACACTATCCCACGATTTGCTAAAGAACACAATAAATTCATACACCTATCTTCATATGAAATTTTAATCTCAACATATACTAACTGACTTACCACAGTATCGAAGGCGTTCAAATGCTCTGCGACCGAGTCTCCATCTCTCATCCCGAGGTTAAACAACTTATTTCTCATGAATAGTTTATTTACTAGGGACTTAGACTGATACAAAGTCCCCAACTTATCCCATAAATCCTTGGCTGTACCTTCCACTGACACATTAAATAATACTGAATCTCAGAGACACAGTCGGATTGTGCTCTTCTCCTTCCGATCCAACTTTTTCCAGTCATCTACTGAAGTTCCTGTAGGTGCAATACCTGGATCTACCATGATCCACTGATCTCTGTCCACCATTAGATATTCCATATTGAGCATCCACAACTCAAAACTTTTCCCATTAAACTTCTCGATCTCCATTTTCAAATTGCTCTTCATTTCTTTTCACCTGAAAAATCAATACCATAGATTTCCCACTGTAACAAGGCTTATCACAGTCCCGAGCCAAACCCTTGACCACAAAGGCGTCCCCCTGAAGCCAACAAAGCTCTGATACCAAATGTAGATTTTAACCTTGTAAAATATTTACTGCAAACAAATTTTTAGTAAAAGAACATAAAAGATACAATGGAAAATACAAACATCACACAAAGATATTTCCCCTAGAAACCCAAACCATGAAAACCAACATATTCTATATTCATTCACAGTGATACATTGTTTACAATACAATATACATATAGGAGCCAACGACATCCAAAACCCTAACCCAATGACTTGGATTATTCTACAACCCTAATTCCTTAACCGAAAATAGAAAACCATTGTCAAAAAACCATGTGCCAAAAAATCACCCAACAATGGACATGCAAATTGAGGCAACACGAAAAATGAGGAAAACATGTGACACATTTCTCGAGGAATTTTTTTTTCTCGACGACGCTGCCTCCACACCCCCGCGCAAGAGGATTTCATCCCCCCCTGCACCCCCTCAAACCCCCTTGCACGTCTGATGCAACGCAGACACTACTACTCGTGCAAATAATATAACACATACCCAACAATTAACAGGTTGTACAAGTTTGAAAACTTTGGATCATCATCTTTTCCATCAGTTTTTGTTGCTCATAGCGATGACTTGAGAAAACTTTGGCATGAGTGGTTTGGTCATCTAAACTATCTCTCATTGTAGCAACTATGTAATCAACATATGGTGACTGGTGTTCCTCTTGTTTCATGCAGAGATGGTGTTTGTTCCGGTTGTGCTCTCGACAAACAACATCGGGGTAGTTTTGAAAAACGTGCCTCTTGTCACGCCTCGATCCCTTTGCAACTTGCTCACAGTGACTTGTGTGGTCCACTTTATTCTCCCTCTTTTTATGAGTGCAATTATTTCTTAACTTTCATTGATGAATTTTCCATACGTACTTGGGTTTACTTCTTAAAACTTAAGAGTGAAGTTTTTGACAAGTTTCTACCCTACAAGGTCCTTGTAGAAAACCAATCTGGACATCAAATTCAAAGGTTAAGAATAGATAATGGAGGTGAATATGTGAAAAATAATTTTAAAAGTTAATGCACTACATAGGGCATCCAAATGTAACACACTGTTCCATATACACCACAATAAAATGGTGTTGCTTAGAGAAAGAACCACACATTAAAATAAATAGCTAATTGTATGATCCAATCTAAGGGATTAAGTCTAAAGTATTGGGCGAAATCCATCAACTATGAAAATCACATTGTTAATCGAACTCCCACAAAGGTTCTTAAAATTATAACATCGAAAGAAGCATGGACTAAAATTAAACCCGATGTAAGTCGCTTCCATGTATTTGGAAATATAGCATGGGCTCACATTCCTGATTAGAAAAAGGAAAGCATTGCAACCTAAAAGTGAGAAGTGTATATTTATTCGTTATTCTAAAGATGTAAAAGGTTACATACTTCTTCAACCACATTGTAATGAAATTATTATTAGAATATAGGTTAAATTTGATGAAAATCTCTTAGCATGCGAGCCTAATTCGACAATTGTGCCTTCTTCGGCCTATGGGCCATCTTCGGAGTTTGTCCCTTCCTCTGCTCCTATTATGGTTTCTTCTTCAGATGATGGCATTGAAGATTAAAATCCACCTCCACCTGCTCACGTTCCTCATGTTGGTTCCATTGAATCTAAACCAGTACTAGCACCGCTGCTTCCTATATGGGTCTGTTCAACACGAGACGCAACTGGTGATATTGTTAGTGATCCTTCAGATCAACGTCAGACACATTCACTGTTCCAACAAGACTCTTCTGTTTTGGCTCAAGTTTTAGAGACTCATGATCCAGATACATTTGCAAAAGCTTCAGGTCATCTATATTGGGATACAAAAATGAATGAAGTGTATTGTTCTTTAACGAAAAATAATACTTGGGATCTTGTACCTCTTCTGAAAGGAATAAAAATTGTCCATTGTAAATGGGTCTACAGAAGTAAGTATGCATCATATGGAAGTGTTGAAAGACACAAGGCTCTATTAGTTGTGAAAGGATTTTCCCAAGTTGAAGGAATTGACTACAATGAAACATTTTCCCTCGTTGCCAAAATGAATTCCATCCACCTTGTTCTTTCCCTTGCTACCTCACATAAATGGGAGGTCCATCAGATGGATGTTAAATCCGCCTTCTTGCATGGGGATTTGAAAGAATAAATCTACATGGAACAACCTCCTGGCTATTTCTATAATGACTCTAGCCTTGTTTTTTGCCTCAATAAATCTATTTATGGTCTTAATCAAGCTCCCCAAGCTTGGTATGCCAAAATGGACAGCTTTCTTATTGACACTGAATTTTCCAGATGCCATTCTGATCCTAATGTCTATACCAAGAAATTAGGAATCCATATCATAATCCTTATCCTTTATGTTGATGATCTTATCCTTACTAGTAGTGACACAAAACTTTTAAACCATGTGAAAACCAACCTTAAGAAGAAATTTGAAATGACAGACTTAGGATTTTTTCACTATTTCCTTGGCCTCCAAGTTTTGCAAACCAAGGAAGGAATTTTTCTTTCCCACTCTAATTATTCTTGTGAACTTTTTTGTCTCTTCCACATGTAAGGTTGTAAACTAGCCACTTCTCCCTTCCAGTCTGGAGTCAAGCTTGCTTCCACTTGTACTTCTCCCAAAGTTGATTCCACTTTGTACCATCAGTTAGTTGGTAGTCTCTTATACTTGACTCATACCCATCATGGTGTTTTCTTTGTTGTTGGTATTTTTTCCTGGTATATGAAAAAAACCCATGAAATCCATTGGAAAGAAGCTAAAATGATACTTCGGTATATTTGAGGTATAGTTTAGTTCATGATCCAGGAGGCTCCCCAAGCTCAGAAAATGCTCAAAAATGAAAGTTCTTAGAATTGAATGAAACCAATTCCATTGTGTCTAGATTGTCGCATTGATTCCATCCATATATTTACTTTCTCAAACGGGCTCCGTATGCAAGAGTTATCACACTCTGATAAGATTCTCAAACAACTAAAAAGTCAAAGGTCAACTGGAAAAAAGTGAATGATGACATCATCATGACGTCACCAAAGCTATTTAATGATGATGACATGACATAAGCATGTGTTGACAAGTGGCAACCTGTGACTGGGCATATTTGGCAGACTTGGACCAATGCAGTGTGGACACGTGGCCTAGGCATGGGTAGCCACGTGGCACCCAATCATCACACGTATGGAAAGTTTCAAAAATGTTTTGGGGTCCATGGGTTTTGAACCAACGACCAACTACCAAGCCAAGCGCTTTGAGGAGAGCCCTATCACCAACGCGCCACCATATTCCTTGTTCCATGTAAGACATTTAAATATATAAATGTTGCAATGTTTTAAGGTTTGGTGCGGGAGGCTTAAACCTAATTCATGGTTGCGTGTAGTAATATGACCATGGATCAATAGAAAAGGGGCGTGACCCATAACTACCAAGTGTCTCTATCATACCTACCTCGGATTTTGGGATATGCCATATAACTGGGGGCTTATCCACATTTGATGCGTGGGGGTCTATCCATTATCCCACAGGAATGCGCCCAAAGACCAGGGGCTGGAGCCTATTCAAGGCCAGCGCACAACCCAAAGGGCTGGTGCTTGGCCATATGAGATTGCATATAACCATTCTAGAGGGGCACACACCTTTGATTTGGGGGATTAACCATATATTAAAGTTTAAAAGTTGGTTTTTTACCCTGTCTGTGTATTTTTAAATGATTTTGCCTGATTTTTGGGTAAGAATTGGTTTTTTGAGGATATTGTGGCCATTTGGAGGGGGATTTGATCCCAGAAAGAGGCCAGATCTTCAAGGGAAGTTGGGATTTCTCATATGATCTTGAAAAATATATAAACCAGGCTTTTTGAAGCTTGAGGGAGACTTTTTGATGCAGGGATTTGAAGGAGGAGCTTGTAATTTTTGGCCTTTTCTCATGTTTTTAGAGGCAAGTTTTCCCTGTTTTTGAGAGGAATTTGATGAAGCATGTATGAATCTGAGCAATGAGGTCTTGCACAACACATCTGAATCATGTTATGTAACAACAAAGAGCCATTGTAAGAGAACTTGAGCATTTTAAAGAGCAATAAAGAGGTCCTCCACTTAGAAGTGGGCCCAGAGATGTAGCCAACGATTAGTGAACTCCGTTAACAAGTTCTTGTCTCTATTTCTCTTTATGTTTTGTTGTTCTCTTCTCTTAGCATGGTTATCAATGGCTGATCTCTTTAATCATTAATAAGCATCAAGTAAAAGTCACATTTGATATTCCACAACAAGATAATAAGTTTATGTATTTCACATTCTTATCGATCCGATGCATAAAGTACATTAAACTAACTTGCAATTTATCAATAATACCTTCATTTTTGGATCAGTTTAGGATACATTATAGTTCAGGAGGGACTCATTTATTGGTTGGCTTCACTAATTCAGATTGGGCTGACAACCTCAATGATCAAAAGTCTACTGCAGGTTATGTTTTCAGCCTTGGTTTAGGACCTGTAACTTGGGCCTATAAGAAACAACATGCTATTTGAGAGTTTCTCCATAATGATGGCTTCGAAAGAAAGTGTATTTTTTTATTTTTATGAAACATTCGTTCCTATGGTACTTTTTATTTATTTATGCAGTCACACACACACACACACACATATTACATTTATACTTATTACACTTCATTTCTATGTTTGTAGATGGAAGATGAAGAGGCAGAACATTAAATACAAGTCGATCATGAAAACAATAGGTTAAATCATCAAAGTATAATATCACCTACAAGTGATGAAGAAATGAAGGATGCACACAACTCAAGCAATGAAAACAGTTGAAGTGATGAATGACAATCAATATAATTGAATGTTACTACAAGTTGTATGTTTTGGAATATTTGTGTGAAAATGAAAGATTTTGTTTAATTTGTACTCGACATATTGTCCCAATTGCATGAGGACAAGTTACCAATAAATGTAACAATTACATTTTGGTTTCATTTTGATTATCATGTACCTTTACATTGTCCCATTTTGTATGATGATGTGTCTCTTATTCATATATAATAGAATGAGTTTCTTATTTTATTGCATTACCAGATGTTACAAAATGTTGCATTGTTGATTAATTAATATATGGATGACATTTTTACAAATAACAAAGGTGTAATCCAATCATTATATCAAAATGAAATAATAAAAATATAAAAAATATACATTGTTATAAAAATATTTGATTTTGAGATGATTAATTGAAAATTTGTAAAAAAATAATTAATTAAGATGTAGTGCCCTTTTATCCAATTACCATTATAACCAAACTTATTCTTTGAGGGTATTTGTTTGCAAACGACAGGGTTATTAATTGTTTGCAAGCGACCTAGTTATTAACTCTTGTTATGAAAATGAGACTTAGTTTTAAACATAATTGAATAAATTTGTGAATGCTAATTTGGTTAAATCAAATTCACGTGATTCTCAGATAAATATTTTATGCAATTCTATGATGAAAATAATGTTAGCGATAAATTCATTAGATGATTTTTACGTGAAACTTGTACTTTTATTACTACATATATTACTAATGGTTTTTCTTAGTGTGGAAGGGAATTATAAAAGCGTGTTGACAGGGAAAACCATTGACAATAATTGGGACGCCTAATTGAGTGAAGAAGTAAATATTTGATGAATGTGTTTGTATAATTGATTTGAATGATGAAAAATATTGACAAAAAGGTTTAGTGAATGCATGCACATCGAATATTCCCGTCGATTCAACCCACACATGGGTAACATAGTTGTATAGATCTATATCAGGTACTATAAGGAGAGGTGGAACAACATTCATGTTTCCACCTACTAACACTCCTACCGTGATCGGAGTTGAAAAGTGTAGGAAAATTTTACTTAACAGTTGCACATTGTCGTGAGGGTAGGCCATGCATTCGATCACTCATGAGGACCAACTGAGGGGCACACAATAAGGTGTAAGCGTTATTCCTCAAAATCTAAATTAGTATCTCAATAATAAAAATGCCAAGAGTTAATGTTGTCTCCTTAATTGCGTCAATTTTCCATTACTCAAGATCATATATTTAAAGGGCATGTATACATGGTACCCTTGGAGTACATCAAGTAAGTTCTAAAGGACATAATGTACATGGCACCCTTAACATTCTTATGAAAACTGTAATGAAAGTAAAAGTGAAAAAAATAATTTAAAGGCATAGTTCAAAGAAAACTATTCTTAGGCTTTTCAATTAAGAGAAAAACAATAATTATGTGTCATTCCTTTAGAAAACAAAAAAATTAATTAATAGCCTAATTAAAAATTTGCATTAGTAACCATATTAGTAAATTGAAAGTAAAATAAAAACAATTAGAAAGTAAGTTTGAGTTATAAAATTGTGAATGTTTTTATTTTTAGCTAATTAATTAATAAAAAAAACTCAATTCATGAAAACTTTAAAATCATTGAAAAAAGTTAGGAAGGAGAATCTTAATTCAATTTGAAATCATAAGATAAAAAAAATTAGAATAGAATTAAGCGAAGATAATACTAAATAACTCGGACTTAAAAATAGTCATGCATCAAACATAGTAAACTTGAAAAAGATCTAGGAAACATGTGGAAGTAATTTTAGGAAGTCAAGGAAAGGTGGGTGAGAGAAATGATTTATTTTAAATTTAAGTTAGTAATTTCATGTTCACTTGTGTATTTGGTTGACACTTATAATGATGAATATTAAAATTTAATATAATTTAATAATGATGAATATTAAAATTTAATATAATTTTTAAATGGTAATTTTGTATGAGGGGATATGTGTCATAAAGCTCAAATGTTATAAAACTAAAGTCCTTGGATGAAGGAAAAGAGTTCATACACCTTATTGTTGGACGACTGTCATAATGAAAATAAATCTTTGAATAATATTTGAGAGTTTGGAATTTGAAGTGATCTTGAAGTGGGAAGCCTCTAAGTTTGCGAGCTTGATCTTCAAATACTTGCTAGTGGTATTATATATCTGTACAGGGGACCTTGGGAAAAAGAGTAACCACATGTATTTGAGGGGTGGTTAATTGGTGGGTCAATTCAACAATCGACAAGCTTTGGCAAAGCTGATGTAAAAATTGGTAAAGTTAATGCAAAGATCAGTAAAGTTGAAGCAGAGTTCAGACAAATGACGTGAAGGTAATCAAATTCACCAATGATGGTAAATTGGTTTAACCTCTGAAAGGGTTCATGCATAATTTATATTTTCATCTTTAAAACAAGAAGGAATGGTATACACACATATTACTACATATGAATAAAATTTTACATTGATGTAACATTAAATTCTTGTTGAAATTCTATATATTTATGTATTTAAATTTGTTATTAATGATATTTTTTTTATTTGCAAATCAACATCAATTTGTGGGAATACATAACCTCGCTTATGGAGAAATAAATGGAAAATCCACTTTTAATATCGAAATATTTAGTTCGAATTTAATTTACAGTGATCAAGAAGGAAACCTATACCATTACCATCTTCCAAATCAATTTGATAAGAAACAGGACCTCGTAAACCTTTCTTCATCGTGAAACTTGAGTCACTATGAAATATTTCTTTCATTTTCTGTACCAAAACCATAATAAGCGGGAGCATTCAGTCACCGAGCTTTCGTATCTTGTTAGGAATGTGAAAACTATTTGGATTCGTATCTTGTTAGGAATGTGAAAACTATTTGGATAAGGCCGTTTTAGCTGACCAAGTTTTGAGGAAGATTTATTGTCTCTTGTTGAAACCATTCAGTTAAGATACTCAGTTAAGATAGAGACATCATTTAATGTTTTCAGTTTTGTATAAATGAAAGAGACATTGTATAAATATGAATTCCTTAGAGACATTTGAGGAGCAGGGGCTGCTAGCCCTCTCTAGGGCGGCCGGTTGCCTATGGCTGTTGTAATCTCCATGTTATTTCTGCTAATAAAATACCTTGCCATTGTCCCATGAATGTTTCCCTGTTTCCCTGACTCTGAGGGTTTTACCACGTTAAACTTTGTGTCTCTTGTGTATGTTTGAATCTATGTATATATTGTATGTTGATCTCTGTGGGTTAAATGGCCCAACAAATGGTATCAAAGCCGAGACGTAGAGAGATAAGAGAAGGTGAGAGGCATAAGGGAAGACATAGGCCCCAGACATACGATCTGGGCTGCTTGTGCGTGAGGAAAGGACGCAATGGACGTGTAAAGAAAGGCAGAGAAGGCATGAAGGAGCCTTGGTTCCAAACGTTGTCTAGAAGAGCAATCACTCTAGGATGTGGGCAGAGGTATATTTGTTTACTGTGAAGCCGTATCGTTCGAGAGTCTACTAGTGACTGTTACTGAAGGAGGAAGGCCACATGTATGCACAAAATGGAGGACTGTGCGTGCAGGACGTGTGAAGAGGCAAGTTTTGCCCAGGAGATCCGTGAAGTAAGTTGAGAGCACCCGAAAACGTTGGACAGAGGGAAGCTGAGAAACCAAGTTTCCAAGCGTATCAATCTGTTGCATCATTGTTCGCGTGAGAGAGAGCCGATTGAGAAAGGCACATGAATAAATGCAACCATACCATTGGTTGAAGACCACATATATGAACAACTAATCCAAAGGAGGTGTTGGTGGAACGTGTATTATCTCTGGATTTCTATGATCTGTTGAAGAGCTTCTGCGCAAATTTCTTGTGGTCATTTGGAAAGACTGAGGATGATATACTAATGAATGAGTGTGTTGGCAACAATTACAGATCCGCTAGATCTCTCTATCTGTTGAGATGGATGAAAGCTGTTAGAATGAGATCGTGAATGCAGGCGTAAGAACCAACCATTAGTTATTGTGTTCGACAACAATCAGAGTCTCCCGGTAAAGGAGAGCCATCGTTGATGTAAGGTGCTCCATTCAAGCATTGTGCAAAGAGAGGAGAGTGCTCACTACTCTATGACTGTGAGACATTGTCTTATCTCGTGGGCACATGTTTTCTAGTTGACGCCACATATCTGTGAAGTCAGAGCGAAGGTGGAAACCGTAGAGTAGAGTTGCCTGTGTGGACATGAGGCGTAGGAAAACGTAGTTGTCACCCTCGAGAGGGCCTAAGCTAGAAACCATGACGGATTTGTTGTGGAGCCGAAACACCGAGGCATGGATCAGAAGCATCGTGACCATTGAGCGGTTGCATTGACACCATGAATATGCCTGACATCAATAAGATCGGGCCGCTAGAGAAAAGGACCGCCAGTTAGGTGGATCGATTGGGGTTGAGATGAGATGGTGCTCCTGCAGCATACTCATGACCATGCTGCTGCTTCCATTATGTGTGATAACACAACGTATTGATGGTGCACTGAAACGGTTTTAGTGGCGGCCCAGATTTGATTGTTGGCGATGGTGGTGTTATTACCTTTCTGATCCATGAGGGAGTCAATGCCGAGGAAAATGAGACACTGAAGAAACAACAATCACAAATGAGGGATGGTTGCCTAAGAATTGAAGGAGCTGCTACATGTCTTCAACAAACATTTGAACACGCAGAAGTGAGCTGTAGCGAACGTGAAGAAGCCAATAAATTTTGATACTGAAGATTGGTCCACAACTAAGGAGAATGTGGCTATAGGCATCGCGTCGATTTCCCCGGAGTAAGACGTTGTCAAATTTGGGTGAGATCGCCATTTGGTGGAGATCATTGTTGAATTATTAGGAGCTTCAGTTAAAGATCTGTGAGGCAGGTGCCACCATGGAAAGAGAGCCGCCAAATCATGGAGAGGATCTTCATGGCCTGGAGGCGATCGGTGCATGCTCGCTTGGATTCTTTAACTCAATGAGTTTGGTCGTTCCGTCGATCACAACAAGAAGTCATGCTGCAGTAGTCACCCAAGGATAGCGTCAGGTCTCTGTGAGGCTACATAGGAGGAGTCCCCGATATCAATGACTTCATAGACGTTGCTGGAGACAGCTTGATGTTGAAGGATTGCTGGGAGAAGCATTGGCTGGAGGTTGATCTCAAATCGGCCTGGTTCAAAACCTTCAGGCGACCGGTAGATAAGGTGGGCGAAGGAGATTCTTTGTCCAAATCCGTGAGCGGCCAAGACTCCAGATTTGTTCAAATCCGTGAGCTGATATGCATGAGAGCAAAGCCTCGTGCAGAAGAAGACTAACGACTTCCAGTGGAGGAAAATCATTGGGATGCTTACGATGTCAAGTGCCACGATGGTGGAAAAGAAGACAAAATATGCTTGGACTGTTGTATCATCAAGACACCTACGTCTTTGGGCCTGGAGATGAGATGGTCCTCCCGCAACATCTTCTCCACACAGGACCATGTTGTGGCCGCTATTGCCTGTGACATCGTTGCGGTGCTTGTTTGGAAGGGTGAGACGGTCTAGGAGTATTGGTGATGCACCGAAAGGCCTCTTGTTAGTTTTGAGTGTCACCATTGACATAGGGAAGTCAGCAACACCATGAACAAATTTGTGTGAGCCCACAAGCTCAATATCTGAGCGCAGGCCAAAGGAAAAGCCGTAGTTTCTGCAAGCAGGAGCCATGTTGCACTGAAGTCACGAATAAGCTATGTTCGAACCATGCTGGTGGAGCTGACGACAATTTGTTGAAGTTGCGGAGAGTGCTCATAGGTTGCTGCCACTGGATAATGAAGAGATGGATGCGTGAATGGATAGGAGGAAATTTCTGTCCAGAAAACACAGAAAGAGAAGCCGAGTATTGTTGCAGGTTGAAGCTCCAATTGCTGAGCACAACAATCAAGTGTCGAAGGTTTGCGCCTGAGTTAGTGGGAAAAGAATCCTGGTAGAGGAGTAGCTGTGTTAACAGGTGGCGATTGGTTGGCATCATTTTTGATAGTCAAGTTCCATTTGTTTGGCGGATGTCTAATTTTAGCCATGGATTTGGTGGAAATCACGACAGGAGATGCTTCAATGAATTGCGAGTGGAGGGGCCGTGGGGATGTGATATGGCAACATCAAATAGCGACATGGAATGCCAAAACGAGAGGATGGTAATGGTAGTTACCGCATGAGCATTTTTTTAATTTTTTTTTTGTAGTTGTAAAATTATTGCATGTAATTGGGCATTCGACTGTAAGAACTTGATAGGCATGCGTATCTCTATAGGTGATAGGGGTGGGTTTCGGGTCATTTTTATTACTCGTAGTTTAATATCCATGAAATTGCATGTAATGAAGTTTGTTTAGGTTATGTGAAACTCTATTGTAAATGGGTTTGAAGGTGAGTGGTGAAGACTTATTTGGGCGGCTTGGCTGGATTTGGTCAAGGAGATGTTCATGTTAAGGTGGAGCTATGGGTCTCCATTGATAGGTGCCTAGAGGTGATTTTGAGTTAAGCTCACTTGGATGGATTCGTCTATTTATGGCGAAGGTCTCGAAGACAATGTTGAAGGTGGAGCACTGAAGGTGTTCATGATCACAACAAAATAGTTGTTTGCAAAAGATCAAGTAATTCATTGTATGGCATAATGGTGCCTAGAAAATTGGTACAAGATGTTGATTCCTTCATGGTGAGTTGAGATTTACAAGAAGTGGGAATAACCATGGTATCCACTATCTTGGTGATTAAATTGTTGACGATATTCTTGTAGCGAGCAGAAGCAGGGTGACGATCAACGAGTTGACTTAGTTGGCTTGGACGTTCGAGATGAGGGACATGGAAGCAACAAAACAATATTGAGCATGGAATACATAGAGATGGGACTAAATATGAGGGTTGGTTATCACAACATGAGTGCGTGGAAAAGACACTCAGAAATTCGGTATGAATTTAATGTGAAACCAATAAAATATTTTTAGAATCTTTCTTCAAGTTTATGTCCAAGAGACGCGGAAGAAAATGGTTACATGTATTGTGTATTGTATGCTAGTAAAATGTATAAGTTTGTGATGATAAGATCAAATATTTCACTTGCAGGGAGTTGTCAATGTTCACATGATAAATCCAGGTGGAACAGTGAAATGGGTGCTTTGGTTTTGAAAGCAGTGGCATCACCTATCTTTAGCTTGCAAGAAGGTGATGAATGGACAATGGCATGACACCAGGTAAATTGTTGTCAAGGCGGAGATTGTTAGGAATGTGACAACTATTTGGATAAGGCGGTTTTGGCTGACCAAGTTTTGAGGCAGATTTATTGCCTCTTGTTGAAACCACTCAGCTAAGATAGGGGCAACATTTAATGTTTTCAATTTTGTATAACTGAAGGAGACATTGTATAAATATGAAAGCCTTAGACGCATTTGAGGAGAAGGGGTTGCTATCCCTCTCCTAGGATGCCGATTACCTATGGCTATTGTAATCTCCAGGTTATTTATGCTAATAGAATACCTTACCATTGTTCCGTGGATGTTTCCCTCACTCTGAGGGTTTTACCACGTAAAAATTTGTGTCTCTTATGTATGTTTGAATCTGTGTATATCTTGTATGTTTATCTTTGTGGGTTAAATGGCCCAACATATCCTACCCTAGTTCTAGAATTTTGAGCCCGAGCGGTGTGGCTTTGCATAACACCACCTGTTGACTTTTTTCATAATCAAATAAACACTTTATTTAAAATAGTTTTCTTTGTTAAAATTCGGCCACATAAATATGTACGAAATCATTATTTTTTATTATTTAAAATCTCTTTTTAAATGTAAAAATGGATTTAACACGCTGAAAAAACTCTAAAGCACTGAGATTATACAGAAATAATCACTCAAATCTGTGGATCTAACAATTTCCCACCAAATTTCAAACAAATGTCTAAAATAATCACAACATTCATTTTGCATTGTGTAAAACGTTTATACTATGACTCAAATAAATCTCAAAATAATTGCATTGTTGTATGCTTACGCCCTTTAACGTACCTGTGGACGATGATCAAAAGCAATTAAATCATACGGATAATCATATCTTGTATGTGTACACCCTCCAAGGCACTTGTCGATTATGCGTATAAATTCCTCACAAAACATCAATTAACTTCTAATTAAATACTCTTTCATCTTTTGGTGTAGAACTCCTTAGATGTCAAAGATACTCATCTTGAGCATGGACCTGAGCCAATGATGAAAAACTCACCCACCCTAGAAATCGAACCTGTACCAATGATGAAAAACTCACCCACCCTAGAAATCGAACCTGTACCAATGATGAAAAACTCCAACCGATAAACCACTAAACCACAACTCAACTTAAGGTTGCTAACACTAAAACTTAAATCTCACTCAGTTAAGTGTTAACCACTGTTCTATGTGTGTTCTAACTCATTTTTCAGTTAAGACGCATATAGTATAACCTTAGTACATTCAAGTTTTACACGTGGCTTAAATGCAGTACTAAAGAAAAATGCATGCATATTAATTTTGACGTCATTTTAATATCAAGTGGATATAAATTCTGGCGTCATTTTAATATCAATTGGATCAAGTGAGAAATCCACATCGTAATTTATATAGCAATATATTAGAGCGTATTAGAGGGTCTTAATAGGTGTTGTTTAACTATTTTATTAAATGGTTATTTTTATCAGAATCTAGTGACAAAAATCTATATGAAATCACTATTTTTTGTTGTTTAAAATCCATTTATAAATGTAGAAATGGATTCAACATGCTGAAGCACTCTAATTATACAAAAATAATCATTCAAATTTACGGATCTAACAATTTTTTGCCAGATTTTGAGAAAAAGTCCTAAAAAAATCACTAGAAAATAATCTCTTCATAAAACATTTAAACTACAACAAAATAATATATCTTAATTAATTCTATAACTATTTTTAATGATGAAATTATGATATTTAATCACCTATTGAATATTGAATATCTAGACATATAAAGCATAAATTGTGAGTGTACCTCCAATGAATTATATTATTATTATATGACAGATTCTTATATTACTATGAGAAAACTTGAGAAACTATTGATTGCATTTATATAATAATTCATTTTAGATTAATGGGTCCAATTGAATGGGTGAATAATATTAACATTGGATATTTGAGTGAAATTTTAAAGGTTGAATATATGCATTTTACGATAGAATTATAAGAAAAGTTATGTTGTTATAATTATTGTTATAATGATGAATTATAAGAAAGGTTATGTTGTTATAATTATTGTTATTATATATAATAATTCATTTTAGATAATGGTTCCAATTGAATGGGTTAATAATATTAACATTGGATATTTGAGTGAAATTTTAAAGATTGAGTATATATGCATTTTATATTAAATGATGGAATTATAAGAAAGGTTATGTTGTTATAATTATTGTTATTAGTGTCGTTTATCTAATGTTTAAGGTTTATTAGTCCTCAACACTCCATATACAAGGATTTGTGGCCTTTTGACACTATTGTCTAGTTTTCCTGTCTTAATGTTTAGTTTTTTTGTCCAGTTTGTATGCTCAGTTTTTTGATGTTTGTTTAGATAGCACTGTCACAACTCTCTGCTGCCACTTGCTATGGTTTCCAATTATTTGAAGGAGCAAGTGGTGGCTTCTACTTTTGGTTGCAAGAACAAAAGTATGCCACATGTTTCAGTTTCCACTAGTTTGGTGGAACATGTGGCAAGCCTGTGATACAAAACAAATATGTATAGTAACACCTGTCTTTTGAGGTAATACTACTTTTTTATTTAAAAACAAAAATAAATTATTGTTATTAGTGTTATAATTATACTTTCCAATTTAAACACTCTTGAACTTTTCTATTAATTTTTGTTATTTACAAAATATTTATTGCACTTATGAATATTCATGAATGTAATAATATTAACATTTCGTTGGTTTATATATATATATATATATATATATATATATATATATATATATATATAGGTTATGTTTCTATAATTATTGTTATTATTGTTATTAGTGTTTATAATTATACTTTCTAGTATTGTTATTAGTGTTTATAATTATACTTTCTAGTTTGAGTGCTCATGAGTTTATATATTAATTTTAGTTATTCACAAAATGTTTATTGCAATTATGAATATTCATGAATGTGGTAATTATGATAAATATATAAATAAATTTCAATGTTAAATGTGAGAGTAATGTGAATATTATTGCACCACCTTGCACAAAGTTGGAGAAACTCATTTGTAATCTTGCACAAAGTTGACGAAACTCATTCGCAATCTTGAGCAAAGTTGGGGAAACTCATTTGCAATCTTGAGGAAAGTTGACAAACCTCATTCACAATCTTTCACAATGTTGATGGAACTCATTCAAAATCTTGCACAAAGTTGAGATAATTCATTCACAATCTTGCACAAAGTTGTCAGAAATCACATTGCAACCTTACGATTGTTAGACAAGTTAACGTTGACGAATTTTATTGCACAACTTGTGAAAGTTTGTCAATTTAATTAATCACTAATTGATTATTTAGGTTTGTTGTTGATTATATGAATTTCTAAATCTTGCAAGTATCTCATAACAACATGTCAGTCCTAAGACCTTAAATGATCAAAGAAGATCATATTGAAAATAATGATTACGAGCGCTACTTATGAATAATTGAAGATATAGTTTGCTAAATTGTTTTAGTCTGAGTTTTTGTTTAAGCTTGTAACATGGAAATATCTTGTGATTAACATAATTAAACTAGGGATACATCCGTCGATATGTTATAGCTAATTAAGTAACAAGTTAACAAAAAACAATTTGACACAGTCTGTGGTTAACTTAAATAGGTGTTACATAAAATATATACATATCGATGCATTGAATTCTTTTGAACTCACTAAATGGTGCATGCCACAATATAGAAAATGGTGTGTTTTTATGAGTTATATGCACTGGTACCTATTAAGTACATTGAATCACTGGTGCTAAAAATTGTGAAAAAACATCGTTCCTTAAACGATATAACATACTATTATATTTGTCATTTCAAAATTTTATGGTGTGTATGATTACAATACGCATTGATGCTTTACATATAATATTCACACCAGTGTTTTGTGTTAGGATATTTAGACATTTAGGAGTTAGTTAATATCTACTTGGTCTAATTTTTCATTAGGTAAAAGTGTGTTTCTTAGTGTGTTTCTTTAGTATGCATTTGTAGTTAGGAAATCTGACGATCAAGATATGTTCCCGACATAGAGTGATCCGATAGATCATATTCTCCTCGATCTTAAGGGATGCATTGATCTGTGGCTTAGCACTCGATTGGTCCATGATCTCTATTTCAAAATCATGGAGGGTCATTTTTCAATGATCGATTGTGAGAAACTCTCTTGTAAAATCTCTTTGTAATCTTTTTCTTTTGCATTAATAAATTTCTCCAAGTGGCCGCATTGGTTGGGGTCGTGGATGCTTCCCTGTAGGGGTTTTACCACTTCAAAATATCAATGTGTTGATCTTTGCTATGATTGTGTGAGTGCTTACTAAAGGTGTTCATCCTATGTTGGAATACCTATCTTGTCGAACATGGTATCAAATCTTATTTAAAGACCTGCTCCCATTGTAGATCGAGATAGTGAAGCTAAGTTGCCTCATCTTTGGTTTCTATCATTTTCATACATTTATGGGCTGATAAGACTATTGCATTGCATCTGGAGCACTCATTTCAGTCATGAAAATTTTTTGTTTCACGTGAAAAGGTATTTGTTTGCCCAAGATGCGACCATTTCAGTCAGATCCGGAGGTATACATCCTGAATACACCCTTTTTAAATTTTTGTAGAGTATTATTTCAGTTTTATATTGTTTGTTTCCGGGTTGCTACTCTTTTAAATTTGTGTATGCTATTTGCCTTGTGCTATCTCGGAAAATAAAAAAACAGATACGTAAAGATGCATTTTCTGGGTAATTTAACTGAGATCTAACTCGTGTTGTCATAGAGAAGCAAAATATTTTCCTTGTGTGAAAAGAGTTTTTTATGAGCACACTCTCCAAGGTCGTCTTCAACAACAACAATAACAACAACCCCAATCCTCCTTCTAAACAATACAATATGTTTTGCTAGCTCACTTGGTTAAAAGTTGTCTTATTAAGTAAGAGATCTTGAGTTCAAGTCTCTTTTTTGTTACTTTTTTGAAAAAAATCATGAATCCATTGTAAAGTGTATTTCACTTCAAGTATAAAAGTGAATCATTATAAGTAGCTTTAATTTTATTTAAAAGTTATTTATTTTGCGTGCAACTTTCTTTTATAAAGTAACTTCATTGTAAAAGTGATCCCCCCTTCTTTTTATGAAAGTGGGTCACTTCATAAAACAAATTATTTGTAAAAGTGTTGTTATTTGGAGGGGTATCACCATGTGGACCAACTTCTACTTGCCTCATGGCTCGTTGGTTACCATTTATGCATTTTTTTTTAAAAGGGCATAACTTTCATATCCAAAGTTTGTTTTCAGTGCAGTTTTTTTAAAACCGCCTAATTTTTCGAGATCTTTCCATCCATATCATCAGTTTCAATTTTTGAATCCATATTATCTGCATATTTAATATGACTTCTTCCAGTGATCTTTTTCTTACCAACACCAACTACTTCCAATGGAAATACCATATGTCAGATTTATTAAGAAGTGAAGGCATGTACCATATTACCTTGGGAAAAGAAAAATAACCCATTGATGATGAAAAGAAAGTCAAATGGGCTAATAGGAATGATGAAGAAAGTGGATTGATCAGAAAGTCCATCTCTCCTGATTTAAGGTTCCACCTTCAAGAAATTGATGACCCCGATTCATCTGAATTTATGAGTGGAACGAAATGAATAACAACTGAAATAAAATAACACAAAGATATAGACAACAACAACAAATATCCAGTGAACAATAACTTCTATTCAAATAAGAAAATAGGTTGAAACTGTAAAACTGCATAACTAAAAAACAACTTGCTCGAATGGTGGTAGCTATCTCTGAGAAGAGATGTGGTGGCTACACACATTCGTCTGAGAAGAATGATTACAATGAGGCTCTAAAGGCCTTTTTAACATTACTCATGAATGTCAAAACCCTAGACATCCAAAAACCTAACCCTAGGATTTGAAACACCAAAAGTTATGTGGGTCTCGATGGGTAATTGGTACCTCAACTTTTCGGGGTCGTAACTTTTGCATACGATCTCCGTTTTAGGAGCATGATAGCCCATTGAAAAGGTATTTTCGATAAATACACATTATGTTGTCAAACTCTAACTCCATCTACAATATGACCGTGGCAAGCCCAAAAAACATTGTATAGAGCCCCAAAACGGCCCTAGAAGTAGAAAAATATGTACTGACATGAAAACTTCCAAAATAAGCCAGTTGGAATAGGTGGGCGGCCACCAATATCCACCTGGATGCTGTGTAGGGCTTCAAGACAGTCGTAGGAGTGCAGAACCCACAATTACAAAGAAATGTCATCATTAAAGAGAAACATGTTGAACTAAAAACTGTCAAGATGAGCCAGTTGGAATAGGTAGGTGGCCACCAATATCCACTTGGATCAATCCTCCCCCCATAGGAAGAAATGGTATCCATTGCGTTGAGTTCCCCCATCAGGTGAGGAAATTTCTGTTGAATTTGGCCCCGGGTGAGCCACTTTCCTTGGTGCAGGAGCTACCCTGCCTTAACAAATTGATAAAGTTGGATCCTCTGATGCCGAGTGCCCTTCACCTGTGTGTCCACTATATGATAAGTGGATGCATGTTCCATGTAGTCAGGGTTGAGCTATGTTGGTGTCAACTATTCTGCGATCTTTGAGGTGTCCAATAATGGTGGAAAATATGGCTGAAGGAGGTCCACATTGAATACTGGGTGCAAGCCAAGGAAGGGAGGGGTGTTGAGCTCAAAAGTATTATCACCCACAACCTTGGTGATAGTGTAAGTCCCATAGAAAATTGGATGGAGCTTTCGATGGGGCCCTATGAGGTTCTCTTTCTACAAATGTAACCAGACCTTGTCTCCCACCTGAAACTTGTGCGGTACCCGATGTTGATCATGGCACTGCTTGTACTTAGCATTGGATTTCTTCAAAATCTCATGGACCTATTGGTGGATGTGTTGAATCCACTCAATGAAATTGGTGGTTTTTTCAGCCTCAGATTGAACATGTGAATATTCTTCCTGTGTGGTTGTAAGAGGTAGTGCAACATCAATGTGACCCAAGGGTTGGAATCCCATCCCCACCTGAAATGGGCTATGGCCGGTGGAGCTATATAGAGCCTTATTGTAGTTGTGCTGAACATAGGGGAGACTCTCATCCCATGTACGTGGATGCTTAGAGTTATACATGCGTAGGATGTGCACAATCATTTGATTGATGACCTTAGTTTGGCCATCGGTTTGGGGGTGGAAGGCAGTGGATTTAGTGAGCTTGGTCTCCAACAGTGACCATAGGCTCGACCCAAATGTGCTGAGTAACCTGTTTTCCAGATCTGATATGATGGTATGTTGTATCCTAAAATGGACCCACGCTCATTTGAAGAAGAGCTTGACAATATCTGCCATTGTGATTCTCTTCTTGTAGGCTGTGAGAATGGCCATCTTCTAAAAATGATCAACCACCACAAATACGCAATCATTTCCTTGCTTGGTGGATGGAAGGCCAGACATGTAATCCATTGAGATGGATTCCCAAGGCCTCTCAGGAGTAGGAAGAGGGGTGTATAAGCCTTGCTTCTTTATGGCTGGATTGGAAATCGCACAGGTAGTGCAATATCTAATATACTTGCCAACGTCTTGTCGAAGTTTTGGCCAATGAAAATGCTTATGTAGAATGACCACAATTTTTTTCATGATAAAATGTATTGCCGTCCAACTATAGTGAGCCTCCCAAATCAGATTTGCACACTCTCTTGCTGGAACACAGAGTGGCCCAAATGGCATAACAGTCCATCCTGATTGTGAAAATATGTGACCTTTGCACTTATACCCAAGATTTTATAGGTGGTGGTGAATTCAGGGTCACGTTGATAAAGTTGGGGCCACTCAGATGCCTCATGCCCACAGGAATGGAGAATGATGATGTTGTCCCTTGACCAAGTTTTGAGGATTCTTGGTCATGTTTGACCTAATTTTGGGACTTCGACAGGATGTCGAAGGCGGAGTGCAAGAAGAAGCAGAGATCGCGGGATCTCGACCTCTTTTTTGGGATTCAGGATTATGTAATGGGTATGGGATGACGACCCATGGGTTTACCCATGATTAGGCCTATTTTGTAATGTATAAATAAGTAGCTAAGCGATATAAGAAAGGGGGGGGAAAGAGACCTAGTAGACCAATGTGCTAAGTGCTAGAGTTAGATCTATGTAATCAAGAGTTGTAAGTCCTTTGTGCATACTATGTGAGGCTTGCAAGGCTAGCGCAAGTAACTATAAGAGACTATGTGAAGGCTTGGTGCTGTACCCTAGCTAGAAGAAGGAGGATCTGGCGGAGTGCGCGCAAATCTCCTGTCTTCTGCAGAGTAGAACTTGGATGCTATGTGCCTGTAAGAAGCTTGACCAAAGATAAGAAAGAAGAGAAGAGTTGGTGGACGTAGCCCCATGGTGGGGGTGAACCACGTACATGCTGTGTTGCTATTATTTGTGCGATGTATTGATATGTTTATGTGTTTGATTGCTTAGTGATTTAATATAGATGAAAGATAGATAGATCTGTTGATGCCGAGTGCTTAATAATATGGATGGATGTTAAATCCGACTTATGTACACATGCTTAGTGCTTAAATACCTTAGATCTGAATGAATACTGCATTGTTATGTAATTAGGGTTTTTCTTGCGATGTGAATAAAGGGTTAAAGAATAATGAATATTAACTGCTGAGTGCTTTGTTAAGTGTTAGAATCACAGATCTGTGTCCCAGCTAAGGTTGCACACATTTGAGTTTTGCAACCACCCCTGCCTCTACCTCAGGTGAGACTTCATATACTTCGCAGGTGTTGCCGAAAGGGCCGATAGTTAGGGTTTTGTTGGTGCGTTGTTGTAGTGTTGAACCTTGGGTCTGCCCCTGTGCCAACAAATGGTTCTGTTGCCGAGACTTGAAACTATGATTGCTGGGAACTGAGGAAAAAAAATCTTTGTGCGAAGATCTGACCTGAAATTGTGAGAGCTCTATGCATAGATCTTTCACTCTAGTGCGCAATATTCTACTCGATTTGTGAAGCTCTGTGCTAAGAAAAGAAGTCCGATCTGAAGAAAAGAGGTAAGATCTAAACACTTTGTGCTCTGATAAAGGTAAGAATAGTGAAAAGTTTTAGATCTGGAAGCTTTGTGCTCTGCTAAAGATAATATTAGTGGAATTTTTTTTTTCTAAAGTATGGATCTAGGTATATTTGATAAGATTTGTCCTAGCTTGAAAACTAGGACACTGATAGAAGAAAGAAGATTTGGTATGAGTAGATCTGATAAGAATAGTGAAAGATATGTTATACCTATGCATAGAGAGAATGTTTGGACTAACAAATGGATGCAGGACCCTAGAAAGAATTTGTTGCAGGTTATCTACCATGATCCTAGCGCACAGTACAGGAGAGGTTGGGGATCATTTAAAAGAAATAGAGGATTAATCCTTTGTTATAGTTGTAGAAGACAGGGACATCTGGCTAAGGAATTCCTTGGTAGAAGACCTAGTTGCCTCTATTGCAAAGCTATGGACCATGAAGTATTGGATTGCCCTAGAATGATTATTAAGGTTGAAGGGATGAATATGAGACACGAAGACCATGAGAAATGTGAAGCAACTAAGATTATGGAAGAACCCCATGAGATTATGAAAAAACCACAGAAAGAATCAGAAAAAGTATTTCTAAGATGAAAGAAACCATGAATGACCACCGACATATCAACTTATCAGAGATCTTCAAATAAAAAGAGTGCATTGAAACAAGAATAGGATACTTCGACATCGGCTGTGTTTTGGATGAGGAAACACAGGTGAATATCATGACAAAAAGAACTTGGAAACTTTTAGGGGACCTGCTATGATTCTTTCATTGGGAGGAATAGGATTACTCAAAGGAAAGTTGATAAACCTATGTGGAAGACTTACCCAGATATCTATGAGTTCTCATGGAACTTCGACAGAGGAAGAATTTGAAGTTGTTAAATTTATTGAGAACAATGCTCCATTTGATATGTTAGTA
This sequence comes from Picea engelmannii, assembly GCA_009831015.1. Lineage (NCBI taxonomy): Eukaryota > Viridiplantae > Streptophyta > Pinopsida > Pinales > Pinaceae > Picea > Picea engelmannii. The sequence goes on along the minus strand of ML777531.1, from coordinate 1,333,138 downwards.
GGAAAACCTTGGATTGAAGGAGATCAGACCAGAAGGAAAGAAGAAGAAGTCTTAGAACAAAAGAAGCAAGAGTTGAAAGATTTCATGACTAGGAGGATCACACACTTGTTTGGAGAATAGGAGAACCGAGTGAAGATATTTAAAACTAGAGACTTGGATGTCGAAGTGGGAAGAACACTAGAAGACCCATAGAAGACTGAAGTACCTATTCCAGATATAGATGAAGTATTGCCCCTAATTTCTAGAAAATAATCTCAATAGTGTGAAGTTACTCTGCCAAAAGAATATAAGAATCAGAATGGAAAAAAGGAATTCCAAGACGAATATCAATGGAAAAAAGGATAGAAAACTAAGTAAGAAGAGAGATAAGATCGAAAAGTTACAAAAGGTTCTAGAAGGAACTTCGCAGAAGGAAAATTTACAAAATTGGAACTTCGCCGGGATATCAGAATTGCGTCAGATGGCACTTCGCCATGACAAAGAAATATAGCCATTGGAAACAATATAACCGTTAGAACGACGACCCAAATGGGTAGAAAGGAATTTATGGTCAGAATGTTCGCCACCAGACCATTGGGACCGCGCCATAATGGACAAAACTGAGTTAATGAAGACTTCTCACCCATTGCAAGAGATCCATTGCCGAGTTATCTATTTATCCCGTCGTGCCATGCAACGAGAACACTTTTTCCAACTGTGACTATCTGAGCCCGCAGAATAGTTATTTTTTCACAGTGATCATCGCGCTATTTCCATCCATCCCGTTGCATTGAGAAGTTACTCTTCGAACCCAAGATATTCAACCACGAGCGTGTATGTCCGAAGAACTTAGCGCACTCAAAGAGTTTGTGAAGGAAGTACTCATCAACCTCATGACTAAGAGATTCATGTTTGGAAGAGTGATGTCTGTGGGTGTACAAGCATCATTGACGAGAGGAGTGCAAGCCTCTCCGTCGACTGCTCGCGGTGTCGAACCATCCCAACCATCAGCGGAAAAGAGAACCAAACACAGGGATGACCTAGCGAATCTGAAGCTGATCCCGACCATATTTCCCGACTACGTCCTGCCTCTAGCCAGCGTGGTGAGTTGAGATAGTGTGCCAAGAGATTTTGAGTACACCATGGTTACTACGTACCTCCCGAAGGGGATACACGCAGTTCGAGTGCAGCAAGATAAAATCGCAGCATTGAAATTCAGTGACTTCAACCTCGGAGATCGCAAGAACTATAGTATGCTCACCCCGTATAAATACCTGACCAAGACGAAGGGGAAGAACTCAAAGATAATCCCCCAACCATGGATGATGAACCTCGCGTAATCCACCTTGTTAAACGTAATGAAAATCCCACACTTCAGAAGGCACCAGGAAGTCAACGTCTGTGTCAAGTTATTGCTTTCATGTTACCATGGAGACTACTTATGGCTAGACCATCATATCATAGTCAATCTGATGTTGATCCATAGGATCAAAAGATTAAGTATGCAAGGACCCAAACCGCAGGAGTTCTATCCAGGAAAATCTACAGATCACGCACTAGTACAGAAGATCAAGGATACATATGACGATGTTGAAAAGGGGATGCGAGGCTACAAGGTAGCCTCCATCCAAAATGGCGCAATGCGCCTATCCTGTCATTTAATAGCTGAAAATTTAGTCAGGAAGAACCGACCCACGCAGGTCATAGGATTTGTCGTTGACCTTGCAAGGAAGTGCGTTGAAGGTCTACAGATGAACTGGGTGAAGTACCTAGTTAATTAGTTGGAACTAGATTGCTGCGAATCACAGGATCATGGCTACGAGTTTCACTTTAGCTGGCTCCTGGTCCTCATCACTTTTTTTGCCTGGGATATGTCGGAAGGTGCGACCTTTTCGAATATTGAACCGTTCGAGCCACTTGCTACTAAGTTCACCACACTTTGGTACTCAATTGATATGAACAAACAGTGGCAGTCGAATGTTATTTTTCACACATATTACCTTCAGCTGAAGAGAGCCATCGAAGCTAAACCTCGCATGACTCTGAACACCTTACAGAGGTTCCGAACCCTGATGAAGTTCTGTGCAGATCGACACTTCATCTACCTTACAGCGCGAGCCGATGAACATAAGGAGCAACTTCAATCGTACTATAAAATCATGAAAGAAGACCTTGAGGAGATCACTAAGGACTGGTCGACATACCTCCTTATTCCAGTAGACCCTGCAGAGATGTTAGACCTTGACATCCCAGAGACCATGCAAAAATAACATGATACATCTAGACCCAGCAGAACGAAGAAGACCGAAGAGGTCCAAGACTTAAGCAATGCCTCAAGAAATACTTCTTCCATATCACCTGACTGAGGGGGTGATGATGAAGAGATAAATGGAAAAGGAGATAAATAGAAGCAAGGTGACATAACACCACCTAGATATGAGACCGACCCCCTGAAGAAGAGGAAGTTTCTCCCCCGAAACCTTCTTCCCGGAAGAAATCGAGAGCCACCATGACCAAGATGAATACTGTGCTCACTATCAATGATTTTGACTTCATCATAGCAGCCCTAAATAACGCTTCATTGGAAATCGTGGAGAAACAAGAAGCTAAGCAAGAGGAAATGTACGACAGAATTAAGGTCGAATCTTGAGGGGTACAGTAGGCCCTTTAGTCCAACCGCATAGTTTCCACTGCGCCCTTGCCATCAGGAGAACCAGAGTTGGGAGATGAACTAGCCCAACTCCGCCGACTAGCTGATGCGGTTGAAGCTCGCCTTCGTTGCGCACAAGAAGAAACAGAACAAGCCACCCAGGCCTTGAATCAAGTGCAAGGCGTAATCGTAGAACAACGTAGATTTGCAGGACAGGAGAAGGTTTCTCTCTAGGCAAAGTCTGAAGAAGAGAAAGCACAGATGCAACAACAAAAATAACAGTCGCTCGCAGAGAAAATCAAAGTGAAAGAAGCAGTCAACAGAGCACTCCACTCTGTGATAGGATTAGAACCACAGGCAGAATACTGAGTCATGCATCAAGTAGAGCAACTCGCAGAAGCTATCCAACAACTACAACAACGAATAGAAGACTTAGAGCTCCACACTGTACCAGACACCCCTCAGGATGTAAGGGATCATAGAGAAGCAACTGCTCGAAATGCAGTTGAAATAATAAAAGTACTTGCCCTAGAATGCAAAGAACTGAGTGATCGCAGTGCCCATACATATGAGTGACTCACTGAGAATCCAGAATTGAAGGCACTGGACTCACAGCTACAGGAAGCAAAGTAGCAAGCATAGACAATACAGGCGTAGTTGAAGCCCCTGTCACCTGTGGAGAGAATGAAGCAATCCCAAGAGCAGCGCACTGCCCAACAACAGGTCCACACTATTCAAAGCAGAGTTATGGAAGTAACTCAAAGGCTCCAACCTATATAGGATGAGACTTACCAAATGTTCATAGATATCAAAGGTAGAGGAGCGGAAATGGAGAAAGTCATCACTACAGCTGAACAACGCCTAGAGGTACCTGTCAACAAAACAGTCATACAAGAGTTTGCTGAACAAGAGGCCATAGCACATCAACAAGTCGAAGCATCTTGAGCCAATCTCAAGGATTTTGAGGCAGAACTAATAAGATCAGAGTGACTCGGGATGATTCACAAGTGAGTGTTGGGGGCTTGTTGGCCCTTGGCACAAGGGCAGACCCAGGGTTCAACGCTACAACAACGCACCAAAAAAACCCTAACTACCGGCCCTTTCAGCAACACCTACGAAGCAGATGAAGTCTCACCCGAGGTAGAGGCATGGGTGGTTGCAGGACTCAGATGTCTGAAACCTTAGCTGGGACACATATATGTGATTCTAACACTTAATAGAGCACTTGGCAGTTAATTTTCAACAATATTCAATTCTTAGTAACAACGCAGACGCACCCTAATTACAGATTATCATAGTATGCAACCAGATCCATCATCTAATAACACTTAACATAAAATGAACACATTAGATCTAGCAGATTCAATCACTAAGCACATCCACATAGGTTAGATCTAACATTCATTCAAATGATTAGGCACAAAGCAACATCATATCTATCTAACATTCATCACATAGAAACACATCGATACATCGCACAAAGCAGAGAAACACAGCATGTACGTGGTTCACCCCCACCCTGGGGCTACATCCACCAACTCTTCTTCTTTATTATTGTCTTCAATCAGTTACAACACACAGTCACCAAAAACCCTTCTGCGCATAGGACAGAAGATCTGTGCAGCTCACTAGATCCTTCTTCCTTGCGTTGTAGCACAAAGCCTTCTATAATCTCTATAATAACTTGCACTTAGCTCTGTAACCCTTCTACAGTCATGCACAGAGCACTACTAGCACTTATCTTACATCACATAGATAGGATACTGTCCTCTACTTACTTCGCCTAGACATCTATTTATACATACAAAAGTGGGCCTAAGCGTGGGTAAACCCACGGGCCGACATCCCTTTCCCATTACATTGTCCCAAAACCCAAAAAGGGGCCGAGATCCCATGATTTCTGCTTCGTCTGGTGCTCCATCTTCGACAGGCTGTCGAAGTCCCAAAAATGGTCAAATATGACCAAGTGTTCCTCAAAACTTGGTAAAGGGCCAAAAGGCCCCCAACACTCACCTGTGACTCGTCCCGAGTCACTCTGGTCTAAGCAATTCCGCTTCGAACACCTCGAGCTTGGATCGAGCTGCTTTGATATGCTGTAGTGCTACTGCTTCTTGCTCAGTGAAATCCTGAATAAGTGCATCATTGAATGGTCCTTCGAGGCGCTGTTCTGTTGAACTCACAACTTGTTTAAGTTCTACTCCTTGGCTTTCAAGTTCAGTGAATAATTGGCATGCCTTTTCTTGCACTGGTTGAAGTCGTTGAGAGATTCCCATTACTTTACTCTAGAGTGTGCGTACTTGCTGCTGGGTCGTGCATTTCTCTGGAAACCTCTTCATTCTCTCAACTGGTGACAAGGCCTTTAGTTGCACTTGTAACGTGTCTGCCTGCTGCTGTGCGTGTTGGAGTTGCGACTCTAACACTTGTAATTTTGGATTTTCCGTGAGCTTTTCATACATCTGGGTGCTTCTGGAGCTCAACTGCTTGTATTCCAAGGAAAAGGCTTTTATTCGGTCAACTGCGCTTCGGGCAGTGGCCTCTCTCAGATCTCTTATTTCTTGAGGTGTCTCAGGCACAGTGCGAAGTTCCAGGTCTGCAATACGCTGCTGAAGTTGCTATTTCACTCTTTCCGGTTGTGCCACCTACTGTGGAACTTGTTCTTCTATCTGGACTTCGATGATTGTCACAGAGTGAAGTGCTCTGTGAACCCGTTCCTGTACTTCGAGTTGCTCTGCGAGCAACCGTTCCCTGTCTTGCTGTAGCGCTACTTTCTCTTCCTCCCACTTTGCTTGAAGAGATAGTTTTTCTTGTTCTGCATTACTATGCTATTCTATCATATCTTTTTGTGTCTGCGCCACAGTTTGGGTAGGTTGCACTGTCTCTTCCTGAGCTCGTCGAAGGGGAGCTTCAACTTTATTGGCGATCTGGTGCAGTTGGGTTGGCTCATCTCCTGGTTCTTCTGTTCCACTTATCGAGGGTGCAATAGAAACTGCATGGCTGGATTGTAGTGCCTGCTGCACTTCTCAAAGTTCACCCTTGATTCGGCTGAATACCTCCTCCTGCTTCGCTTCTTTCTTTTCTACGATCTCCAATGAAGCATCATTCAACATACTGACTAAGAAGTCTAAGTTGTCTGAGGTGAGGGTAGTCTTAAATGTAGCCTTGGTGGCTCTGGATTTCTTTCGGGACGAAGGCTTTGGTGGGGTAACCTTCCTTTTCTTAGTTGGATCCTCTTCATCTCTAGGCAGAGTAACTTCTCCTTTGTTTTTCTCGACTTCCGTGCCACCTAGTTCTCCACCATCATCTCCCTGCTCAGGTGAGGTCGAAGATGTCTCCACCGATGTGTTATGGACATCATGCACTTCATCATTTTTCTTCATTTTACTTGGTCCAGGTGTGTCTGGCATAGTTTCAGGGCTATCCACATCGGACATCTCTTTGGGGTCCACTGGAACAAGGAGGTATGCCGACCATTCCTTGGTAATCTCCTCCAAGTCATCTTCTGTCAATTTGTAATATGACTAGAGCTGTTGTTTATGTTCATCAACGCGCGCTGTAATGTAGGTGAAGTGGCAGTCCGCGCTGAAATTCATCAAGGGTCTAAACCTGTAAAGTGTTTTTGGGGTGATGCACGATGTAGACTGGATTGCGATCTTCAACTGGTTGTAGTAGGCGTGGAAGACGACATTGCACGTCCACTGTTTGCTCATGTCGCTGGAATACCACAACGTACAAAACTTCACGGCTAGTGGTTCGAAGGGTTCTATATCCAGAAAAGTGGCACCTTCTTCTAGCTCCCAGGAAATGAAAGTGATCAGTATGAGAAGCCAACTAAAGTGGAAGTCATACCCTTGGTCTTGCGCTTCTCTGCAATCAATCTCTAGTTGATTGACAAGGTACTGCGCCCAGTTCATCTGTAATCCCTCTGTGCACTTCCCTACGAGGTCGACCAAGAATCCGGTCACTTGAGTTGGTCTATTCTTACGAACTAACTTTCTCGCGATCAGATGAAAGGAAAGGCGCACTGTGCCACTCTGGATAGAGGCTACCTTGTAGCCTCGCGTTTCCTTCTCGACATCGCCATAGGTTTCCTTAATTCTCTGCGCTAATGCTCGGTTGGAGGTCTTTCCAGGGTAGAACTCCTGTGGGTCAGGGCCTTGCATGCTAAGCCCTGTGATCCGATTGATCAAGGTCGGATCCACAATGATGCATCGGTTTAGCCATAGGTATCCTCCGTGATAGCAATATAAAAGCAACTTTACGCACGCATTCACCTCCTGGTGTCTGCCAAAGTGCGAGATCTTCATAACATTCGACAATGTAGACTGCACGAGGTTCCTTCGTCTGCGTTAGATACTTGTGCGGGGAAAGCATACTGTAGATTTTCCTGTCGTCGAGGTTGAAGTCACTAAAATTCAATGCTGCAAGCTTGTCTTTATTGGCTCGAACTGTGCGCACCCCTTTCGGAAGGTACGCGGTGATCAAAGTATACTCGAAGTCTTTGGGTACACTGTCGCAGTTAATCTCACCACTCAGAGGTGGTATGTAAGTCGAAAGAATGCGTGGAATAAGCTTGGTGTTCACAATGTCGTCTCTATGCTTTGTTCTTGTCTCTGTCGTAGTTCTGGAAGGTCCTGCTTCACGAGCAGTTGAGGGAGAAGCTTGGACTCCTCCTGTTGATGACGCTTGCACACCTGCAAAAATCCTTCTTTCTGACATGACTCTCTCAGTCATTAAGTCAATCAGAACTTTTTAGACTTCTTTCTCTACTATGCTGAGCTCGTCCGACATACAAGTCCGGGGTCGATTAGATCGGGTGTGAACTAGATTCATAAACTACAGTGGAGGGTACGGGAACAAGGTGATGATCACAGTGCAAAATAATCTCAGGTTGTGGGCTCAAGTTCTTAGTTAGCAAAAGGTATTCTCGGTGTGTGGCACGACAAACTAAGTAAGAGAGTTAGCAACGGTCTGCTTGCAACGGGTATGAGGCGCCATTAACTCATGTTCTATCCGTTATGGTGCGGTCTGATGGTCTAGTGGTGAACCATCAATGATTTTAGACCCGTTCGGAGTGGCATTTGAATGGTTATATCAGCTTCCAATGGCTATATTTCTTCACCTCGATGAAGTGGACTATGTCGTTGGTTTTATATCTCGGTGAAGTTCAATTTCTACAAGTTTCTCGTTCTGCGAGGTTCCCTCTGAAATATTCTGTAGTTTGTCAATCTTAGCTCTCCTTTTACTTAGTTTCCTAGCCTTTTTTCCAGTGAGCTTCGTCTCAGGGATTCTCTTTCCATTTTGATTCTTATTTTCCTTGAACATAGGTACTTCGCGCTGCTGAGATTCTCTCCTAAGACCCAGGGGTAACAATTATTCTTTTTCTGGGACATGTGCTTCGGTCTTTTGTGAGCCTTCTGACATTCTTTCAGCTTTGACATCTAGGCCTCTAACGATAGTGGCTTTGATCTGTTCTCCTGTTCTTCAATTAACTGCGCAATCCTTTTGGTCATGAAATCTGTTAACTCTTGTCTCTATTGTTCTAAAACATTTTCTTCTTCTTTCTTTCTGGCTTGATCTCTCTTAATCCAAGGTTTTCCAAGTAACATAGTAAACGGGGCGTTGTCCTCAATAAACTTGATAATCTCAAAATCTTCTTCTGTCGAAGTTCCATTAGCATTCATAGATATATGAGTGAGATTTCCACATAGGGTCACCATCTTTCCTCTAAAGAGTCCTTTTCCTCTTAGTGAAGGGATCATAGCAGGTCTTCTTATAGCTTCCCAAGTTCTCTCTGGCATGATGTTCACTGGTGTTTCTTCATCAAGAACACAGTCAATGTCGAAATCTCCTATTCTTACTTCGATGCATTATTTTTCTTTAAAGATCTCTAATAACCTAAAATGTCGGTGGTCATTCAGGGTCTCTTTCATCTGTAGTAATACTTTCTCGGATTCTTTCTGATATTCGGCTATTTCTAGAGCTGTCTTAGGGTTTTCTTCATTCAGATTCATTCTTTCAAGCTTAGCAATCATTCTAGGGCAATCCAACACTTCATGGTCCAAAGCTTTGCAACAGAGACAACTAGGTCTTCCACCCGAGCATTCCTTAGCTAGTTGGCCTGGTTTTCTGCAACTGTAACATGGGGTTAATCCTCTCTTTCTTGTAAATGATTCCCAACCTCTTCTGTACTGCGCACTAGGATCATGATAGCTAGCCTGCAAAAAATGCTTTCTAAGATCCTGCATCCATTGGTTAGTCCAAACATTCTTTCTATGCATAGGTATAACATATTTATCATTATTCTTACCAGATCTATTCATATCAAACATTCTTTCATCTAACAATGCCCTAGTTTTCAAGCTAGGACAGACTCTATCAAGCATACCTAGATCCATATTTTAGAAACAAAAATTTTCACTTATCTTACTTTTACAGAGCATAAAGCTTCCATATCTAAAAGCTTTTAGCTATTCTTACCTCTATCAGAGCATAAAGCTTACAGATCTTACCTCTTTTTGTAGATCTGACCTCTTTTCTTCAGAAACTTCCACTTTAACCTTTCTTAGAGCACAAAGCATTCATATCTGACTTCTTTTCTTTAGATCTGTCCTTCCTTCTTTAGCACATAGATTTTCAGATCAAGTGGATTACTGTGCACTAGGGCATAGGTCCACGCACAAATATTCCAAAGTTTCAGGATAAATCTTTGCACAAAGCTTCTTCTTTCTCAGTTCCCAACAATCACAGTTTCAGGTCCGGGCAACAGAACCATTTGTTGGCACAAGGGAAGACCTAGGGTTCAACGCTACAACACCGCACCAAAAAAACCCTAAGTACCGGGCCTTTCGACAACACTTGCGAAGTAGATGAAGTCTCACCCGAGGTAGAGGCAGGGGTGGTTGCAAGACTCAGATGTCTGCAACCTTAGCTGGGACACAGATCTGTGATTCTAAAACTTAACAGAGCACTTAGCAGTTAATCTTCATCAATATTCAGTTCTTAGTAATAGTGCGGACGTACCGTAATTACAGAGTATCGCAGTATGCAACCAGATCCATCATCTAATAAAACTTAACATAAAAGGAACAGATTATATCTAGCAGATTCAAGCACTAAGCACATCCACATAGGTCAGATCTAGCATTCATTCTCATGATTAGGCACAAAGCAACATCAAATCTATCTAACATTCATCACATATAAACACATCGATACATCGCACAAAGAAGAGCAACACAACATGTACGTGGTTCACCCCCACCCTGGGGCTACGTCCACCAACTCTTCTTCTTTATTAATGTCTTCAATCGGTTACAACACACAGTCACCAAAAACCCTTCTGCGCACAGGACAGAAGATCTGCGCAGCTCGCTAGATCCTTCTTCCTTGCGTTATAGCAAAAAGCATTCTATAATCTCTATAATAACTTGCAATTAGATCTGTAACCCTTTTACAGTCATGCACATAACACTACTAGCACTTAGCTTACATCACATATATAGGTTACCATCCTCTACTTACTTCACCTAGACATCTATTTATACATACAAAAGTGGGCCTAAGCATGGGTAAACCCACGGGCCGACATCCCTTTCCCATTACATTTTCCCAAAACCCAAAAAGGGGCCCAAAAGTGGGCCGAGATCCCATGATCTCTGCTTCGTTTGGCGCTCCATCTTCGACAGGCTGTTGAAGTCCCAAAAATGGTCTATATGACCAAGTGTTCCTCAAAACTTGGTGAAGGGCCAACAAATCTTGCTGAAGAAATTTTCTCCCTTGAGTTGGTCAAGAAGGTCATCAATGCAATGAATTGGGTACCGATTCCTGATTGTGATTTTGTTTAATGCTCTATAATCAATGCAGAGCCGCGAGATCCCATTTTTCTTCTTCACCAGTACAATTGTGCTTCCAAAAAGGGAGGAGTTTGGTCAGATGTGCCCCTTTTGAAGCAACTCTTGGATTTGGTGCTTGATTTTGTCATTTTCCATGAGCGAGAGATGATAGACTGGTCCATTGGGTAGAGGTGCACTAGGGGTTAGATCGATTGGATGCTTGACTTGACAGTGCACCAGTACTCAGGTGGGTGAGGAGAATATGTACATGTACTCTTCCAAGATCCTGTCCACTTGCTTTTGCTACAATGAGAGGCTCTATGTAGAGGTCACGGATGTGGCAAAAAACTTTTGTTCACTGCGAGCACAGATCACAAAGAAGACAAATTTATCAGTCTGTGAAATGACTTTGTTGCATTGCTTAGCAGATATTAAAGAAATAGTGGTAGGCGACTCTACCTCTAGTATCCTATACAATTGTCTACCCAAAGAAATAATAACACTGTGGGGTCTAGATTCATACATAACATGTTGCTTCCACAAATATGGTTGGCCTAAAATAACATTACAAACTTCAAGGGGAGAAATATCACACAATATCTCATATTTGAAGGGATTGATGCTATAGGGTAGATGGAAATGTTGGCTGACACGAAGATCTCTTCTTTGGCAGAGCCAGCCGATGGTATAAGGTTGCAGGTGCAGTGTCATCGACAGTTCCAACCGTTTGACGACCTTTGCTAAGATTAGGTTCTTCTGACTTCCGCTATCAACAATGAAATGAAGCAGAGCCCCCTTTACCCACATCTATGGGTGAAAGAGGCATTCTCCTTCCTATGTTTCTTATGGTTCACTTGGATGGATTTTGGTGGTAGTGATAGTGGCAATGGGTTTGACATCGATAATTCACTTCCCTCTTTCTGGATTTGATTCAGAGTCAGAATCTGCCTCTGACTCAGAAGCTTTCAGCTCGACCACCAGTGACTGCTTGGAGTGACATTCTTCGGTGTTGTGCCAAAGGATTTTATTGTATTCACACCACTTCCCCATGTCCTTATTCGAATTCTCATTACCCTTCTTGGGTTTCGGCTTGGACTGGTTGTCCTAAGAATGGCCATCTTTGCTCTGTCCCTTGTTTTGTGGGTTGGGGCCGCCTTTGCCCTGCTTCGGCTGTGAGGAGTTTGTAGATCCAAAATCTCATATTTTCTGCTTAAATTTATGCTTGATATTGAAAACATATCTATAAGCTGCACCTAATTGTCAGTGTTTCATGGAAACCTAAACATGAGACCTAGATAAAGCATACACAAACAAAGCTTATCAAGAAAAGGAAGAGAGATACAATATGAAGAATGAGAATCAATGTATATTATGATCTTTTCAATGAGTGAGTGATATTCACTCATATAGGTAATGACATCCTATAATTAGGAATGCATGCATAATAGCTATGATCTAAAATTAGAAAGTCTAAAGTAGAACTAGTCAGTTAACTCCTACTGAACTAGTGTGCTAAAAATAGATTTTTATCCAACACCCCCACTGAACATCACCATGGTAAGTAAAAAATGAGTCCCAGATACTAGTCCATATTAGGTACTCATGTACAATGCAACTAATGAACATTACATAAAAATGAGGAAAGAGGGAAAACCACGTGGGAACAAACCCCCCCCTCAAAAAACAATTCATCAAAAGAAGAAAAGGCAGCTGCTAGGCAACTGTGTTCTTCACTGTTGGCCCTCGACCAAGTTTTGGGGAAACTTTGGTCAGCTTTGAACCACTTTTGGACTTCAACATGATGGTCGAGGAAGGGGCACCCAGGTGGAGCTGAGATCGTGGATCTCATCAATTTTGAGGGTTAAGTGGACCCAGTAAAGGGTGCTCTAGGGTTTTTGTAACGAGTTTATGGGATGTCGGCCCATGGGGTTTTCCCATGATTAGGCCTTACTGTAAGAATTTGTAAAATAAAAATAAAGAAGAATGTATTGTAGAAGTAGCGAGCTAGCAAGCTAGGTGAAAATATTTTGGGTTGCTTTGTGCAAAGGAATGTATGTGTGTTAAGGATTTGTGCTCGATAGAAAGCTGGCTCTGTGACTTGACCTAGTTTTGGAAGGAGGATCTAGTGCTTAGTGCGAAGATATCCTGTTTGGTGTGAAGCTCGACTTTGTGGCTTAGTACATAGAAGTGAATGAATGTAAGATTTTGGAGGACAATAAAGAGGCGAAGTGGTTGGTGGGCATAGCCCCACACTGGGGTGAACAATGTATATCTGGTGTCTCATGGTTTGCTTTATGCTGCGTTATTTCTGTTATGAATATGCTTAGTGCTTTGACTATGATGTATGATAGATATATCTTTGTTGCTTAAGTGCTATTACTTGTGTTGATGAATGGTAGATTTAATCTATAATGCTAAGTGCTAAGTACTCAGGGTATATTATCATTTGTTGTTACTGCGTCGATCTATCTTTGGTTATGCTCTGCGATGCTAATAGTGTTAATAAACTAATGCATGCCACCTTATAAGTGTTAATAGAATATTCTGCGAAGTACTTTTATCACAAATCTGTGTCCCAGCCTGGTTATAGACACATGCGTCCTGTAACCTCCCTGATTCTACCTCGGGTGAGACTTTGCCTGCTTCGCAGGTGTTGTCGAAAGGGATGGTAGTCGGGGTTTTGTTGGTGCACTGTTAAGCGTTGAACCCTAAGTATGCCCCTGTGCCAACATTCACTGCAAGACAATCCCGCAAAGTTTGAAACTTCTGCTCACTGAAAGTCTTCGTGAAGATGTAGACATATTTATGGATCTCATGAAGTCCTTCGACAACCTGTCTAGCCTTGTACCTCTTGATCCTGTGGAACCATCTTCACATGGAAATATTCCTTTTTGGTGGAAGTTGGACCAGATTCCAAGTCTGATTATTTAGGAGTGAGTCATACTCATTTTGCATGTCTACTTCCCATAATGGATTTCCAACAGCCTCACTGTAGGTATGTGGATCAAAAGATTGAACCATATATCAATGCATGGGCATCGCTGGTTCACAAGATGAAAGTACATGAGAAGGCTCCTCATGGTGAGATCGGGTCCTCCTCGAATCCAATGGATTCCCTGCAAGGATACCTACTACCTGAAGTGTGAACTATGCCTTCTTGGGCATCCGCTAAAACTTCAATGTTGGCTGTACTACTTGCTTATTTCCATGTATAGAAATTGAGTGTATGGAATCATCTCTGATGTCTGAAACTGATGGAAGCACAAAAGTATATGCATGTTTCACTGAAGGTGCATGAAAATTACTCTCCTTATGTGTAAGTAGAAAAAATGAGTCATCATCAGAAAACTTAGTGAACTTATACAACCTTGACTTGTGATCCACCTCACCAATTGCAATGATGGAATTGTCATGCATGTCAATTACTGAAACTGAATTTGATGTAAATTCAACCTTTTTACCTTTCTGAGTGATCTGATAAAATGAGAGAAGATTCATAGAAATCTTTGGAACATGTAAAACATTCTCAAAACTGCCATTATGTAGTTCCACTCTCCTTTCTCCTGCTACTACTACTGGAGTATCATGCCCCATGAGAATAGGGGGTCTTGAGCATGGACTCAAAGAAGAGAAAACTTCCTCTTTCGCTGCCATTTGATGGGATGAACCGGAATATATAATCCATGAATCAAATGAGAAATTAATTGCAACAAGATCATGTTGATTACCTTTATTAGGAGAATGATCTTCTTCCTTCTGCTTCTTGACTCCCTCTAGAATGAAGTTTCCAAGGTTGTTTTGTTGAAGTTCCTGTGCCATAAGATCGATCTGTTTATTCATGCATGTGGATTCTTCATGATTCGATTTATTGCAGTAAGTGCACTGATTTCCCTTGTTCTTATTCTTGGAATTTGAAGAGTCTTTGGAACTTGACGAATCATTAAAGGGTTTGGAATATCCCTCCTTCTTGTTCTGTTTTTCCTTCCCATTCTATTTGGATGATCCTTTTCCATCATGCATGGTGAATGCATGCGATTTGGGATATTTCATGAGGATCATCTGTATGAGTTTCGTCTTCTCTTATGTGAGAGACTCAATGAACTAAGCCATCGTAGGCATTTTCCAATTTGCTCCCAAAAGACATATGCCAGAATGGAAATTGGAGACATATACAACGTATTCTGGTCATAGCTTGGCCAATATTGTTAGAATAAGTTGTTTCTCTTGTGTAGACTTGTCAATAACACATTCAACCAACCTCAATATCAAATATTTAAATTTAGTAAAGAAATCCTGTATATTATCAAAACTTTTAGGGTATAAGGTATTCAACTCTACCTCAAGCATATGACCTCACATCTCATCCTGATTTCCAAATAGTCCTTCCAAGGTGTTCCATATCTTGTTTGGAGTCTTTCATGCGAAAAAATGAAACCATAAATCAATGGATATTAATTCAAGAAGTATTCCTGTGGCCTCATCCTTATGGTTCACCCATCTGGTCTTCTCAAGCGCTGATGTAGGTTCTATTTCTATCGCCATCGTCAAATTGTACAATCCTTTTCTTTTGAGTTGGAATGTGGCCTTAGAATTCCATTCAAAATAGTTGTACGGTGTGAGTATTATCACTAGATTTGATTGAAGAAGTTGCATCGCTTCCATTACTGCTATTGATTCTGAAAAGATCCTGAAAACCCAGATCGTGGATTATGAGATATGACAGATGGTTCTATGGCAGCTATAGATATGATAAAACAACTATATCTCCTAAAATACGATGTGGGTTTTGGATATTTTTGGTGAGCATGAGAATCCCTATGTTATACGTCTCTGGTAAAAATTTCAGCTCGACCTAGATCATGGATTTCGAGATATGGCTATTTTACAACAGAAAACCAATTTTCTAGAGGGAAGACTGAATCATCGCACCCTAAAGAAGGATAAAATGTGACTATGTTGAATTGTCGCACCCTAGAGAAGGATAAAGTGCGATGATTGTGAAAAAATGAATTGTCACACCCTTGTGAAGAGTACAGTGCGACAATGTCGCACCTTGGCTGTGTATAGGCTGCGAGGAGTCTTGATTTTTTTCTTAAGTGTCAGTGCGACTGTCGCGCCCTAGTAATGGATAGACTACGTCGATTCCAATTGTCGCACCTTTCGATAGGGATAAGCGGTGATGATGTTAGAAACTAGGTTTACTCAATAATTAAATCCTCTTTCTCTCTTCTCTGGCTTGTCTGGGTTTCTCCAAGCAACTCAGCTCTGATACCATGTCAGTGTTTCATGGAAACCTGCACAGGAGACCTAGATAAAGCATACACAAACAAAGTTTATCAAGAAAAGGAAGAGAGATACAATATGAAGAATGAGAATCAATGTATATTATGATATGTTCAACGAGTGAGTGAAATTCACTCATATAGGCAATGGCATCCTATAATTAGGAATGCATGCATAATAATGATGATCTAAAATTAGAAAGTCTAAAGTATAACTAGTCAGTTAACTCCCACTGAACTAGTGTGCCGAAAATAGAAATTTCTCCAACACTAATGATGTGATGTCCAAAAATCCATTTCTGTTTGAATGTATCTATGCAGACAACCATGGTATTTGAGCAACATATGTTGTTAAGAGTTTTTGATACCCAATTTGGTGCACAAGGTATGGAAAATATTGGTGAATTCTGGTATTGTCTGGTCTCTTTCTTGACACAGCGTGGTCCATCTTGTGTACTGGTCCTCGTAGCTTCCAACATGATAGTATTTTTATTTAATTCCATCCCTAAAGGAATCCCATGTGGGGGTAAACATAAATATTTCATATTCCTTTGTGGCCCTTTTCTTAGAGTAAGTATCCCACCAGTCCTTAACATGGGGGATGACCTTGAGGAGTGCAAAAGTAATATTTTCCCTATCCGAAAAATTGTGGACCAAAAAATACCCTTTGAGCAGATTCAACCATTTATATATAGCATCCACATATACCAGTCCTTCAAATAATGGAATGTCAAAATTTAATTGTACCTTGAAGGGGGTTGCGTGGCCGCTTGATGAAGATGCATCGCCTGTGGGCAGCCACCGAAGGATCTATGCAAATTTGTCCATCATCTCGTTCCTCTGTCGTGCAAGGGCTTCCTCAAGAAACAATTTAAATGGATATCTTGCTCCATCATCTTTATTCTCATCCCCCATGAGTTGTTGTCAATCTTAGCGAGACCGATCTTGCAAAGTCTTAACTGGTTCGAGTCCCAACTTCTTGTTCCCAGATCTTGTTGGGGACATGCACAAAGAAAAATGAATGAAGAGTAGATCGCTCTGATACCACTGATCTAGATTTATGAGTAGAACGAAATTAATAAAATTGAAATACAATAACACAAAGATACAAAGAACAATAACATATATCTAGGGAACAGTAACTTCTATTCAAATAAGAAAATAGGATGAAACTGTAAAACTGCAGAATTGAAAAACAACTTGCTCGAATGGTGCTAGCTATCTCTGATAAAAGATGTGGTGGCTATGCACATCTGTCTGAGAAGAATGATTACAATGATGCTCTAGAGGCCTTTTTAACATTACTCATGAATTCCAAAACCCTATACATCCAAAAACCTAACCCTAGGAGATGAAACGCCAAAAGTTTTGTGGGCCCCAATGGGTAAGTTGGTACCTCAACTTCCTGGGGTCGTAACTTTTGCATACGATATTTGTTTTAGGCGTGTGATAGCCTATTAGAAATGTCTTTTCAAGAACTACACATTATGTCATTAAAATTTGACTTTGTCTAAAATTTTATTGTGGCAAGCCCAAAAAGGCTCCGAAAGTACAAAAAGATGCACTGACATGAAAACTTCCAAAATAAGCCAATTGGAATGGGCGGGCGGTCCCCAATATCCACCTGAATGTTTTGTAGGGATTAAATATGGCCCTAGGAGTACAAAACCCACAATTAGAAAGAAATGTCATCATTACAGAGAAGCATGTTGAACTAAAAATTGTCAAGATGAGCCAATTGGAATAGGTGGGTGGCCACCAATATCCACCTGGATCACCAATGAAGCTTGAGAAAACCTTGAATCTATGTTTGGTAAACATAATATTACTCGATCACATTACTTAGAAAATTAGATATTGACTTTAAGTCCAAATTATTTTTCTTGCATTGAAGACTATCTATCTAAGTTTAAAACACTTAGAATTTTATGTGAAGAGTGTAACATAAACCTAGAGGAAGAGAGTTTCATATATATTATTCTTTCTAATCTAGGTATTTCATATTCTATGTTTGTATCTACCTTTTATTCCATGAGAGAGGCTCTAGGGAAAGCTTATCAAAAACCCACTCTTGAGTCCTTTTGTGATGATTTGATTAGAGAGCAATATAAGATTGCACATCTTGGAGTGATCATCACTGTAGGTACCTCCAACAAATCCTTAGTATCCCAATAGAAAGATAAATCCGAGAATCTCAAGAAGTAACATCCTCACCACAACAACAAGCAAAAAAAGGCTCCCAAACCCACTAAGACAACTTTAACTCCTAATGGTAACAAATGAGAAAAATCTAAAAATAAGAAGACTAAAAGACATTGCAACTTTTGTGGGAAATATGGTCATCTCGAGTCTAAATGTTTCAAGAAGATGGAAGCTTTAGAAGAAATGATGAAGAAGCACAACATCAATATTTATTCTACTTCTTCTTATTCTTCTCATGGACATGCACTTTCTGCTTCTAATTTCTCCTTCAATGCAACTTCTACTTCTTCCTTTGATGAGTGGCTTATTGATTATGGAGCATCTTATCATATGGATAAGGAGAAAGCCCTATTTTCTACTCTAAATGAATGTAACACCAATAAAATATTTGTTGGTGTTGATAGATCTCTTAGTGTTGTAGGATATGGAACAATTCAGGTAGATAATAGTCATTTCAATGATGTATTATGTGTTCCAAGTCTTTCCTAGAACTTTTTATCAGTATATCAAATCACTCATTCGGTTGAAGGTAAAATCATAGCGTTTTCACCTCATCAAGTTGTAATCAAGGATCTAAATAATCCTCAACATGTTCTTGCAACTGGAATTGTTGATGATATTACTGTATATTTTAACCTTGTACAATATTTATTGCAAACATATTTTCAGTAAAAGAACAGAAAAGATACAATGAAAAATACAAACATTAAACAGAAATTCCCCCCTGGAAATCCAAACTGGGAAAACCAACATATTCTATATTCATTCATAGTGATACATTGTTTACAATACAATATACATATAGGAGCCAGCGACATCCAAAACCCTAACCCAATGACTTGGATTAGTCTACAACTCTAATTCCTTAACCGAAAATATAAAACCATCAACAAAAAACCATGTGAAGAAAAACTACCCAACAATGGACATGAAAATCGAGGCAACACGAAAAATGAGGAAAAAATGCGACACGTTTCCCGAGGGAAAAAATATTCTCAGGGGCGCTGTCCCCAAACCCTCGTGCAGGGGGATTTCTCCTCCTTGCACAACCTAAGCCCCCTTGTGCACCCGACGCAACCCAAACACTACTACTTGTGCAAAGAATATAACACATACCCTACATTCTCCCACTTGTTATTTTCTTTGCATACAAGGGTTACATAGTTACATAGTCAACAATCCAAGGCAAAAATGCCCATGGATCCTCTACACCAATAGAACTTCTCAGTGCTCACAGATTTTGTTAATGAATATGCAACATTCTTCAAAGTGTTCACCTTCATCATCGATACTTTCTTTTCTTCAACCATGTCTCTCAAAAAGTGATATTGAATATCAATATGCTTTGTCTTTGAATGATAAGCCAGGTTCTTCGCCAGAAAAATTGCACTCTGACTGTCACAATCTATCCTTACAGCTTGCTGTACCAACCCAATACCTGAACACAATCTTTGTAACCATACTGATTCCTTACTTGCATGAGTGGCTGCCATGTATTCAACTTCTATAGTTGAAAGTGCCACTACAACCTATGTTTTTCTCATCCAACTTATCGCTCCTCCAAACATGTTAAACACATACCCACTTATAGATCTCCTATGATCCAGATCTCCAGCCCAGTATGCATCCACAAAGCCATGTATATCCACCACTCTGTCCAATCCTGGTCTTCCTTGGTAGCACAATCCATAGCTAGCAGTGCCACACAAATACCTGAAAACCCTTTTTACCGTTGTCCAATGCTCCTTCCTTGGTTTTGACATATACCTGCTCAAAACTCCCACTGCATGTGCAATGTCCAGTCTAGTACAGACCATTGCATACATCAAACTGCCAACTGCACTCGCATATGGAAAACGAGACATGTCCTCCTCCTCTTCCTGTGTCTTGGGACACTGATCCACAAATAACTTTACACCAACATGAATAGGAAACTTGACCGCTTTACATTCCTGCATATTAAACCTATGCAATATTGTCTCGACATATTTTCTCTGATTTAACCAGAGTTTCCTCTTTTTCCTATCTCTTTTAATTTTCATGCCCAAAATGAAATTTGAAGCACCGATATCCTTCATGTGAAATTTAGAGGACAACTGAGTTTTTGTTGGAAGATTGGTTGTTGTCATTGATGTCAACCCTTGTCATGGGTTTTGGACCGCAAGATTGATGAAGGTATTTGGACATGAAGGAAAATGCACATGTAGATACAAGACCCATGGATGGATAGTATACATCATGTTGTTTCTAGTGGTATGTGGCACGTCACGTGGATCCTCATGGTTGAGGAGAAATGAATTTTTGAAGATGACAAAGTGAATTGAAGAAGGAAGTACATGTAGGCCCTGAATATAATTAAAGAAAAGAATTACAAAATAAAAAAGTATCAGGTCGGACCTAATGTCAAAATGAAGTGACATAAATGGTATAAATAAATATCATTATACATTCATTTGATAAACAAGTCGAATTTCAGAGGAAATCAAAAGTAAAGAAAGCCATATTTCAAGGGAGGATGAAGTCTTTTGGTGATGTGTTCTAAGGTATGTTATTTTTCAGGTCATCTTACCATTTGCGCTATAATTATTTTTATAGAACGATTCAGATGGTTAAATTGCTATGGTATTGAGAAGACATATCAAGGTACCTATGGTACATTTTTTATCTCTTTATTCGCTATAATTATGGAGATACACTCTGTGGAAGATATGGTTTTTGACCATTCCTGAAGCTAGTCAATAAAAAAGTGTTCCGGGTAAAATAATCATAACGTCTTCATAGATAATCCAAATGAAGTGGGACAAATTTAATTGGAAAGAGTACAAGATTTAGTTTCTTTTGTGTGAGTTTCAGAATCTGATGTTAAATATTGAACGCGGGGCATTCTATACAAGTTAGGTCTCCTGAATAAACCATAATTGAACAAGGTCTAACATTCTCTCTATAACTTCTTTTTGGGGAGGATTCAAGGAGTGAAACTTGGAGAAGTTTCAGAGAATAAATTGAGTAATACTATCTACAGGATAAGAGTATTCCAAGAATTTAATAATTGCAGAAATTGAAGAAGTCTCAGGAAGCATTATTAGGTTCTATGTGATTATTTAATGTGAAGTTTTATTATCTCTCATATATTCTTGGGTGGAAGGAAGGGGCAAGGATGGAGAGTTCAAATATCTCTTGATATTGGAGGATTGTATCTTCCTCTTGGAGTTTTATCGCTCCCTTTACATTTGGAAGCTGTAGCTACCTTTGGAAGTCATTACTTCCCTTGAACAATAACTATTGATTATTTCTCATATATTGTGCATGGTGTATTGGTGTAGCTCTTATAATATTGTTCATTTCTCATTGGATATAATTGAATGGTTTAAGTATAAGTTGAAAAACATTTTAAATTTTACTTGATACTGATTCAACCCCCCTCTCAGTATCAACAATTGGTATCAGAGCAAGTTACCTTAAGTACAGTTTAACCATTGGAAGGAAGATCCTATGCAGAAATGGAAGACAACATTCCAAATGGGATTCCACAATTTGATGGAAGCAATTTTGAATACTGGAGTAATAGAATGGAAACTTACTTGAAATCCCTTGGGGCAGATGTTTGGTTCTCAATTGCTTCATGATACAATGCTTTGAAGAAACCAAAGATTGCAGCTCATAAAGAAGCAAAAAGGAATAACAAATTGACAATAGATACCATCCTGGATGGATTGACAGATTCAGTAAAATCCAAGGTGGGATCATGTGCATAAACAAAAGAGATTTGGGACAAGATACAAGACCTTTATGCAAGGGAAGAAGTAGAAGAAGAAGTTGAACCAATTACAACATCTCAGATTTCAAAGAAGAAAATAGAGGTCAGTTCTTTTGCTTTAATTGTGAAGGAGTAGGACATGTTGAATTTGAATGTCCTCATACAAGGATTGAAAGAGATTACACTAAATAAAAAAAATCCAATGAAGAAGAAGAAAATTATGAAGCATAAATGATTCAACAAGAAGATGAGAATCTTAAAAAATTGAAGCATGTTGAGATTGGAAATAACAAGCTCAAAGACACGCGTAGAAAACTAAGAACTGAATTGGGTAGTTATGAAAAGACAGTTGTAAGCTTGAAGAAACAATTAGAAGACTTTGAGAAACTAATATAAGAAACCATTTCCTTGAAAACTCTACTCGAAGAAGCAAGAAGAATAGGAGAAGTAAAGAAGGTCCAAATGATGAAGAAAGAAGAAGATTGTGAGAAACTTGAACACGAAGTTGTCTCATTGAGGAAGAGCTTAAGAAAATTTCAAGTGCCAAAAGACTTAACACATCTTGGATGGATGGGTGAAACTTCATACAAAGAAGATGCAAATACAAAAAAGAAAGTTGAAGAAAGAGCTACACATACAGTTGATGAGAAGTGGACCAGGATACCAGAAAGAAGGAATGATTACAAAAGAGATGAATATCCAAGAAGACCTCCTCCCTTCAGGAATCAAAGAAGCTTCAATCAGTATGAAGGAAACTACAGAAGATTAGATCATGAACCCATATGGACTACATCACAAAGAAGGCCACTTACTCTAAGGTATCAAAATTTCTTTCTTGGTCATTGTTATACTTGCAAAAAATTTGGACATAAGACAATTAATTGCAGAATCAATGAAAGGAACAAATACGCAAGAAACATGAATGGTGTAAATAGAAGATATGGAAATAATCATGGATTTGTCAACACAAGTTATAATTCATTTTACCCATTGATGGACAAAAATATTGTATGCTACAAATGTAATTATCTTGGACATAAAGAACTAGATTGCAGATATATGAATGAAGATGTCTCTATGCCAACCACAGTATGGAGAAGGAAAGAGATTCCAAACAATGAAGATTGTCGAATAGCATTAACCGCTGAAGAATGTAAAGAAGAAGATAAATGGTACATAGATAGTGGATGTTCTTCACACATGACCGAGGATCAAGACAAATTCATCAGTGTGAAGAAAAAGGGTGGCAATGTTGCATTTGGAGATGACTCATCTGCCAAAATACTTGGAGAAGGTGTAGTAGAACTTGGAAGAAAAAATGTAAAAGAAAATAATGTCATATTGGTTGAAGACTTGAAGCATAATCTACTCAGTGTTAGTAAAATGTGTGATCAAGGATACACTCTTACGTTTGACTCCCGAAAATGTAAAATCAAAGAAAATAACTCAAGAAGATTGGTTGCAACTGCAAAAAGAAGACCGAACAACATATACATCCTAGACATGAAGAAGAGAGAGAAGACATAAGCCACACAAAATGATTCCAAGGAAGAAAAAGTCCCAAAGACCAAAAATAAGGATGAAGTATTATTGAGTGCCACATGTTCAGGGGGAGAAACCCCAAAGAAGAAGGTTACCTTTTGCCATTAAAATCAGGGGGAGAAGCCCTACCCTTTTCCATTGATGTCAAAGGGGAAGAGAGATTGGGATCATGATAATAGGGGGAGCATGAGTGTTTCCATCAATGACAAAGGGGGATATTGTTGGAAGATTGGTTGTTGTCATTGATGTCAACCCTAGTCATGGGTTTTGGACTGCAAGATTGATGAAGGTATTTGGACATGAAGGAAAATACACATGTAGATAAAAGACCCATGGATGGATAGTATACATCATGTTGTTTCCAGTGGCATGTGGCACATCACGTGGATCTTCATGGTTGAGGAGAAATGAATTTTTGAAGATGACAAAGTGAATTGAAGAAGGAAGTACATGCAGGCCCTGAAGATAATTAAAGAAAAGAATTACAAAATAAGAAAGTGTCAGGTCGGCCCTAATGTCAAAAGGAAGTGAAATAAATGGTATAAATAAATATTATTATACATTCATTTGATACACAAGTCGAATTTTAGAGGAAATCAGAAGTAAAGAAGACCAGATTTCAAGGGAGGATGAAGTCTTTTGGTGATGTGTTTTAAGGTATGTTATTTTTAGGTCATCTTACCATTCTCTCTATAACTTTTTTTCTAGAATGATTCAGATGGTGAAATTTATATGGTATCGAGAATAAATATCAAGGTACATGTGGTAAAAGTTTAAGATCTTGATTCACTATAATTATGGAGATACACTCTGTGGAAGATAGGGTTTTTGACTAGTCCTGAAGCTAGTCAATAAACATGTGTTCCGAGTAAAATAGTCATAACTTCTTCATAGAGAATCCAAATGAAGTGGGACAAATTTCATTGGAAATATTACAGACCGTAGTTTCTTTTGTGTGAGTTTCAGAATCTGATGTTAAATATTGAGTGAGGGGCATTCTGTACAAGTTCGGTCTCTTGAATAAACCATAATTGAACAAGGTCTACCATTCTCTCTATAACTTCTTTTTGGGGAGGATTCAAGGAGTGAAAATTGGAGAAGTTTCAGAGAATAAATTGAGTAATATTATCTATAGGATCAGATTATTCCAAGAATTGAAGAATTTCAAAAATTGAAGAAGTCTCAGGAAGCATTATCAGGTTCTATGTGATGGTTGGTTGATGGTGATGATTTAATGTGAAGTTTTATTATCTCTGATATATTCTTGGGTGGAAGGAAGGGGCAATGATGGAGAGTTCAAATATCTCTTGATATTGGAGGATTGTATCTTCCTCTTGGAGGCTTATCTCTCCATTTACATTTGGAAGATGTAGCTACCTTTGGAAGTCATTACTTCCCTTGAACAATAACTATTGATTATTTCTCATATATTGTGCATGGTGTATTGTGGTGTATTGGTGTACCTCTTATACTATTGTTCATTTATCATTGGATATAATTGAATGGTTTAAGTATAAGTTTAAAAAGGTTTTAAATTGTACTTGATACTAATTCACCCCCCCTCTCAGTATCAACAATTTTCACATCCTAGATAATCTCCTTGTTGTTTCCTATCAACATGTCATCCACATACAAGACCAAATAAATAAAATGATCACCAATTAATTTAAAATACACACAATGATCCTCTTTGCTTCTTTTGAATCCAAGTCCCAACATATAAGTATCAAATTTTTGATACCACATCCTTGGTGATTGTTTTAAAGGGACTTTTTCAGCTTGCATACCAACTCCTTCTTTCCCTTCACAACATAACCTTTTGGTTGCTTCATATAGATTTATTCTTCCTTATCCCCATGTAGGAATGATGTCTTCACATCCATATGTTCTACTTCAAAATCAAATGTAGCAACAACAGATAAAAAAAATCTTATAGAGGTTAACTTGGCAATAGGAGAAAAAATCTCACAAAAATAAATTCCTTCAACTTGGGAATAACCCTTTGCTACTAACTGAGCTTTGTATTTCTCCACTTTTCCTTCTGCATTCAACTTCTTTTTAAATACCCATTTGTTGCCAATGAGATTTCTTCTAGTCGACAACTCCACTAGATCCCAAGCCTCATTCTTATCCAAGGCTGCCATTTCTTCATCCATGGCCTTTTTCTAGAGATTTCCATCCTTTGAATCCATTACCTCCCTGATAGTTCTATGATCATCATCAATAATAGAAAAAAATAAAATTTGAACAGAAATCAGATGGAGTATACCTTTCTAGTAGCCTTCTTTCTCAAACTGATCTTCTAAATACTAGAGTATGATGATCTTTTTCTTCTGATTCCCATTCTTTTGTAGAGTCTGATTCATCATCCTTTAAATCAAACTCTATTTTCTCTTGTTCTTCCTTACTTGGTAGGAATTCTTGTTTAACAACATCCTTCATTTCTCTAAATACCACATCTCGACTATACACTACCTTCTTAGTTTCTGGGTTCCAAATCTTATAAACTTTGAGACCATCTTTATATCCAATAAAGATACACTTTTCATCCTTCTTGTCTAGCTTACTCCTGTTTTCCTTTGGAACATGAACATATGCATCACAACCAAATACCTTGAGATGTGTGAGAGAAGGTTTCTTACCAATCCATACCTCTTTTGGAGTTTTTCCATCCAACGTTGATGCGGGTGATATTTTGACTAGATAACATGCAATACCCATTGCCTCTGCCTATAATTCTTGCCCTAACTCGACACCACTGAGCATGCACCTTGATTTTTCCATCAGCGTCATGTTCATCCTTTCTGCAACTCCATTCTGCTGAGGTGTATATGGAGTAGTCTTCTTCCTTCATATACCACACTTCTTACAAAACTCTTCAAATTCATTCCCGCAGAACTCTCTGCCATTATCTGTCCTCAACACCTTAATTCTTTTCTCTGTTTGATTCTCAACAAGAGACTTAAACTCTTTAAACCTATCAAAGACTTCATATTTATTCCTAAGGAAATATATCCAAGTATTCCTCAAGAATTCATCTATAAATGAGACATGGTACACAGATTTTCTCAATGATGGGACCGATACAGGTCCAAAAACATCATTGCAAACTAGCTGTAAAATTCCTTCTGCCCTTGATGCAGCGGAGGGGAATCTTACTCGATTTTGCTTCCCATATACACAATGTTCACATAAATCAAAATCTAGAGAGAAGTTAGACATACCTTCAACCATACCTTTACCATGTAGTAGTCGAAGACCCTTCTCTCCGATATGCCCCAGTATTTGATTGCACAACATAACCCTTTAACCAGAGACTGTAGGAGTTCTTTCGACTTCAACTCCAATATCAGGAACAATGGAATTATTAAACCCATCACTAATAGTGCTTCCTTGTATCTTATACAGAGTTCCAAACCGAACTCCCTTCAACAACACCATTTCTCCTCAAACCATCCTGTAGGTTTCCTTTTCAAATATTGTTTTTACCCCTGCATCATCCATTTTGCTTACATAAATCAAATTTCTGGACAAACCCGGGATGTCCAGAACACCATGCAGTGTTGTAATCATTCCATCTATGAGCCTCAACTTGAATTTTCCTCGTCCTATGATTCTGTTTGTCGAATAATCACCTAGGAAAACATTACCTCCATCATACCTTTCGTATTCACAGAACCACTTCTTCAGATCCCTTCTTTTTCTCAACTTTGGATCTACACTGCTTCTTGTAGTGCCCTTCTTTTCCACATCTCCAACATACCTTTACAAAATTTCTGGGTAATTTAGATCTACCCTTATACTTAGATCTCCCACTTGAGAACTTAGGTCTATTTCTTTCCTGGGAGTGTCCTCTTGCAAATAATGCGTCTATGCTCTGTCCTTCCATATTCTTTCGTCTCATCTCCTTCGACAACAAGGATGAGACCACTTCATCAAACTTCAAGGAAGTTGTATTAATACCTATGGACACAACCACACTATCCCACAAATCTGGTAAAGAAAACAATAAATTGATACACTTATCTTCATATGAAATTTTAATCTCAACATATACTAACTGACTTACCACAGTATTGAAGGCATTCAAATGATCTGCGACCGAGTCTCTATCTCTCATCCTGAGGTTATACAACTTATTTCTCATGAATAGTTTATTTACTAGGGACTTAGACTGATATAACGTCCCCAACTTATCCCATAAATCCTTGGTTGTACCTTCCTCTAACACATTCAGTAATATTGAATCTGAGAGACACAGTCGGATGGTGCTCTTCTCCTTCCGATACAAATTTTTCCAGTCATCTGCTGAAGTTCCTGTAGGTGCAATACCTGGATCTACCAAGATCCACTGATCTCTGTCCACCAATAGATCTTCCATCTTGAGCTTCCAGAACTCAAAAATTTTCCCATTAAACTTCTCGATCTCCATTTTCGAATTGCTTGTCATTTCTTTTCACTTTAAAAATCAATACCATAGATCTCCCACTGTAACAAATCTTATCACAGTCCCAAGCCAAACCCTTGACCACAAAGGCGTCCCCCTGAACCCAACAAAGCTCTGATACCAAATGTAGATTTTAACCTTGTACAATATTTATTGCAAACAAAATTTTAGTAAAAGAACATAAAAGATACAATGGAAAATACAAACATTACACAAAGATTTTTCCCCTGGAAACCCAAACCGGGAAAACCAACATATTCTATATTCATTCATAGTGATACATTGTTTACAATACAATATACATATAGGAGCCAATGACATCCAAAACCCTAACCCAATGACCTGGATTAGTCTACAACCCTAATTACTTAATCGGAAATAGAAAACCATCGAAAAAAAACCATGTGCCAAAAAATCACCCAACAATGGACATGCAAATCGAGGCAACACAAAAAATGAGGGAAACATGCGACACATTTCCCGAGGCAATTTTTTTTTCTCAATGGCGCTTCCCTCGAAGCCCCACAAAGGGGGATTTCTCCCCCCCTGAACCCCCTCAAACCCCCTTGCGCACCCTATGCAACTCAGACACTACTACTTGTGAAAATAATATAACACATACCCAACAATTAGCAGGTTGTACAAGTTTGACAACTTTGGATCATCATCTTTTCCATCAGTTTTTGTTTCTCATAGTGATGACTTGAACAAACTTTGGCATGAGTGATTTTGTCATCTAAACTATCTCTCATTGCAACAACTATGCAATCAACATATGGTGACTGATATTCCTCTTGTTTCATGCAGAGATGGTGTTTGTTCCGGTTGTGTTCTCGACAAACAACATCGGGGTAGTTTTGAAAAACGTGCCTCTTGTCATGCCTCGAGCCTTTTGCAACTTGCTCACAGTGACTTGTGTGGTCCACTTTCTTCTCCCTCTTTTTCTGAGTGCAATTATTTCTTAAATTTCATTGATGAATTTTCCAGATGTACTTGGATTTACTTCTTAAAACTTAAGAGTGAAGTTTTTGATAAGTTTCTACCCTACAAGGCCCTTGTAGAAAAACAATCTGGACATCAAATTCAAAGGTTAACAATAGATAATGGAGGCGAATATGTGAAAAATAATTTTACAAGTTAATGCACTACATAGAGCATCCAAATGTAACACATTGTTCCATATACACCACATTAAAATGGTATTTCTTAGAGAAAGAACCACACATTAAAAGAAATAGCTAATTCTATGATCTAATCTAAGGGATTAAGTCTAAAGTATTGGGCGAAAGCCATCAACTGTGAAAATTACATTGTTAATCGCACTCCCACAAAGGCTCTTAAAATTATAACATTGGAAGAAGCATGGACTAAAATTAAACCCGATGTAAGTCACTTCCATGTATTTGGCAATATAGCATGGGCTCACATTCCTCATTAGAAAAAGGAAAGCATTGCAACCTAAAAGTGAGAAGTGTATATTTGTTCATTATTCTAAAGATGTCAAAGGTTAGAGACTACTTCAACCACATTGTAATGAAATTATTATTAGAATATATGTTAAACTTGATGAAAATCTCTTGGCTTGCGAGCCTAATTCGATGATTGTGCCTTCTTCGGCCTATGGGCCATCTTCGGAGTTTGTCCCTTCCTTTGTTCCTATTGTAGTTTCTTATTCAGATGATGACATTGAGGATTAAAATCCACCTCCACCTTCTCACGTTCCTCATGATGATTCCATTGAATCTAAACTAGCACTAGCACCACTGCTTCCTATATGGGTCTGCTCAACACGAGAAACAACTGGTGATATTGTTAGTGATCCTTCAGATTAACGTCAGACACATTCAGAGTTCCAATGAGAGTCTTCTCTTTTGGCTCAAGTTTTAGAGACTCATGATCCAAATACATTTGTAGAAGCTTCAGGTCATCCATATTGGGATACAACAATGAATGAAGAGTATTGTTCTTTAATGGCAAACAATACTTGGCATCTTGTACCTCTTCTGAAAGGAAGAAAAATTGTCCATTGTAAATGGGTCTACAGAACTAAGTATGCATCATATGGAAGTGTTGAAAGAAACAAGGCTCTATTAGTTGTCAAAGGATTTTTCCAAGTTGAAGGAATTGACTACAATGAAACATTTTCCCCAGGTGCCAAAATGAATTCCATCCACCTTATTCTTTCCCTTGCTACCTCACATAAATGGGAGTTCCATCAGATGGATGTTGTTAAGCCCTAATATTGGCTCATTACCCCTTAATTGGGGCATATTAGATTAGTAATGCTATTTTATTTATGTCAGCTTTAGGCCATTAGTTGTAATTTAGATTATTAATGTTATTTTAATTATGTCAGCTTTAGGCCATTATTTGTAATTATACCTCCTAGTCTCCTATATATACCAAGGAGACATTTTCATTTTGAATCATCTTGTACTTGAACAT
>ML777531.1:1279170-1297148 GCA_009831015.1 Picea engelmannii | reverse complement strand
CCTATATATACCAAGGAGACATTTTCATTTTGAATCATCTTGTACTTGAATATTTAAGTGGGGTAAAAGGAGGTTGCCCCCTCGAAGAGGCTTATTATCTGAAATTATCTCTTTTTCAAGGCGTTGATTACTTTTCCTGAGGTGTTTCTATGCTATATTGATGTTTGGTTCTTAACAGATGTTAAATCCGCCTTCTTGCATGGGGATTTGAAAGAATAAATCTACATGGAACAACCTCGTGGGTATGTCTAGAATGAATCTAGCCTTGTTTTTCGCCTTAATAAATATATTTATGGTCTTAAGCAAGCTCCCCAAGCTTGGTATGCCAAAATGGACAAATTTCTTATTGACACTGGTTTTTCCAGATGCCATTGTGATCCTAATGTATATACCAAGAAATTAGGAATCCATCTCATAATCCTTGTCCTTTATGTTGATGATCTTATCCTTAGTAGTAGTGACACACAACTTTTAAACCATGTGAAAACAAACCTTAAGAAGAAATTTGAAATGACAGACTTAGGATTTTTTCTCTAATTCCTTGGCCTCCAAGTTTCGCAAACCAAGGAAGGAATTTTTCTTTCCCAATCTAAGTATTCTTGTGACCTTCTTTGTCGATTCCACATGGAAGGTTGTAAACCAACTACTTCTCCCTTCCAATATGGAGTCAAGCTTGCTTCCACCCGTACTTCTCCCAAAGTTTATTCCACTTTGTACCATCAGTTAGTTGGTAGTCTCTTATATTTAACTCATACCCGTCCTGGTCTTTCATTTATTTTTGGTATTGTTTCCTAGTATATGAAAACACCCCATGAAATCCATTAAAAAGAAGTTAAAAGGATACTTCGGTATCTTTGAGTTATAGTTTAGTTCAAGATACATTATAGTTCAGGAGGGACTCATTTATTGGTTGGCTTCACTAATTCAGATTGGGCCAACGACCTCAATGCTCAAAAGTCTACTACAGGTTATGTTTTCAGCCTTGGTTTAGGACCTATCACTTGGTATTTTAAGAAACAACATGCTATTACACTTTACTTAGCAGAAGCAGAGTACCGAGAAGCAATAAATGAAATTCAAGAAGCCTTGTGGATTAGACAAATCCTTTCATAGTTTGTATTCCAGCAACAACATATGACCAACCTTTGGTGCAAAAATCAAAGTGCCATCAAGCTCATGAAAGACCCAATTTAACATCATCACAACAAACACATCGAAATACACATACACTTCATCATAAATCTCATTCATGATCAAGTTATTGAAGTTCTCTTTTTACCTATAGAAGATAAAGTTGCGGACAATTTCACAAAGTCTCTTACAGAAGCGAAGTTTTCCAAACTTTGATCTATGTTAGGTGTTCATGGGGTTTTCATTAAGGGGGGATAGGCTCTAATTCCTACTTCCTTCTCCTATTGTGTCACTATTGTAAATCCTTCAATCCTATCCCAATTTTTTCTTAAGGGGGGATGTTAGAATATTTAGACACTTACGAGTTAGTTAAGATCTACTTGGTGTAATTTGTCATTATATAAAATTGTGTTTCTTAGTGTGTTTAATTAGTACACATTATTATGCATTTGTAGTTAGGAAATCCAACAATCATGATATGTTATTGACATAGAGTGATCTGACGGTTCATATTCTCCTCGATCTTAACAACTACATTGATCCATGGCTTAACAAGGACGATTGCTTCATGGTATCTATCTAAATAGCATGGAAGGTCATTTTTCGATGATCGATTGTGAGAGACTCTCTTGTAAAATATCTCTGTAATATTTTTCTTTTGCATTAATAAATTGTTCCAAGTGGCCGCGTTGGATGGGGTCATGGATGTTTCCTCATAAGAGTTTTACCACGTCAAAATATCATTGTTTTGATCTTTGATCTAGTTGTGTGAGCGGTTACTGAAGGTGTTCATCCTCTATTGGAATACTTATGTTTTCGAAGACTTTAAACATAATATATGCATTGATTATTAGTAACAATGGATGGTGTCGACATCTCACCCTAAATATTCAAAATCAATTCACTACTCTTAGGTGTGCATGGTAATACAAGCACCGATGCATACAAAATATAAGAACACTAGTGTGCCATAAAACAAAAAGAATGACCTCATGCGTAATATTTATATGAGCATCGATGCTTCATACAAAAACAATACATACCACTGCAGACATAAACACAAAAAAAACTAGTGTTGCATACAACATAAAAGGCAGAACCGACGCGTAATAATTATAAGAGCACCGATGCTTTTTAGTTTTGTGTACACACTAGTGCATGTTTCCTAAAACTACACTAGTGAATTTTACCAATAGAACTATAGACAAAAAACCTTTTCTTGCCCAATTTTTTTTAGTTATATGGAACATGCGTTAAAACCTTTGCTAAAACCTTCACTTCAAACAGTGAAGCTTTTTTTGAATTTTTTTTCAAATCTTGTAACACTAAAAACCTCTGCAAAAACCTCTGCTATAAGGTGTTTTCCTTGTAGAATAACCATACCCTTATTTTCTTAGTGATAGGTATTCAAAATCAAACCTAATCTCTCTTATGACCAACTCATCTCCAATATAATTTAAATATCAGTCAACAAGCACACAAGAAAAGGTCACTTAGCTCCACACACAAGGAATGGCTCACTAATTCAACATTGTAAAAGATGCTTCATAGCTGAAGGGAGATGGCCATTACATTAGATGCCAAGAAAATAACTTGGAATAAGAACCAACCTCCAATCAATGTCCCAAACTCCATTAAATTCTCCTATGAGAGAGAGAGAGAGAGAGAGAGAGAGAGAGAGAGAGAGAGAGAGAGAGACCCACCAATCCACGAATGACCATATGGACTGCATGGAGCCTTCTTGAAGATGCGGATGAAGTCGTATGACCTCATACAACCTCCCACTTTGAAAATTAACGATTGTATGGCATGTAGATAGTAGAAAATCAGTTGTATTTTCTATATGATGACCTCTAGAGGTTTGTTATTCTCCAAGTTGGTCCTCAATGGACTATAGGAAGCCAAGAATCACTGAAAAAATCTACAAACAACTCATGACAGCCATGGAAAAGTGTAGTGGAATTTTTCCTCATTTCTAACAGTTAAATTCACACATGGAACCAATTTAGAAACTCCATACAATATTGTGATAGCCAAATAACAATGTCCATATATATCCAATCTCAGAAATCAACCAACAATGGATGATAGAGAGTTGTTGGATATCCATCTACTCATAAACTACAACAAATGTGAAGGAGAAATCCAACACTATAGAGATAAATCAAATATCATATGATTAACTAACATAATGTCCATTAAATATTCAAAGAAACCATTAAACACACACACACACACATGTTTCATTAGACTACAAATGTGAGTTAACACATTGAAATAAACAACACAAAGAGACAAATCAATGCACATGGAGGCATTGTTTACCCTAGAAATCCAAATGGGGAAACCAATGTTCAATTGGCTTTGACCAAGATCTTTCAATATTCAACAATATGCAAGTTACAAGTTCTCTGGTTAATCTTTGTGCTCCTCATGGAAGTATGGGCATCATTTCCTTCACTCTTATACAAATACTCTTTCTTATTTTGTGGGGAAATAGTATATAGGAGGAATATTGAGCTAAGGGATAGTTGGAAGGTCAAGTGTCCCCAACTCAATAGAGAATTAGCAATAAGGAGTGAGGGATTTAATTCCCTTGCCATTCTAAATTGAGTGTAATTACACTTGTTCATGAGAAAACTCCTAAAGTTTTGACTGATTAATGTCATGGTATGGCTTTTGTTAATGTGTCCTCTCTGATAATGGCTAAAAACCTTCTTCCATGTGAACACCAATATTGGCTGGGTGATTTGCATTTTTATTTTGAGACCTTAACACTTGGAAAATCTCAATATTGTCTATATCTTTGGTCAAATCCAAGGAACTTTGAATGATTTGGTCCAATCCAATTTTTTGAGGTGCAATCCACATAGAGAGGGTTGTGGCAATGATAAATGATTCCCCCATTACCATCAAAACAGTAATACCCTTTTTGTTGAACATACTTGAACCTTGAAAAACTTCCATGGCCTCTACTTCATTGCATGTGGTGGCCCCCAACCCCCAAGTGAACTCTATTTCATTTTGTCCCTTAGGACCAAAAAGGATCCCCCTTGCTCCTACCACCCCTAGGATAAAATTATGTTGTAATATCTAGTCTCCAATCCTAAGGATGGAAAAAGGGTGGGCTTTGATCCATTTATATGTGTGTGGAGAGTGTTATGTAAGCATCACATGCTTGACCACTACCTAAGGGTATCCCCTGGGAAAACTCAGGGTTCAAACACTCTCATGGGAATTGAACCTTGGTTACCAATGAAAAGCTCTTCATTCCTCACTAATGAATCCAACCCCTTTGAGCTTAAGTTTATTATTTTCTATAGCAAATTTAAGTGTATAATTGATGTTTCTAATTCTTTATATTGCGATTCATCAATAAACATTCAATAAATTAATTTATGTCAACAAGACATTTTATTCTTTTAATAAATAATGTATATACAAATATTTAAATATATTATTTTTTTATAATAATTTTTTGTTTAACCATTTACAATATATTGGAAGAAAAAGGGTTCCCTTAATCCTTAAGAAAAGATATTTTATAAGTCAATTTAACGTTTAACTAAGTTGTAATTTTAAATTAAATTATCATTGTTCTTATTAAAAATAAAATAAAAAAAATAAAAAATAATAATAATAATATGTTAGGGGTGGCTGGTGCAGGGAAATAATCAATCATCCCGAAGGAGATATCATTATAAAATATGATTGGGTTCTTGGTACTATGACCAACAATGAAGCATCAACCTTTTCTCTCTTTGAAGACACGGAGATGGTTCTTCATAAAGGAATTCGAAGAATAATCATATGTGGTGACTCTATGATCCTAGTAAGAGTTATTGTCAAGCAAAACATAGCATGGGCCAACATTTATAGGGGTGTTCTCTCATGGATCAAGGCCCTCCTTCACCAATTTCAAAGTTACACTATATTCCACATCAAGAGGGATCTAAACATAATTGTAAACCAACAAGCTAAAGAAGGATCAAACCTAAGAAAAGGTGAAATTAAGCTCAATGGGGAACTAAAACCCCTTCCTATTCCTTAAATGCTTTTAATTATGATCAAGTGTACAATTGAAAATAGGTGGCCTTGGATTTATAATTTTGCTAATATCTAAGGACGTTGATGTGATTTCAGAGTTCAATTAAATGTGCATGTGAGCATGGTTCATCTTCCTATGGCGTGATGGGCACGATTATTTCCTTCATTAAGATCTGAAATCCCAACCATATTTTGGTTGAAGGTGCCATCTCCATTTTGGCGAGTAAGCCTCAGGATCATATTTATCCTCTGGTAGGAATCCAATCCTTTATGGCGACGATATTTCATATCATAGTTACTTTGGTTTATTAGTTAAAGAAAGTGATGCTATAAATAGTTTTGAAATTAAATCTCCCCCTGACATCTTGGAATGATATACTGGTATCCACAAGAATTATCTCAGGAATTTCATTTGGCTTAGCAAACCTATTCATATAATATATCCCCACACCTAGCCTGACATCGCCTCCTCTGTCTGGACTTTACCTTTGTCATCCTCTTTGGATTATGAGCTTTTCCTCCCTATCTGAAATCATCAGTCGTTCCACCTAGTTATTCTAGAAATTGGGAATAACTTTGGTGGTGGGCACCCCTTCAACAATTACAAGAGTGTCAATCCCCCTCTCTTGGAAAATTGCAGTGATCCAACATCTGAATGTTGTTACCAAGTCACCTATGATTCTAGTTCAAGGTCATGCTAGAAGTGTAACGTCCCCTGCCATCAACACCACTGTCGGGCAACGCTACCGAAATTACCTTTTCTTCTACAAACTAGCTCTGATACCAATTTGTCACACCCTGACCACCCAGGCCGGTGCATGATACTCGTATAAATGAAAATTTTCATATGCATGTAAACATAAACCTAAACATACAACGCATTCTATTCATACATAGATTAATGCAAAAATCACAGTAAAAGCATACATGCAGTACTTCACAGGCGAAACCCATAATATAACAGCATATACAAGAAATATTCATTAATTATAACACATGTACATATACACAACATGTAAATGATCATAGGAATAGATACTCATATTTCAATTGAAGTACACCAACTGCATGTAGACCTTCCACGAACCTCCCAACCTTAGACCACATTGCTCATCACGCTCAGCAGTGGGTCACCCCCGAGTTGGGACTAAGCTCCACCCAGGGTAAGGGAATCCTAGAATAGGCTGAGGTTATAGGAAACTGCATAGTGCAACTAGAAGGATTCTCTCTAGGAGCCTTCTTACGCCCACTAATCATGGGCTCTCATTCCCCAAATGCCCGTTCCACCCCGATAATATGCACCTTCACTGTTCCACAGTCCATCAACTGCTCCACTTCCCCTTTCAGGGTCTCGACAATAGGCTGGATCAAGAAGTCTCAGAGCTCCGTAGCTGGTGCTGGACTCTCTCTAGGATAAAATCACTTCCCAACAAAATCTCTCACCCAGAGATAGTTTCTCACAGGCCTTACAACCTGCCTCTTCAACCACGGGCCTGAAAACCTGCCTGTTCAACCAGAGCATGAAAACCTGCCTCTTCAACCAATCTTCAACTCAGTTCCAACAAGGCGAGGACAACAAAAAAGGTTCAATATAGCTCAGGAATGGAAACAACCAAAATTTCGGTAAGGCAGAGTACGACTTGGTTTTCGAAAGTGCATATATGATGGGCTTCATAGGAAAACACAGGCTGACTTCCCTAGTTAGCGGTTTCAGAGGTGCGTGAAGACATAGAGGTTGATGATAGAGGCCAAATGAGTCAGGCCAGGATGGAAGAATGGGAAGCGAACCCCCCAACAAGCTGACTTTCCAACTTAAATTTCATGTGCTTGATCCGACACCTGTCACTCATGAATCACGTTCCTTTCCCTTTGGAAGTCACCTGTCCTTCCCCAGGAACTTAGGATAAAAACATATCCTTTTACATGGATTTTGGAAAAATAATAATAAATTATTATTCACTTGGAATTAAGCACTTAGGGTTAGCCCCTCTTTCCAACCTCGTAGCCCCCTTTCCCTTACCCAGCCTAGTGGAAGCTTAGTCCCCCATCACTCTTTCTTCATGGTCGGTCTACACGCAACGATGTTTTTATATTACTGATATGAATAGTTACATGTACAAAAACAAGCTCTTGGCCTTTAACACCTAGGCTCTTCGGCCTAATAACACATAAGCTTACCATATTATAATTTCTCGACTCACCAACCTAAAAAACATGTTTACAATTCATAAATACAACTGGGGCTCATCCTTGGGGATATTAAAATCCCTCCCCTTATTTTTGCACTGTCCTCAGTGCAACTTATTTACACAACATCAACAAGATTTTCAAAATCTTCAAAAATATGCTGGTATTCTGCCTGCATAGCATCCTCATGCTCCCATATCGCATCCTCAGGACCGTACCAGGTCCACTGGACCTTTACAAGCCCTATAGCTTAATTCTGGAGTTGTTTTCTCTTCCAATCCAATATGCACACTGGATGCACTTGCAAGACGCCTTCTGGCTCCATCTGAATCACATTCCAATCAATCACATGATTAGGATCAGGTATATATTTCATAAGCAATGAAATATGAAACACATTATGTACAGTCATGGATGCAGGAAATGAACGCATATATGCAACTGGTCCAATCCTTTCTAGGATTTCAAATGGCCCACAATATCTGGCTGCCAACTTGGAATAGTTTCCCAGCTTCAGGGAACTTCTGTTGGATTTCACTTTCAAGAAAACATGATCACCCACTTTAAAATCCATGTGGGTTCTGTTCTTATCATCATTAATTTTCTTCCTGTCTTGGACAACATTCAAATTCTGCTTAATCTTCAGCATTTTCTCTTCCATTTCCTTGAGAAACTCTGGCCCAAATACTTCCCTATCATATGGGTTGTCCCAAATTATTGGTGTGTTGCACTTTCTGCCATAAAGTGCTTCAAATGGGCTCATATTCAATGATGCTTGATACCTATTGTTGTAGGCAAATTCTACCAAGTGTAGGTAGTCTTCCCATTTATATGGTTTGTCCATCACATACATCCTTAGCATGTCCTCTATCACTTGGTTCACCCTCTTTGTCTGCTCATCAGACTCAGGATGATAAGCAATGCTGAAGTTTAGATTCGTTCCGAACCCTTTGAATAACCCCTTCCAGAATTTAGAGGTAAATTTCAGGTCTTTGTCAGATACAATTGTCTTGGGAATACTGTGCAACCATGCTACTTCCCTCATATAGATATCGACAACATTAGATGCCTTGTGAGTGGTCTTCAATGGAATAAAATGGGCAGCTTTCATAAGCTTATCCACCACCACCATGATGGAATCATGTTTCTTTTTGTTCTGGGTAATCCTGTGATGAAATCCATTGTCACCACTTCCCACTTCCACTCAGGAATGGGTAATGGCTGTAGCAACCCTGCTGGGTGCCTATATTCAACTTTGACCTTCTGACAATTCATACATCTGGCGATGTATTCTGCAATTTACTTCTTCATACTTGGCCAAAAATAATGGCTCTTGACTGCTGCCACTGTTTTCTGATATCCAAGGTGCCCAACATAAGGCACATTATCCATTTCTTTCAAGATCATAATTCTCAATTCCTAGAAATTAGGTACATAAACTCTATTTTTTTACATGAGTGTTCCATCAACTTCCAATTTATAATCTTCCACTTTCTATAACATCTTACCTTATTGTATCTTTTCTACCAATTCCATGTACTGCAAATCTGCATTTGTAGCTTCCGAAATTATACCTTTAATATCAGTTTGATACATGCTAATGGCCATGGCATGTAGTTCACGCACTCTTCTGCTGAGTTCATCAACCACTTTGTTCTCCTTTCCTTTGACATGCTTGATATCAAAGTCATACTCACAAATGAATTGCAAACATCTACTTTGCCTAGCATTCAAGGTTGGATGATCAAACAAATACTTCAGACTGTTATGGTCTGTCCTCAATTCAAACCTCCTTCCCATGAGGTAGTGCCTCCATTTATTCAGGGCGTGCACTATGGCTGCCAACTCCAAATCAAGAGTTGCATAGTTCTTTTCACGATCCTTCATCTTTCTGGATTCATAACATACCACAGACCCATTCTGACTGAGGATTCCACCCATTCCTTCTTTGCATGCATTTGTACACACTAAAAAATATTCATTCGGATATACAATCCTCAGGATTGAAACACTGGTTAACAACTGCTTCAATTGCTAGAAGCTTCTCTCACATTCTTCTTTCCATTGAAATTTCTTCTCCTTCCTTTGCAAGGAAGTGAAGGGTGAGCTATCCTTGAGAACCCTACAATGAACCTTCTGTAATAACCAGCTAGACCCATAAAGGATATGACCTCTGTCACATTCTTCGATGCTGACCATTCTCTAATGGCTTCTATCTTCTCAGGATCCACAACTATACCATATTTTGAAATGATATGCCCCAGATGATGAATTCTGTTTTGATAAAATGAGCACTTTCTCAATTTGGAATACAATTGGTTCTCTCTTAGCACTTGCAACACTGTTTTCAGATGTTGCTCATGCTCTTGCTCCGACTTGGAATACACCAGGATGTCATCCAAAAAGACTATGACAAACTTGTCTAGATATTCTTTGAATACACCATTCATTAGGCACATAAAAAAAACGAGTGCATTTGATAACCCAAATGGAACCACTGTGAATTCATAATGACCATACCTTGTTCTGAAGGTGTTCTTGCTGATGTCTTCATCCTTTATCCTTACTTGGTGGTACTCTGACCTGAGATTTAATTTTGAAAATATCTTGGCATCCTTCAACTGATCAAAGAGATCATCGATCCTTGGCAAAGGGTACTTGTTCTTAATAGTAACTTTATTCAACTGTCTGAAATCGATGCACACTCTCAATGTCCCATCTTTCTTCTTCACGAACAAGACCAGGGAACCCCAAGGTGACACACTTGTGCATATATACCCCTTCTTCAAAAGTTCTTCAAGCTGCAATTGCAGTTCTTTCAGCTCTGGTGTAATCATTCTGTAAGGAGTTTTTGACACTGGAGCAGCTCCAGGCATTCATTTTATAGATAAATCAATATCTCTCTTCGGGGGTATTCCTGGTACCTCCTGGAATACATCCTCAAAATCTTTTAATATTGCATGGTATTCAATATTTGACACCTTATCCTTAGGTGCTTCTTCCATATGAACTACAAATATTTGGAAGCCCTTCCTGTAACACTTCTTCAACTGCATTGCTGATATTTCTCTGACAGTAATTGCCCTTGGGATTCCTTTCACTTTCCTTGGGTTTCCTTCCTCATCCAGGCAAGTGAATTCCTTGTTACGACAGTCTAAGATGGCATAGTGCTGGTCCAACCAATACATCCCAATTAGACAGTCATAGGAACCTAAAGGTAAGATGTTCAATTCATCCCTTGTGCTCAGCCTGTTCATGTCCACTGGACAAGACTTAACCAACTCAACAACCTTTCTTTTGGTTCCTGTAGCCACCTGCACTAACCAAGATTTTCCATGCGTGTTTCATGGAAAATGAAAAGTTTCAACCATTCTAGGATCTATATAACTATGATTATCCCCTGAATCAATTAAAATAGTAATGGTTTGGGTTTTTATCATACCTTCCACTTCAATCGTATGTGATTGATATTCTTCTTGCTTATTTTCCAGGGCTGCATAGATCCTTGGTATTCTACTACCCATGTCCTCCACTGTTTCTGTTTGCTGAACATTGTGGAGAACTCTCATTTTGCTATTTTTGTGGGGACAATCTCTATACTTGTGGTCCCCTTGACAACCCCAAAACTGAATGGGCATCTGCCTTGGTCTCTATCCCCCTGCCTCAGCCATCCTCTGCTCTCTAAAAGATGGTTGTCCTTGATGAATGTTTTTGAAAAAGGGAGGCTTGATTCCCTTCCTCCTTTGATCCATCTTGAATTTCTTCTTGTCTTCCCAAGCCTTCCGGAAAGTGGGCTTTTCTCTTTGCTGCTCATATAATAATTTTTCTCTCCTTATAGTTTCTTCCATAGTTTTAGGATCATCATACTGGATCTTGTCATTGATGGAAGGTGGCAGTCCATTCAAATACCTTTGAATTTTGACAGTCTCATCTTTGATGAAAGGGACATACTTCAACAATTCTAAAAACCTTCGTTCATATTCATCAATGGTCATGCCACCCAGTTATAGTTCAAAGAACTCTTTCATCTTTCTGTCAGAGTATCTCTTAGTCAAGTATTTCTTTTCGAAATACTTCTTGAATTCCTTCCAAGTAACATTTTTCTCTTTAATGTGCTACACCTACACAAGTTGATCCCACCACATGGATGCCTTTCCTTTCAGTTGATACATTGCAATTCTTCATTCTACATGAGAGGAGCAATTCTGTAGTTGGAAATATTTCCTCATGCCAAGAAGCCATGTCTCAACATCTTCCTCCTTCTGGTGCTCTCCATCAAACGTAGGAGGTTTAATCTTGTTCATTTATCCCTTCAGTTCATCCACTCCAAATTTCCTATGATTTCTGATAGGATATTGATCTAGGTGGATATCAGTGGCCACCCACCTTTTCCAACTGGCTCAAAACCGTTTTCTGACAATTTTGGCAATTTACTATTTTTAGCAGTTTTAACTTTCGAGGCCATTTTGAGGGCCTAAATGAAGGTTTTTCGGGATATAGATTCTCAATGATATTTGAAGGAATAATTGAGCCCCTAAAATGAATCTCCTCGACGATACCTTTCCAACGGGCTATCACATGCCTAAAACGGAGATCATATGCAGAGGTTATGACCTCGAGAAGTTGATGTACTAACTTACCCAAACGGGGCCCACATGACTTTTGATGCTTCATCTCCTAGGGTTAGGTTTTTGTATGTATAGGCTTTTTGACATTATTTGTTATTGTAAAAATGCCTTCATAGCCTCACTATAATCATATTCTTGCGAATGAGTGCAACCGTCACATCTCTTCTCAGAGATAAGCCGCCACCATTCCAACAAGCTTGTTTTCGCTGCATTTTACAGTTTCAGCTTATTTCCTTATTGAATAGAAAACCAATTTTACTGTATCTCTATTATTTTGTGTTAAACAACTATTAATAATCTGTATTCATTTCGTTCTGCTCATAAAATCCGGATCAGTGGTATCAAAGCGGTTTTCTCCTTGTCATCTTAATGCATGTCCCCAACGAGGTCGGAGTACAAAGAGTTGGGTCTCGAGCTTGTTTCTCTTGAGGAAAAAAGATCTCGCACACCCAAGAGACCTATCATGGCAGGAGAAAATAAATATGATGGGATAGGAGATCCTTTCAAACTGTTGATTAAGGAATCCCTCACGCAACAAAGGAATGAGATGATGGATAGTTTCGCTCAAATCCTTCGGCGACTACCAACAGGCGACACATCTTCTTCGAGCGGAGGCGCCACCCCCTTCAAGGTACAAACAAACTTCGATATTCCTATATTTGAAGGTCAGATAGACGCAAATTATTTAGACAAGTGGTTGAATCTACTAGAAGGGTATTTTTCTGTCCATAACTTTTCGAATAGAGAAAAGATTACTTTTGCGCTCCTCAAAGTCGTTCCCCATGTCAAATATTGGTGGGAAAATTTCTGTGAGCAAAAGAAAACAGAGGAACCCTCATTATTTACAGTCATGACCACCAAGGATTTCTTCATGGATTCTATTAAGGAACAATACTACCATGTCAGAAGTTATGACGACTTGTATACCAAATGGACCACACTGCGGCAAGAAAGAGACCAAGCAGTGCTATATTTCATGAATATCTTTCATACCTTGTGCACCAAGCTGGGTATCAAATATTTAGAGCGACATCTGGTGCTCAAGTATCGTGGCTCTTTGCATATATACATCCATACCGAAATGGAATTTTTGGACATCTCATCCTTAGGCGCAGCCTACCGATATGCCATCAAAATAGAGCAGAAGCTCAAACAAAAGACGCGGAAATTTGGGCCTGGGAACCTCTTAAAACAAAAGACAGGAAAGGGCGGCCCCAACCCACAGAATAAAGGATAGAGAAAAGATGGAAAGTATCAGGATAACCAATCCAAGCTGCAAGCAAAGAAGGACACCGGAAAGACAAAGAAATATACTGGGAAGTGGTGCAACTTCCATAAGAGCCCTTGGCATAACACTACTGACTACCGCTCAAAGCAGTTACTAGTGGCCTAAGTGAAAGCCTCTGAATCAGATGTGAGTTCAGACTTTGAGCCAGAACCAGAAATGGGAAGATGGATCATTGACGCAGAACCCAGTGCCACCGTTGCTACCACCAAGC
Organism: Picea engelmannii; assembly: GCA_009831015.1. NCBI lineage: Eukaryota > Viridiplantae > Streptophyta > Pinopsida > Pinales > Pinaceae > Picea > Picea engelmannii. The sequence continues at coordinate 1,283,656 of ML777531.1, read as the reverse complement.
TCCAGCCTGGTGAACCAGATGAGCCAGAAGAAGGGGAATGACTCTTCCATTCACATATGTGGGTAAAAGGCACCCCGCTACACTTCATCATGGATAGCGGTGGCCAGAAGAACCTCATCTCAACAGAGGTCATAAAGAGGCTGGCCCTACCGACAACACCACACCCACAACCCTACACCATTGGATGGATCCACCAAGGAAATGATCTTCATGTTAGCCAACAGTGTCGACTGTCATACGACATCAAGCCTTTCAAAGACAATGTATTGTGTGATGTTTCTGCTCTCGAAGTTTTTGATGTTCTTTTGGGCCAACCTTATTTATGGAAATGTCATGATGTATATAAGTCTAGGTCTTGTAGTGTTATTATTACTTTGAATAGGAAATTGTACAAGATACCCGAGGTAGTGCCACCTAGTGCTATTTCCTTTATCTCTGCTAAGAAATGCAGGAAGGTCATATCTCAGATGTGGAAGTTTGTCTTCTTTGTGATTCACTCTCAGAATAAGCAAAAGATCACAGCCAAATCTAGGGTCTCTGCGGTCGACCTCTCCACACAGAAGAAGCAAGTAGATAAGATCGTGGAGGAACACTCATATATCTTCTCCTCACCTACCGGGGTACCTTTGCACTGCCAGTTCAAGCACCCCATCGATCTGACCCCCGACGCACCGCTGCCCAATGGGCCAGTATATCATCGCTCTTTGTTAGAGAATGAGGAGATCAAGCAATAGATCCAAGAACTTCTCCACAAGGGACACATCCATCCCATCTCATCACTTTGTGGGAGCCCAATCGTGCTGGTACAGAAGAAATATGGAACCTAGTGACTCTGCATTGATTACCAAGATATGAATAAAATCACAATCAGAAACCGGTACCCGATTCCCTGAATCGACGACCTCCTCAATCAACTCATGGGGCCTAAATACTTTAGTAAGATTGATTTGAAGTCTGGCTACCACCAAGTCCTGATAGAACAGATAGATGTATGGAAAACCGCCTTCAAGTCAAAGGAAGGCCTTTTTGAATGGTTGTTCATGCCTTTTGGTTTGACAAATGCTCAAACCACTTTCATGAGGATGATGGACGATATCCTGCGACCATTCACCAATACTTTTGTAGTGGTGTATCTGGGTGACATTCTCATTTACAACAATACTTGGGCCAAACACTTGCAGCATATTCAACAGGTTCTGCACACCCTGCGACAACACAAGCTATATGACGACTTGGAAAAATGCTCCTTCGGCATGGACAGGGTCCATTACCTGGGCTACATAATTGATCAGCATGGCGTACATGTGGATCTAGCTAGGATCCAAGTCATTCGTGATTGGCCAGCCCCAACCACACTCACTGAGCTTCGGAGCTTCTTAGGCCTTGCTAATTTATACCGTAGGTTCGTGTTGGGATTCTCCCATATTGCATGGGCCCTTAGCCAAATAACCAGGGGTGGTGGTAAGGAGAAATTTGCGTGGGGCTGGTCCCAACAACAAGCATTTGATGATTTGAAGCAGCACATGTGCTCATCCCCACTACTTTCACTACCATAACTGCAACATCCCTTTGAGATCGAGACAAATGCTTCAGACTATGCAGTGGGCGCCATTCTCACTCAGCATAGCCAACTCGTGGCCTATCATAGTGAGACATTATCATATGTTGTCCATAAGTACCCTACTTACAACAAAGAAATGTACTCCATTGTGAAAGCTTGTCACTAGTGGAGACATTACATTCTTGGGAAGGAGACAGTCATCCACACTGATCATAAGCCACTGCAGTTCATGCAGACACAAGGAAAATTGCAGAATGATCTCCATCAAAAGTGGTCCACATACTTGCAACAATTCCACCTCAACTTCAAGTATAAAACCTAAAGTACCAATCACGTCGTTTATTGCCTCAACAGACCGCTAGTCATGACACTCACCACGGTGCTAGACTCCTGCGGCCATGAGACCTCTAGATGGCCCCAACTCTATGAGCCAGACCCGGACTTTGCCACAACCTACCAAATGTTGGGTGTAAACATAGTTGTTGATAATTTCCATCTTCAGGATGGGTTGTTGTGTCGTATAGGCCATATATGTGTTCCATCAAGCGAGCGATCGAAGCTGATCTGGGAATCCCACTACATTCTGGTGGCAGGCAACTTCGGTGTCAAAAATATAGTGGCAATGCTACAAAAACATTTCTAATAGCCAAAACATCAATAGGAGGTCAACAAGTATATCAGGTCCTGCACTGCCTGCGTTATTTCCAAACCGAACACTAAGAAACAGGGCCTGTACACCCCTCTTCCTACTCCTGACAGGCCATGGGAATCCATCTCAATGGACTACATGTCGGGCCTTCCGTCCACCAAGCAGGGAAATGACTGTGTTTTTGTGGTTGTTGATCGCTTTTCTAAGATGGAAATTCTAGTTGCATGCAAGAAGAACATCACAACATAGGCCACTGCCAAGATCTTCTTTGAACGAGTCTGGGTACATTTTGGAATCCCAAAAACCATTGTCTCAAACCGGGACAGTCGATTTCTCAACACATTCTGGTCGAGCCTCTGGTCACTATTGGACACAAATCTCACCAAATCCACGACCTTCCACCCCCAGACAGATGGCCAAACCGAGGTCATCAATCGAATGATTGTGCATATCCTTCGCATGTATAATTCAAAGCAACCTCACACATGGGATGAGAGCCTTATCTATGTCCAACATAGCTAAAACCGAGCCTTGCATAGCTCAACCGGCCACAACCCCTTTTAGGTGGGGTTGGGATTCCAACCATTGAGTCCCATAGATGTTTCACTTCCCCTTGCGGTCACCTCGACCAACTCATCTCCTACTCCAACTGAATCTGACAAAACCACCCGGTTCATTGAGCAGATCCAACACATCTGCCAACAGGTTCAGGATATCCTATAGAAGTCCAATGACAAGTACAAGCAGAGCCATGATCAACATCGGGTGCCACATTAGTTTCAGGTGGGCGACAAAGTTTGGTTGCACTTGCAAAAAGAATGCCTTACAGGACCTCATCGGAAGCTTCGCCCACTCCATTATGGGTCGTACACCATTACCTATGCCGTGGGAGATAATGATTTTGATCTCAACATTCCTCCTTTGCTTGGCCTGCACCTAGTGTTCAACGTGGATCTCCTTCGCCCTTATTTCCCACCATTATTGGACACCTCAGATGTAGCAGAGCATCTGACACCAATAGATCTGAACCCTGGACTGCATAGAATAGGAATCCAATGATCATATTGTGGACACACAGATCAAGGGCACTCGATAACAAAGGATCCAACTTTATCAAGTCGTCAAAGTAGGGAAGCTCCTGCACCAATGCAAGTGGCTCACCCGGGGCCAAATTCATCAGAGATTTCCTCATCTGATGGGGGAGCGCAACGCAATGGAGACCATTGATTCCTAAGGAGGGAGGATTGATCCAGGTGGATATCGGTGGCCACCCACCTTTTCCAACTGGCTCAAAACAATTTTCTGACAATTTTGGCAATTTACTATTTTTAGCAGTTTTAACTTCTGGGGCCATTTTGAGGGCCTAACTGAAGGTTTTTCGGGATTGAGCTTCTCAATGATAGTTGAAGGAATAATCGAGCCCCTAAAATGAATCTCCTCGATGATACCTTTCCAATTGGATATCACATGCCTAAAACAAAGATTGTATGCAAAAGTTACGACCCCGAGAAGTTGATGTACTAACTTACCCAAACAGGGCCCACATGACTTTTGGCGCTTCATCTCCTAGGGTTAGGTTTTTGGATGTCTATGGTTTTTGGCATTCTTTTTTATTGTAAAAAGGCCTTCAGAGACTCATTTTAATCATCTTCTTGCGAATGAGCACAACCATCACATCCCTTCTCAGAGATAAGCCGCCACCATTCCAACAAGGTTGTTTCCACAACATTTTACAGTTTCAGCTTATTTCGTTATTGAATAGAAAACGAGTTTTACTGTATCTATGTTATTTTGTGTCAAAAACCTGTTAATAAAATCTGGATCAGAGATGGGCTTGAACTACTGTGTTCCCTCCTCTTAGAGTGCCCTTGGGAGTGATGATGGTGTCTACCAACACTCCTTGATTTCCTCCTTTCATCAGGAGACCTGTGACTTACTGATTTATTGGAGTCACTCCCCTTATCTAATTTATTTTCTATCCTTTCCAGGCTTTGTATCAACTTTACGTTGAATTTTCCCTGTTGATCCATGGATTTCATGAGCTTTCTGTTATCTGATCGGTGAGTCTAAACATCTTTCTGCAATCTTTCAATGATTTTCATCATGTTTCCTTACTTATATATATCTTCTCCATGCCCATTGGAGTTTGTTAGGGTCCTAACCCGCACATAGGTAGAAAAATATATTCAAATGTAATAAAGGTCAATATTAATAAGGCCTTTCAATAAAATAGAATAAGGCGGATGTAAGAAGACCTAATAGAAGCTTCCGCTTCT
>ML777531.1:1226452-1254603 GCA_009831015.1 Picea engelmannii | reverse complement strand
ATCTTTTTAGCCAACTTTGTATAGTTTTGGCCCTTTTGATGTGCTGTGGAGTTAATCCTTGTGCCATGAATGACTGTTTTTCTGTGCTGACGATGCGGAGTTCTTTGTCGCCCTGTGCGGACGAAATTTCAGTGATAACACCAATGACCACTTATCCGACCCATCCAGGCTCAGTGATTGAACCTTGGCTCTGATACCAATTTGTAACGTCCCCTGGCATCAACACCACTACCGAGAAACGCTACCGAAATGACCTTGTCTTCTACAAAATAGCTCTGATACCAATTTGTAACATTCCCTTCCATCAACACCATCATCGGGCAACACTATCGAAATTACCTTGTATTCTACAAACTAGCTCTGATACCAATTTGTCACACCTCGACCACCCAGGCCGGTGCATGATACTCATAGAAATGACAATTGTCATATGCATGTAAATATAAACCTAAATAGACAACGTATTATGTTCATACATAGATTAATGCATAAATCACAGTAAAATCATACATGTAGTACTTCATAGGCGAAACCCATAATATAACAACATATACATGCAATATTCATTAATTATAACACATGTACATATACACAACATGTAAATGATCATATGAATAGATACTCATCTTTCAATTGAATTACACCAACTGCGTGCAAGCCTTCCATGAACTTCCCAGCCTTAGACCACACTGCTCATTACACTCAGCAATGGGTCACCCCCGAGTTGGGACTAAGCTCCACCCATGGCAAGGGAATCCTAGACTAGGCTGAGGTTATAGGAAACTACACAGTGCAACTGGAAGGATTCTCTCCAGGAACCTTCTTGTTGATATTATGGTAGCTGCGGGAGGTATTTACCTCCATGTGTAAACCTAAGAAGGATAGAATACTCCGGGAAGCAAGAAGAAACCCTAATGAATTGGCTAATAACCCTAGAAGACTTGTCGGCTCAAGAAGATAATTTATATTAGGTTATTCGCCTCCAAGAGAAGAAGTCGGCCAGAAATAATATTATATACTGAACAGACAGATACCCAGAATGAGAAGTCAGACCTGGTAGTTAGCCAGAATTAGTATAAATACAGGAGGCCAATTCTCATTCTGGCAGGCAGTCTCAGACACTGTTGAATATATCTCCGAAATATCAGATATGTCGTCGACATTTTCCCCTGGCCGAAACATTCCCCCAAAAATTTCACGACATATCTGACACTTTGAAAGTGTCCTGACACTTTCATTGTGTCCCGACATTTTCCCAATGTGTCCCGACATTTTCCAATATGTCAGCCTGCTGAGTTTTTTTGCGGGTAAAGTGTGCGCGAGTGGGGTTTTAGAGGCCGCGGGTGCCTTTTTTTGGTCATTATTTCATTTGTGAAGTGTGAGAGAGCTAGAGAGGTGTGAGGAAAGCCATTGTGCATCTATCCAAGGAGGAGAAAGCCAAGGATCTTGCTTCCGTTAGCGCCAACGGAGAGATCAAGATTTCCAGGTATGATACAAAACGTTTTTCTTTTATTTGTTTGAAGTTTGAACTTGAAGATTTGAACTTTGTTTTTAAATTTTTAGAGTTAGGCTAGGGTTTGCAATGTGCCGCTTCTTGTTATTTTTGAATGGAAGATGAGCATGCACATGATTTGAAGGAGGAGGGGGCAATAGAGGAGGAGGAGGAGGACGACGATTTTCCACTTCCAGCGGATACAGAGGATGAGGAGGAAATTGGACTTCCAGTGGATCCAATGCCACCACCACCTCCATGAAGAGCTATACCTGGAGTTGGACTTGGGTCCGTTGGGACTGGGAGGCAACACAATTTTCCTTCCACCTCATCCTCATCACTTACAACCTCAGATGTAGCATCTGGAGCAACTGGAGCTTCCACTCCAAGCTCATCTAGAGTACCTCCACGACCACCTACTGCGTCCAAAGGAAAATTGGTGCCCTTTACCCATAAAAGGGTTAGAGAAGCAACAACACGACAGAGAGGGAATCAATGATTTGAATTTTAGATTCCTATGATCTATCATTTCCATTTTATCATGTACTATTTAGTATCTAGATGCCTCATGATGATTCATCTCATGAGATACATTTATTTTGATCATTTGATGTGATTTTGTATCTACTATCATCCTATCAGGAACATGTTTCAGAATTTTCAGTTTAGTAACGATATGTGACCACTTGACATCTTATGCATCTTATTTATTGGTTGTATTTTCATATTTATGTAGCTAAGTGTTTATTTGATGTTGTTGTTGCTTTACAAGTTTAAAAAATTGAAAAAAATGAGTGTTTTTGTATTTTTTTGAGGTCTTGCGGCATTTTCTGACATATTCCAACATTTTCTGCCAATGTCGCCGAGAATTTACATTCCGAACCCTCGCTGACACTTTCCCCGACATGACATATACAACATTGGTCTCAGAATTGCAGTGCCCAGTCTTGTGTGCACTGCATTTTCCCAGTTTTTCTACAGGTTTGGAGGAGAGCTTATGTTGCAGCTGCTGCAGCTAGTAGTTACGCTTGGACTATCTCTTGGCTAGGGTTTGGACTATCTGATCAGCTCTTTGTGATGCACTATCCTTGGGGAAAGGTGTGTTTCCCTTTGTTTGGCTATCTAGCCTATGGTTTTCTTCCGGAGTGATTCTCTGTCAAGGTTAAGGTGCTCGGAGGGTGGCTTCGGCCTATGGTTGGCTGACAAGGGTATTGTCAATGGTAAAACGAGCACACATCTTTCATATTCTAACAAGTTATGGGCCCACACCTCCTTCATTCAGTCTAAACGCTGGAAGGAAACATAGCTGCTAGGATATTGAGCTCGTTGAGGAACTGCCACTAGGGTTACTAGTAGAAGTAGCTTCCAAGACACTACCTCTAGGGTTACTAGCAGGAGCAGTTGCAGAAACCCTAATCCTCTTGTTGAGGCACCTTAAGTGAAGGGATTGACCTAATCTCAGGACAGATCAGTGCGCCCTAGCCTAGCACATCTCCCAATACTCTCAGCAAGCCAAAATGTCAAGTTTGAGTTTGTGGTCAAATCTAGGGTTTTGACCAAGTAAAAGCAGCCATGACTTACTCTATGAAGTCAGAGAACAAGTTAGATGGAGCTTCTAACTTTAGAGCGTAGAAGACAAGGATTGATCTCATCCTTGCCAAGAATAAAGTGCTGGATATTGTGAAACCAGTGTTTAAAGAAGGGAAAGAGAAGGAACTACAGAACGTTGTAGCTATGGAGAAGTTCAAAGACAGTGACATCAATGCCATGAATATCATATTGGATTTTATCAAAGACCACTTGATATCCTACATCTCCCATCTTGACTCATCGAAGAAGATGTACGATGCCCTAACAAACCTCTTCTCAGTCAGAAACATTGGACAAGTAGTGACTCTGAAGAATGAGCTCTGTGACATAAAGATGAGTGATGATGACAGCATAACATCATATTTTGTGAGAATATCTCATTTAAGAGATCAACTACAAGCTAATGAAGAGATCATCTCAGAGAAGGAATTGGTAAACATAGTACTCAATGGTCTTCCCAAGACGTGAGATGCATTTGCTGCAAGCATGAACACAAGGAAGGAGTATCCAACATTTGAAGAACTTTGGACTTGCTGTGCTCAAGAAGAATCAAGGATCAGTGCAAAAGAGAAACCCCAAAAGAAGTACGATGATCAAGCCTTCATAGCAAGATTCAAGAATTTCAAGAACAAAAGGAAGTTTGGTTCAAGGAGGAAGCCAAATCAAGAGAAAGACATTTCAGAAATACAATGCATCAACTGTCGAAAGTATGGTCACTACAAGAATCATTGTCCTGAGCTAAGAAAAAGGAAGGAGAAACACGAAAAATCAATTGCCGAAGAAAAGGAACTTACAAAGAAGACTAAGCAGGATGAAAGAGACTTCTTCTTCTAAAGGTAACAACACTCTTATTATTTCTTGTACATATCTTGTTTGCATCGTCTTTGTACATATCTTGTATATCCATCTCCTGGAAGATAATGTGTTCCAAAAATAACTATACCTATGAAAGAACAACAAGATAAGGATGAATATCATTAGATAATAAACATGAAAGGATGAAATACAAATCATGTGGAATCTACTGCAAGATAAGACGAATCAATCATTAAGAGACTTAGAAGTCAACAATCAAGAGGAATTGGAGAAATACTTATGATGTTTTGTAGAAGAAAACAAGACGGAAGCGTGGACTCTGTTAGACAGAGAGAGCCAATTATATATTGCAGAAGACAATAAGGATGCAAATGGAAGTGTGGACTCTATCATATGGAGGGAGATGATTATATGCACTCATACATGAAGCAAGAATTATGAGGGAGCTAATATTATGATCCATAGAATATGATGAAGTATATATCCATGATAGAAGCCGTGAACGACAATATGTATCCAGTTTGACCTCAGAAGAAGTCTTCTTCGAAGAGAAGCTTTAAAGTATCCCTGGTTGTCCATCCACATCCGTGATCTTGTGATGAAAGAAAGAAATGGAATCTTTAGGGCATGGAATCCACTCCATGGACCCAAGAGCTAAACACGAGGAAGAACATGAATATTCAAAGAAAGAAAGAGAAGCCAACACAACCAGTCATTGTATCAAGAATCAAAAGATTGTCAGGCTGATATAAAATCAATAAAAGAAATCAAGCAGAGGAACTAAAAGTCGTGATGAAGAACAGTGTATGGAAGACTTATGAATGAAAGCATTGCAAGATCTAGAACTAGAGGTTCTCCCATATGGAGGGGGAATACTATGATGATTATTTGTTCCAGTAAACCAGACTTATCTCTACATGAGTCATTATATCATCCGCAACATCCATAAGTTGGATTTCTACATCAGATGAATGCAAAGAATATTCTCCAGAGAAATTGAATAAAGAGCGTATGAAGAAGCAATCTCAAGACTTTGAGGCATACCTGAAAGAGACCCTTGTATACAGATAGAAGAAGATAACTTGGTGGAGAACTTCCAGTGCACAACAGAAGCGTGGTGAAGATTTCCTATAACATCAAGATGATTACTTAGTAGATTAGATCTCATGATGACAGAAGAAGTGCCACATGGATATGTTCTAGTTTTCCAACAATGATATACTCTATTGTTCAGAGCTACATAAAGCCTTCACAGAAAACCAGTGTTCGAGACTAAAGTACATTTGAAATCAAGCATTACATTATCCGTGATGAAGTACATAAAGGAGAAAGTGGTTCTCCAATACATATCTCCACAGATAAGCAGATGAGCAAAAATTTTGGTAAAAGATGAAAGAGATTGCGTACTCAAGTTGGAGCTCGTGGAGACGACTTCCTTATTGAAAAAGGAAGAGATAACTCCCAGGTTGGGAGGGAGCACTAAAAATATTATTGAATACATTCATTGAAAAATAGTCCAGCTTGGACAGATTCTTTCCAGTTCGGAAAGTGGATTGAGATTTCTGATGGACAACGATTTCCCATTGTGGTTAACATGGGAAATGGTCCAGATTGATGATGTGTCATAGACAACAACTTCCCATTTTGGTTAACATGGGGAGTGATCTAGGGCAGTCTCTCTTCTTGAGGGTTACTCAAGAAGACTGGCTCGCCTCGCCAAACAACGATTTCTCATTGTGGTTAACATGAGGAATAGTCTGTTTTGGAGGTTGATACAACACATTCTTTTCCTCTTATGGTTAATAAGGAACTGGTTCGGACAGTCATTCCTTAGGGTTTATACATTCTCTCCAGGGTGCACTTTGATTAGTGTAGGAGGAATGGCCCAGGGTGGGAAATGGTCCAGGCTTAGCAATCAGGGGCATGCATTCCTTAGGGTTTATACATTCTCTCCAGGGTGCACTTTGATTAGTGTAGGAAGAATGGCCTAGGGTGGGGAATGGTCCAGGTTCAGAAGACAGGACATTTATTCTTCCTTGCTTGAGAAGAATAGTCCAGATATCTCATTGTTCTACTTCGAGGGCAGATATTCTTTCATATCTCACAGACGTGAGTGAAAGATTGGCCCAGATGATTCAATTTATATCATAACATTATTTCTGTGTAGGTTGATATCAGATGATTGTTATGAAGAGTGCATGCCAATAGATGTATACTACTATGGTGGATGTTTTCCACTGTTCGTGACTATACGTTACTGATCAAGTACTTGTTTGCTACTTGGTGTGGTAGTGTACCACTGGATTGTAGTTATGTACTACTATGGATAGACACAATTGTGTTCTATTTTTGTTCTGATTGCCTTGAAGACTATCAAGCAGTTTATTGAAAATAATTATCAGCCAGATGAATGATGAACAGAGATTTTCCAGACAGAAAATGGTTCAGAACATTTACTCTTCTAGATTAGAAGAATGGCTCTTGTATCACTCTGTGGAGTGAGCATCATGTCTTATTACTCAGATAGAGTATGGTTTCAAGAGATGATGCAGCGGATGATGATGATGGTGCTCATGATCTAGTCTATATAACTATGTTGATGCTACCGGGTGAATGGTATATTTTGTGATCAAAGACCATTACTTGTAATACCTCCCTAGCTAGGAGGGAGTGTTGATATTATGGTAGCTGCGAGAGGTATTTACCTCCACGTGTAAACCTGAGAAGGATAGAATACTCCAGGAAGCAAGAAGAAACCCTAATGAGTTGGATAATAACCCTAGAAGACTTGTCGACTCAAGAAGATAATTTATATTAGGTTATTAGCCTCCAAGAGAAGAAGTCAGCCAGAAATAATATTATATACTGAACAGACAGATACCCAGAATGAGAAGTCGGCCCTGGCAGTTAGCTAGAATTAGTATAAATACAGGAGGCCAGTTCTCATTCTGGCAGGCAGTCTCAGAATTGCAGTGCCCAATCTTGTGCGCACTGTAGTTGCCTAGTTTCTACACAGGTTTGGAGGAGAGTTGTCGTTGCAGCTGCTGCAGCTAGAAATTATGCTTGGACTATCTCTTGGCTAGGGTTTGGACTATCTAATCAACTCTTTGTGATGAGCTATCCTTGGGGAAAGGTACGCTGCCCTTTGTTTGGCTATCTAGCCTAGGGTTTGCTTCCAGAGTGATTGTCTGTCAAGGTTAAGGTGCTTAGAGGGTGGCTTCAGCCTATGGTTGGGTGACAAGGGTATTGTCAATGGTAAAACGAGCACACATCTTTCATATTCTAACACTTCTTATGCCCACTACTCATGAAATCTCATTCCCCACATGCATGTTCCACCTCGGGAATATGCACCTTCACTGTTCCACAGTCCATCGACTGCTCCACTTCCCCTTTTAGGGTCTCGACAACAGGCCTAATTAGGAATTCTCAGAGCTTCATAGCTGGTGCTGGACTCTCTCTAGGAGAAAATCACTTCCCAACAAACTCTCTCACCTGGAGAAAGTTGCTCACAGGCCTGGCAACCTGCCTCTTCAACCACAGGCCTGACAACCCGCCTCTTCAGCCAATTTTCAACTCAGTTCCAGCAAGGTGAGGACAACAATAATGGTTCAATATAGCTCAGGGAATGGCAACAACCAAAATTTCGGTAAGGCAAAGTACGATTCGGTTTTGGCAAGTGCAGATATGATGGGATTTACAAGAAAACACAGGTCGACTTCCCCAGTTAGTGGTTTTATAGGTGCGTGAAGATGCATAGGTCGATGACAGAGGCCAAACGAGTTAGGCGAGGATGGAATAATGGGAAGTGAACCCCCCAACAAGCTAACTTTCTAGCTTAGATTGCATGTGCCTGAGCCGATGCCTGTCACTCATGAAGCACGCTCCTTTCTCTTTGGAAGTCACCTGCCCTTCCCCAGGAACTTAGGATAAAAACATATCCTTTTACACAACTTTTGGAATAATAATAAAAAATTATTATTCACTTGGACTTAAGCCCTTAGGCTTAGCCCCTCTTTCCAACCTCTCAACCCCCTCTCCCTTACCCAGCCTAGTGGAAGCTTAGTCCTCATCACTCTTTCTTCGTGGTCGGTCTACACACAACGATGTTTTTATATTACTGATATGAATAGTTACATTTACAAAAATAGGCTCCTGGCCTTTAACACCTAGGCTCTCCGGCCTAATAACACATTAGCTTACATCTTATAATTTATCGACTCACCAGCCTAAAAAACATGTTTACAATTCATAAATACAACTGGGGCTCGTCCTTGGGGATATTACAAGAAGGTAGCGTGGGAACCTAAATCATAGTGGTTATCCCTTCCCAATAGAGGTAATTTCGGGGTTATTTTGAAGCATTGGAATTCCACTCAACCTAAAGTCATCATATGGTGGAAAATTCCCGATCGGTCTAGATTTGAGGTTCTTTTGACCACAAAGGATCCATCTTGGTTCAACATCAAGAGAATTCTAAGAAGGCACGAGGAGATGACAGAGGGAAGTAGATTTAGTTACACTCAAGTCGAAAGCAAGGTGAATGGATATGAGCAAATAATTTTGACTCTGCTCCATTGTGTGGAAGTTTTAGAGAAAGAACGACAAGAGACAGTAGAAAAAAAGCAAGCCGTAGAATCACTCATGCAACGTGTGGATGCTTTTGAGCGTGAATGCCATCAGTTAAGAGTCGTTTCCTTGCCACACCATTCGAATTCAAGCTCCATTATTCAACAAACAATAGAGAAACCATCAGAGGATCAAGTTGAGACATCGAGAGACATAAGCATTGAACCAATGGAGATCAAAGACCAAAAACCAAATCATCGTGAACTACATGCAACACTTAATCTTGATCTAATGAATCTACAATATAATCATGTATTTTTAATCTAATGAATCTACAATATAATCATGTATTTTTATTGCATTTTGATTTTAAGACACTTTATTAAAGTTTACAGTGGTAGGAGTGCTCGTATGTATGAGAAGATAATTAATTTCTCAACCCTCTTTATATATAAAACCATCTTCAGTTTCTTTAAAATAATAATAATAATTGAAATTTATAATCCTTTTAACAAGTTCTTATTTAACTAAAAATAAAATAAATATAAATATTAAAGTATAGTGATAATATTTATCTACAAATATTTAAATATATAATAAATGTTCAAAGATGAAATTATTAAATATAAATATTAATGCATAATGGTGGTAGTGGAGCTTTCTAATTGATTATAAACTCTAATATTTTTTTTAACACGTCTTTGTTGCGCAAGATAGATTTTAAAGTATGAATTATACTAATGTATAATAAAGGCGACCCGTCATAACACGCTTTTGTTTCAGTAGGTTCTAAATAAATATCAATGTATGAAAGGTGTTCTTATAAATTAAGAAATATTTAAGTGTGTAATTTACATTTGAACAATTCTTTAAGTATATATTCCACGTCTTAAATGTCAAACCTTAAAATTCATGCCACGCCTTCTCCAACGTGCTTTGTTGTTGGGTTGATTTGATTTGTTAAAGACGTTTATTTAAATGGATTGTTTAATATATCGTTGACTTTAAGGATAAATGCCAATTCCAAATGCATGCAATCAAAGGGCAAGATGCCTCACCGCATGGTTGTCATTGTTACCCAAAAAAAATATTTTTATTTTTATTTTTAAAAATAGAGTTGGTAAATTTATATTTATTAACAAATATGTGTTGTTATTCTTATTATAATGATATTTTTATCAAATTTATTCGAATTAAAATATATTTTAGACCATTATTTTCATGTTATTAAAAAAGAGTTGTTAAATTTATATTTATTAACAAATATGTGTTGTTATTATTAGTAGTAGTAGTATTATAATGATATTTTTATTAAATTTATGGAATTAAAATATATTTTAGATAATTATTTGTAAGTTATTCAAAATAATTATAAAGAAAATTTATATGTTTGAGTCTAATCTCAATTAATTCATAATTTGGGTGGTTGGGTAGTATGTTTGTTATCTTCTCCACTCGAGTTTAATTTCTTCAATTTCTTCAAAGTGGATATGCTGGCCAATTGTGATAAGGTTAGAAGGCTAGATAAAGCTGGGATAGTTATTGATATATCTGGTTTGAGGGCAGTTGGATAGAGGTTTTTCCAACACACTGAATCCATTTGTGCATTCAAAATGCAATTCAAATAACAAAAAAATGTAATTTTTGTGCATTCAAAATGCAATTTAAATAACAATTTTTTTTTTAATTTTGTACAGAATTATGTAGTTGATTTTGTCGAAAAAAATCAAAACATAGAACAGTTACACAATGCCCTTGGATTATAATGGAAAAAAAATAATTTTAAATTAATAGAATTGCACATATCAAATGTTAGCATTGCACAATCTAATTTTAACAAAGTTATTTTTAATATATATATATATATATATATATATATATATATATATATATATATATATATATATATATATATATATATATATATATATATATATATATATATATATTNTATATATATACTCTTGGTCCGATTGGTGATATATATATACTCTTGGTCCGATTGGTGAAATTTCAAATATATAAATTCATTAAACTTCCTAAAATGGAATATGAAAAAATGTAAAAAACAAAATGTGTATAATGTGTTAGTGAAAAAATTCTACAATGTTATGCATAAACTCAATGTTTTGGTAATTACTTGTTGCTATGCGTATGCTTAATTAATTACATTCATATTTATTAAAATTGTTATTAGATACATGAGCATTTTAAACTATCGAGTACATTTTAATTATTGGTTATTGGTATAGAAAAAAAATTAAATTTTATAGATTTAATAGCGGGGAACACTACATAAAAAAATTGTAGCAAAAACCATACCATAACAACATGTAAACCATGCTTAGCCTATGACAAAAGCAAAAACCATACCATAACAACATGTAGACCATGCTTAGCCTATGTAGATCACTACACCACCACTTGAGTAGACCACTACACCACTTGAATAGATGAATCTAAATAAATTGATAGAGATAGTGTTGTGGCTAAGGTTTGAATCTTTTAGCCTTGCGGTTAGGTTTGGAAGATTTTTTAATTGTAGTTGGGGTTGGATGATTTCATAGAGTACTAATGACATCTTGAACTCACTATGCCATGTGTTATGTTAATACTTGATTGACCTTAACATCTTGCAATTGCCACCGATAACATCACTATGGATAGCATACACGCATTAATTGTAAATGGAAACATTAACTTACTTAATTATTTAACATATTATAATCACATTTACCTTAAAGTTGAAGGGTGGAAGTAAATGGCAATGTAAGTCCGCGAGTACTGTATGAAAAATAATATTTTCAATATTTGCATATAATTTTGATAATTAAATTTGTTTAAATACTATAAAATATTATTTATCTTTATCTTAATTTTAATTTTAATTTGGTTAAAAAGCAAAACATTAATATAATATTAAAGGGCATGAAATTTATACATATTTACCAATGGCTTTTTCACTCTTTATAATATGCTTTTGTTTAATCAAACTTGAACGGGTATTAAAGTATGAATGGTGGTAATGTTCATTTACAACTATTAAAATGTATAATTTTTCGAATACTTATAGTAAGTGATTTTTTACAAGGTATTTTATACATCAATTTGGTTTTTAGCTTAGTTTTGATCTTAAAATTAGATTATTATTATTAAGTATTAAATGGATATTATATATATATATATATATATGATAAAATAATAATTTTTTAAATGGTTTAAAAGACAAGAACTCTTTATAATTTTATAATTAGGTGATATCTTTATAGAAACATATTTTAGATATTGGTTTAGACTTTTTGTCAAATCATTGTTAAACTTAAAACTTAACCTACTTACAAACAGATTTTAGATCTTGGTTTAGACTTCTTGTTTATATATTTTTGGAAGAAGTCATTGTTAAACTTAAAACTTAACCTATTTACAAGCATATTTTAGATCTTAACATGTGT
Organism: Picea engelmannii; assembly: GCA_009831015.1. Lineage (NCBI taxonomy): Eukaryota > Viridiplantae > Streptophyta > Pinopsida > Pinales > Pinaceae > Picea > Picea engelmannii. The sequence continues at coordinate 1,242,684 of ML777531.1, read as the reverse complement.
GCTTCAAGAATTCTATATGTAATGATGCCAAGCCAATTTTTTCGCTTAAAACCACTAACTACCTCTGTTGTGTTTGATGTGCAGGTGACTTTTATTATAAGAAGCATGAATCAGATACAATAGATAGCCGATCTGGAATAATCCTCAGATGGCCTGATAGATAATAAGTATGAGTTGCTACAAAATTCTCCCGCCAATACAAAATACGCCTCCAAAGGCTGGATGATGGATGAAGACCAATACAAGTAGATATGAATGCCGATTCCTCAAGCTAGAAGATGCCACGCTCCAATAGAAGGCCGGAACCCTCAATAACTTGGCCCAACTGTAAGAAGACTCCAAATGAGCCCAAGCTCTGCCAACTGTTAGATCTGGGTGATAGGAACACCCTCCTGAAATCTCAATCCGAAAGGCTAAGGCAAACTCCTCCAAACTCCGAATCTTCTAATGAAGCTGCGCCCTCTTGGATGCCTGGAACCCTAGGTAGTTCGGCCCGGATGAGAGAAGTCTCCAAATGCCCTGAAACTTCCCAAGAATGTAGATCGGGCTATGAGAACCCCGTAGGAGAAGTTTCAGACTCAGATGCTAGGTGAAGCTCTCTAGATCTGAGATTTACTGAATCATAGGACGTCCCTTTGCCTCCAAGTCGTCCCAATCTGAAGCTAAAGATTTGATGGTGATAACTCTCTAGAAAACCCTCAACATGATGGGTGGCCCCCTGCAAGTAAAACTGAAGTGTCGGAATGGCCAAAGCCTCTCCTGATCACCTGGATCGAACCCTTCTGTAGATGACGGTGCGCCCTTGCCGGAAACTCAAGAACAGTACGACCCTGCTACTTCCTGAATCGCTAGGTGGATATAACCTTAGCTTAGTTGACCCTTCCCCTTAGTGTGAGACTATGGCCTAGTGGGGATGCCCAGGCCACTGAGTCTCCTCATCACCTCTTCATCAAGAGGTGGGGGACATTATAGTCTCCCCTGCTAGAAATTGCTTGTCCTCAAGAAATTCCAAACCTGCTTCTCCTACCACTTGTTCCCCTTCCCATGTGGCATCCTCAATGGGTAAATCCTTCCATCTGATCAGGTACTCCTTGATGCTTCAGTTTCTGAGTCTCTTCTCTCGGACCTCTAATATCTCCTCCCGAATCAACACAAGTTGTCCTTCCTCGTCCATGGGAGGTAGTATCTCAATGGGTGTGATGTGTTGGCCGAGGGCTTTCTTAAGGCAGGAGACATGGAAGACATTGTGTATTTTGCTTCCCTATGGAAGCTCCAGCTCGTAAGCTACGACCCCTACCTTTCGGCTGACTCTGTAGGGACCAAAGAAATGTGGTTGTAGTTTTTTTTCTCCGCTCCTTTTTATGGAAGCCTACCTGTATGGTTGGAGCCTTAGGTAGACCAAGTCACCCACCTCAAAGGTACGATCAACTCTGTGCTTGTCTGCTTGGACCTTTTGCTGGTTCTGTGCTCTCTGTAGATGATCCTTCGGTTCCCTGAGAATATCTTGGCTTTGTTGTATCCAATCCTGTACCATAGGTGCCCTGCTGTCACCGAAAGCAATCTCCACAAAAGATAAAGGATCATAGTTATATAAGGCCCTGAATGGTGACATGCCAATGGACATATGTTGGGTGGTGTTGTAGCAATACTCTCCCAAGTGCAACCATCTGGCCCATGCTTTATGTTGCATGCCACATAATTTCTGAGGTAGCCCTCCACCCACTTGTTGACTATCTCTATCTGTCCATCCATCTGAGGGTGATAGCTGGTACTAGGGGTCAAGGCTGTACCAACCAATCTGAATAAATCCTGCCAAAAAGTACTCATGAACCTACTGTCCCTGTCACTGACAATGGTCTTGGGTAGGCCGTGCAACCTAAAAATATCCCTAAAGAACAGTTCGACCACCTGTGTTGCACTGAAGTAAGTAGCTATGGAGAAGAAGTGTGCAAACTTTGTCAACCTATCCACTACTACAAAAATGCAGTCCTTCCCTTGCGTCTTCGGTAACCTGGTGATGAAGTCCATGGATATGCTTTCCCACTTGTGCTCTGGAATGGGTAAGGGTTGCAGTAGTCCTGCTGGGTGTGTGTGCTCATCCTTGTTCGCCTGACATGTAGTACACTCCTGGACATGCTTTGTCACATCCTCCTTGAGGCCCTTCCAAGAGAACCTTTCTCTCACTTGCCTGTACGTCTTTTTCATCCCTTGATGTCCTGCCATTGGTGAGTCATGGCACACCTGAAATACCTTAGCCTTGAAGGCCAATCCAGGAACCAAAAAGATTTGGTCCTTGTAGTAGATGAGGTCATTTATAACCTTGAAATTATCATCTTGTACCTGCCCATCCAATATCTTGCACACGAACTGATCCTATGCATACTCCTTCACCAGATGGTCTTTCCAGTCAACTGATACACCTGTCATGGAAAAGATGGATGGCCTCCTGGATAAGGCATCAACCACCACATTGTTCTTCCCTTTGACAAATTCAATGTCAAAGTCGTAGGCCTGTATTCTGCTTACTCATTTTTGTTGCCTCTCATTCAAGTCCTTCTGCTCGAATATATATTTGAGACTGTTATGATCTGACTTGACCACAAACCGAGCACCTACCAAGTATTGCCGGAATTTGGCTAGTGCATGCATGATAGCCAACATTTCTTTGTCATAAATGATGTAAAGTAGCTAGGGACCCCTGAGTTTCTGACTCTCATAGGCAAGAAGGTGCCTCTTCTGCATCAGTACGATCCCTATTCTCTCCTTGGAGGCATCACACTCCAAGGTAAAAGGGGGGCTAAAATATGGAAGGGCTAAGACTGGGCACGTACTCATCACCTTCTTCATCTTGTCCATCGTTATTTGAGCCTCCTCGTCCCACTTGAAGGCTCCTTTCTTAGTCAAATCGATCAAAGGTGCACACAGTTGAGAAAATCCTTTGACAAACTTCCTGTAATACATGAACATGCCCATAAATCCTCTCAATTCTGTGAGTGTCTTGGGAGTAGGCCATTCCATGATGGCTTTTATTTTCTCCTGGTGTACCTGTACCCCCTTTGCCTCGATGATGTGTCCTAAATAGAGGATCTCTGTCATTCCAAACTCGCGTTTGGACTCCTTAGCATACAGTGACTGTTCCTCCATGATTGACAAAATCCGATCCACATGCCTGAGATTCTCTTCCCACGTCTTGCTGTAGATAAGAAAGTCATCAAAAAATACCAGCAGGTGCTTCCTCAACTGTTTGTTGAGCACATCGTTCATACATGATTGGAACGTAGCAGGGGCATTGGTTAACCCAAAGGGCATCACCAAAAACTCATAATGGTTGTAATGACATCCAAAAGCTGTTTTTGAGATGTCTTCCTCCCTCATCTCGATCTGATGATAGCCAGAACGAAGGTCAATCTTAGTGAAGTAGTTGGCCCCATGCAATTCATCCAACAGTTCATCAATCCTTGGTATCGAGTACCTGTTTTTGATGGTCTTTTTATTCAAGGACCTGAAGTCAATGCACATCCTCATAGTGTCATCTTTCTTCTTCACCAACACTATTGAAGAAGCAAAAGGGCTAGTGTTGGGCCTGATGTGCTCCATGTCCAGAAGTTCCTTGATAGCCTTCTCTATCTCATCTTTGTACTTCTTGGGATGTCTGTATGGTGTGGTAATGACTGGTTTGGCCCCTTCCTGTAGTTCAATAATGTGCTCAAACCCTCTATCTAGTAGTATCCTTGGAGAAATAGGTCCAAACACCTTGTGGTGCATGTCAAGGATTTCTTTGATTTATGGGGTGTAGCGAACCTTGCCCTGCTCATCCATACGTGTTACAATCCTGCACTCTGTTGCGTATACTATCTCATCTCTCTGGAAGATGGCCTCCATCCTCTTGGCCATGACTACCTTTGCAACATTCCATGTCATGCCCTGGAGCAATACCTTTCGTCCCCCCTCCTCTGTGAATGACATTTCCATGGTTTTGTAGTTGGTGGTGATAGGCCCCAATGTGCTGAGTCATTGAACTCCAAGGATGATGTTGGTATCCGGAAGGTCCATGACATAGACATCCTTTATTAGCTCATGCCTACCGAAGGTAAGCTTCATGCCTAAAATGTATCTATCACAAGGCATAGTGCTCCCACCTGCTACCTCCACCTTGAACCCTTCAAATTCTACTGTGGGTATGTGCCTTCTTTTCAGTAATGTTGAATCAATGAAGTTGTGGGAAGCTCCTCCATCAATCAAAACCAAAACTCTTTGTCCCTGCAGGATCCCCCTCATTCGGAAGGTGTTATACTTGGGCACTCCACTGATAGATGCCAAGGTGGCCATACTGTCCTACCCTATGATCTGTTCCTCTACTGTCTCAGTGGTTTCTGCCGCCATGTTCTGTATCTGGCCGATCTCTTCTTCCTCTTCGTTGTCTGAAGTGACCTCAATGTAGTGCACTTGACCATGGCCCATGCATTTGTGTGCTGGGTTCCATGGTTCTTTGCAAGTGAATCAAAGTTGCTTTCGTCTCAACTCCCTCCTGGTGTTCTCATCTTCTCTGCCATGACCCCTGTCAAAACTCCATGGGTCACGTCCTCCTTGATTCATTGGAGGTCTTTGGTCTCTTCCTCCACTGTTAGGAAGTGGTCTAGGTATAAATTTTGGCTTAGCCACTGGTCCAAGATCCCTTGTCTTCCAGATAGCCTTTTGTAGGTTCGTAGGCTTGAAGGCCTTGACCCAACCCTTCAAGGGTTCCATCAACCCCTCAATGAATAACATCATGAGCCTGGTCGGAGACATATCCTGCACCATCACTGCCAGCCTTTGAAATTCATCAATATATGCCTCGGTCGTACCAGTTTGCTTGAGTTTTGTGAGCTCCCGGAAATGTAGCTCAGGATCTCCCTGATCAAACCTGTCAATGAGCCTCTAAGTGAATTCTGTGTAGGACACTATCTGATTGTGGCCAAGAGTGGTGAGTCCATGATACCACCAATCATGAGCCTTGCCATCCAAGTACATAGTAGCAAAATTGATAGCTTCCATTTCCCTCATTGGGTTAAGTTGTAGATAGGTGTCCAGCTTTTGCACCCATGCCTGTGCTGTCATCTTGGCCATACCATCAAAATATGGGATCTCTATCTTTCCTGCTCTTCGTTCAAACTCAAAACCATTCTTGTGTTTTGACCTAGGCTTATTTCTGAACTTGAGTTGGCAATATTGATCCAAGGACATCTGCCTTTGAATCACCATATCCAACCCGTAGTACTCCTTGGTACATCATGCCATTTGTTCAACGAAATCATCCACCTCTTCCTGTTGCCCTTGTTCATCAGTAAATGTAGGCATGTATGGCCTGGGGTTAGCCCTACTACCCAAGTGCCCATAGGACGTTCCACCTCCATGGCTTCCTTTAGATCTGGGTCCTTTCTCTGGATTATACCGGATCTCACCATGGGATCCACTAGATCCACTGGCTTCTTTGTTTCCATACGTCTCAGGGTCTTTCCCTTTATGATTCATCTGCATCAGTAGCTTGGTTATCAAGGTATGGTTCTCATCAATTTTTTTTCAGATTTCCATCTACCTTTTTCAGGGTCTCTGCGATCACGACATGTTCCTTGTGGCTTGTCTCCTGGATCTCCTGCAAATGATGAGCTAAGTTGCTTTCTGTGAGATTCAGGGTCTTATGGAATTCAATTGCCAAATAGGCCAAGCCTTGCGGCTTATGGTCATCTCCTGAGCCCTCCATTTCGGCCTCTGTTTCACTGTTTTGTTTCTTCCTTCAGCCCATGGAGATTCCACTATACCTCTGCATGCACCGATCCCTCCACAGGTTTGGAGGATCAGAGCTCTGATACCACTTTAATGATCCCAAGCCAATTTTTTCGCTTGAAACCACTAACTACCTTTGTTGTGTTTGATGTGCAGGTGACTTTTATTATAAGAAGCATGAATCAGATACAATAGATATCCGATCTAGAATAATCCTCAGATGGCCTGATAGATAATAAGTATGAGCTGCTACAAAATGTCCCCCCCAATACAAAATACGCCTCCAAAGGCTGGATGATAGATGAAGACCAATACAAGTAGATCTAAATGCCGATTCCTCAAGCTGGAAGATGCCACGCTCCAATAGAAGGCTGAAACCCTCAATAAATCGACCCAACTGTAAGAATACTCCAAATGAGCCCAAGCTTTACCAACTGTTAGATCTGGGTGATAGGAACACCCTCCTGAAATCTCAAGCCGAAAGGCTAAGGAAAACTCCTCCAAACTTTGAATCTTCTAATGAAGTTGCGCCCTCCTGGATGCCTAGAACCCTAGGTAGTTTGGTCCCGATGAGAGAAGTATCCAAATGTCTTGAAACTTCCCAGGAATGTAGATCGGGCTATGAGAACCCTGTAGGAGAAGTTTCAAACTCAGATTCTAGGTGAAGCTCTCTATATCTGAGATTTACTAAATCATAGGATGTCCCTTTGCCTCCAAGTCGTCCCAATCTGAAGCTAAAGATCTGATGATGATAACTCTCCAGAAAAACCCTCAAAATGATGGTTGGGCCCCTGCAAGTAAAACCCAAGTGTCGGAATGGCCAAAGGCTCTCCTGATTAGCTGGATCGAACCCTTCTCTAGATGATGGTGCGCCCTTGCTAGAAACTCAAGAACAGTATGGCCTTGCTACTTCCTGAATCGCTAGGTGGAAATATGCTGAGTGTAGAATGGTGTGGAGGAGTCTTTCATCCCCGAGACCAAGCTGTGGAACAAGGTGAGTGGGTCTTTCACCACTGAGTTGCTCACAAGGGTTTGTACAACAAAACCCCCAAACTGTATGCTCAAGATCAATAACAATCAATATACCAAATCCATAATGACTAATAGGTGCGCCCCAGCCTTCTATTTATACTTTTCCTTCTATTCTTTTGTTGAGTTAGATTAACTCCCAGGGTTAACTTCTATTCTTCCATTGAATTATCTTTTACTCCTTCTTACCTTTTTCCTTAAGTAGAATATAACCTTAGCTTAGTTAACCCTTCCCCTTAGTGTGAGACTATGGCCTAGTGGGAATGCCCAGACCGAGTCTCCTCATCACCTCTTCATCAAGAGGCGGAGAACATTACACTATAATATATCTACTTAAATGTAAATATTGTATAAATGTAAGGTTTTTTCAATGAGATATTATAATATGGTTTATTTTAGAGGTGTTGTTATCTTCATAACAATAATATTGCTTTACAAATTAAATAAGTAAAATAAAGCATATTTTAAATTTTGGTTTAGATTTTTTATTTAGTCATTGTTAAACTTAAAACTTAACCTATTTACAAGCATATTTTAGATCTTGACGGAGCTTGACATGTCTTCAAGAATTCTATAATATATTTACTTAAATGTAAGTATTGTATAAATGTAAGGTTTTTTCAATGAAATATTATAATATGGTTGATTTTAGAGTTGTTGTTAGGTCGATAACAATAATATTGCTTTAGGACAACAATAATATTGCTTTACAAATTGATATAAGTAAACTAACACGATAAAATATTGCATAATTTTTTTTAAAAGGTTTTGAGACAATCTTAATCTATTGTTGTGAGGTCTTTGTAGTTGTTTTTCTTGTGTCATGATCCAAATGGTGAATTTTTATGTTGTAATTTAAATTTTAAAATAACATTGTTAAAGAAAATAGTAAAATAATAGTTGGTGAATTTTAATGTGGAAATTTGAATTTTAAAAACTTTGTTAAAAAAATAGTAAAATCATATTTAAAATATGTTTCTTTGTAGTTTGTAGTTATTTTTCTTGTTTCTGCTAATGAATCTTAATCTTTTGAACAACATATTTTATTCTTTTAATATATATATATAATTATTTTGTTTTTGTTTATCCATATACGACATGAATATTCCGAAAAATTAACAGAAAATGCCACTTTCTGAGATTGGATAGGATCCGGTGTCGGATATGCATCGGATATTTCAATTATGTTAACAAATTTTATTCTTTTTATGTTTTTTAAAAACTAATATATATACTAATATTTTATAATAATAATGTTGTTTTATAGTAATAATTTTGTTTATCCATATACAATATGAATATATATAGTTCCCTAAACCTCAAGTCTTTGTTTGATTTAGTACTAAATAAATATAATATATGAATATGTGTTATGTATAAATTGACATGTGTATAATTTACGTGTACGACACTTCATAATAATTCTTTAACAAATATTTAAGTATATAATCTTATCATCGTAACATTATAATCCTATCGTATAACTTGTATATTCTTCAAAACAATTATTTAACAAATATTTAGGTGTACCACGTATTTTCAAATCAAACATTTGCATGCCAGTCCAAAAGTACTTTCTGCTATTCCGAATTAACCTACGCACAACCTCGCCAAGTATATGAAGTTGCTGTTTTGGGTCGCATTTCAACGAGGAAAAAACAATTAGACCGAGTCAGTCATTATTCCAGTATTTTACGATGTGAAGCATCTAGACATTTGGCGGAATCGTGTGGGCGGCATGAATGGAGTGTATGCTGAAGCCGTGCTGATCCTGAGATCCTGAAAGACGAAAAAACATTAGACCCTGAAACTCATCAAGAGAAGCCGCGATACGACTCCCACACCATTGAAATATGGAAAAATGCTCTGATGGAAGTTACAGGGAGAAACGGTGTTTGCCATTTTTTCGACAAGGAGGAGTCGCAGAAAGGAAACAGAATAAATTCCGAGATAGAAAACGCGATTAAAGTCGCCCCTGTACATATTGCCATTTTTTCTACAGGCTACGCGGAATCAGAATGGTGTTTGGCTGAGCTTGTACTTATGGTCGAATCTGACGCAATCATCATTCCAGTCTTTTACGATGTGAAGCCTACAGATATTTGGTGGAATCGTGTGGACGGCATGGACGGACTGTATGCTGAAGCGCTGCGCATCCTGAAAGACGAAAAAACATTTGACCCTCAAACTCATCAAGAGAAGCCGCGATACGACTCCCACACTATTGAAATATGGAAACAGGCGGAGAGAGACGGTTTCGAGCTGGAGTTATATGATGGGTAAGATCTCCACCTGCAACTCTCCCTCTTCGTTTTCGCTTTTTAAATTTGTGTGGTATATCACACTTTATCTATGTAGTCGTTTCTTACTAGTAATTTCATTGTGAATATATTTTCATTGTGAATATATTGGGAGAGAGGCTCTGATGGAAGTTACAGGGAGAGACGGTTTCGAGCTGTAGACATACGATGGGTGAGATCTCCACTTGCAACTCTCCCTCTTCGTTTTCGCTTTTTAATTTGTGTGGTATATCACACTTTATTTATGTAGTCGTTTCTTACTAGTAATTTCATTGTGGAGTCGTTAAAACCAAGATTTTGAAAGAACAATGTTAGCAGCAGTGAACCGAACACATATGCAGACAATCCAGTTATAAAAGAACCACAGTTTTCATTGTTAATGGAAGAGCTTTTATGTTATTTAAAAAACGCAGTTTTGGTGTTCTTTTATATATTTTAGTTACCTGCATATTGGGTTGGACGGGGCGGTTCCCAATTTCTCCTGAGCATAGCCATGTTTCGGATAGGAATATCACATCACGAAAGGGATGGTGTGTTTTACCATTGCACAACTTGTTACCCAAGATCTCATATGTTCTATGAGCATGTAAAGGGGTACCCAATTTGGCCCCTCTGGCCCACCGCTACTTTTGTTGCTTATCCATCCCTCTAGCTTATGTATGTAAAAACTAAATAGTGTGGGCCAGAGGGGCCAAATTGGGTACTCCTATCTTAGTGTTAAACCTCTCTAAAAGGCCCACTACAATTTTTATTTTAGCCTTTACATGTTCATAGAACATATGTATTGTTGCATCCAAACCATTTGGAACCACTATTTTTGTCAAGATCTCCCATAGTTCCCCCCTTAGGATGAGGTCAAAGGCCTTTCTAAAATTGAAAAAACAACACCATAATTTTATGACTTTGTTGTATTAAGTTTGAGGTAATTGTTAATGGTGGAGTGCTTCGATTAGAAACCGACACGTCTCTTGACTTCTTTGTCCTTTCCCTCTACTCATAGGCTAAATTTTTTCTCCATAATTCCTCTTATGAGTTTGGAAGCACTAGGATGATTGTGAACCATGGTTGTATAATTTCTTGGGTTGTTTTTGTCTCCCCCTTTTAATATGTACAAAAGGAGGCACACTGTCTTGTGATGTGAGAACCTCTCTTTGATAATCTTATTACTTGTGGTTGTGATGTGTTGGCTAGTGGAATCGTTTCCCCATTGCAAGTATTATGATTACATCTCTTTGATGTCTTTTTCATTTCCCAAAACCATCTTCTTGATACCCATCTACACATCCTCTTGCATGATGACTTCTTTTATGTTGATTTTCGATGCTTGCTTTCTCTTTGTTGGATTTTTCATACAAATTTCTCGCATGAGATAACCACTAGGTGTTATGCGATATCATTGGTGATCCCGTATTTCTAGATCTATGGTCCCTTCGAAAAGAATTTTGGATTATTCTTTGCCATCATCAACTTTTTTTGTTTTTGTTTTAACCTTGCAAATTTACATTTTTTTTCTTCACAATCAACTTATATAGAGTGAAAAACTCTTTGGTCTTATCTCTCTTGTACATTCCATTGTCACCTTACACTCTTTGTTAAACCATGGATTCACTTGGAAATGGTTTAACATTGCCCTTCCTTTCCATAGTTTCTCATCTTTCCAACTTTCCAATGTTGTTTGGATTGCCTCAATTAGCTCCTTCCATAGACTTGTTGTTTCATTCATGAAATTGGATTGGGAGGTGATTCATTCAATTTAAGCTCTGAAGATTTCTATGTTTTCTTTGGTATCATCTATTGTCTTTTGTGGTACTTGTGTCTTGGTGCATTATCTCCCCAACATCTTTTATGTCCACTTAATCTCTTCCAACAACGGGTCATGGTCCGACAACATTTCCACATGGCAACTATGGATCATGAGTGTTGTCATCTTGTCTATTATGTTCACTAAAATAATTATGTAATCTAATACACTTTGACCTTTATGCATATAACTAGTAGATTCCCTCAACCCTTTCCATCACTTGAGACCATGACATATAATAATATTGTGTGTGTTTCATAAGTGTAGAATCTCTTGCCAAAATATCTCATTTCCTTACTTCCATTCAATGATTTCCTTTTTAAATCCCCTCATTTTCAATTAACCATAGAGATTGTAAGTTTTTTTTTTTTTTTTTTTTTTTTTGGTAAAACTCACAATTTAAAAGTTCCATATCCTACCTCTTTAAGTAGCCTACAAGTATTATGAACCCCTTTTCTTTATATTCAACTATATCATTTAGTACCCTTTTCTTTATATTCAACTATATCATTTAGTAAGTAGTGATAGGTTTTTTTTTTTAAAAATATATTCCTTGTTTCTTATAAAAATTCTGATTTAGTAAATAAAAAGACAAATACCAAAAATGTGCTAATTCCGATTTGATTTAAGGTGTAAAGAGACAAGTACATAAAATGTGCCTACTCTAATTTGATTTAAGGAGTGAAAAGACAAATACCAAAAGGTTACCTATCCAAAAAGGTACCTAATCTGATTTGATTTAAGGAGTAAAAGGACAAATACAAACAATACTCATTATGATGATTTAAGGAGTAATAAAAAGACAAATACCAAAAAGGTACCTATCCAAAAGGTCCCTATTCTCATTTGATTTACGGAGTCAAAAAAAACAAATAAAAAAAATATTAATTCTGATTTAAGGAGTAGTAAATGGACAAATATAAAAAAAATACTAATTATGATTTAAGGTGTAAATAGAAAAATACCAAAAAGGTGCTAGTGCTGGATTCCTTCATTCCTTTTGTTTTTTCGAGACAAGCTTGCCTCTAAACTCTTCCATCGATGGGCCACTTCCATACCAAAGGAAACTTGGCAAGGTAAGTAACGTGACGTGTACCCATCCACTAATGTGTAGTTGGTGGCATGGCATGTAATCTGGTTTGATACGGCTATATGCAATTAATTTTAACCACAAAGGTATGGACAGCTCCGGTTCACACAAACAGAGTGATAACATGGGGACCAGAGGCAGAGCACGTTATATATAATACAGATATAATTTAGCGAATTCAAGCAGACGCTACCTATAATTTAAAGAGTGAATTAATTGTCTAATCCCCATACATGTACCCATGTAAATGGCTGTTTATCCAGGTTGAGTGACGTCAAAGATGGGCAAGCCGCGTTTATGGGCTTAAATTTTGAATTAAAGAAGATTACTTGTACATCAGCCGCCTAATATTCAATCGAGAATCTTTCGTGCCACGTACATTCCTACTCATCGACCACGTTTGACACGGCGAACAGTCTGGAACTTCGAGGTCATTCACGTGCTTTAGCTTATACAATTATTACAACTACCCCTAGAATGAGTCATCATCATTTCTCCATTTCATTTATTTATACCCACATTCATAGACAACCAAATCAGTTGGAGCATCATCCAACTAGTAAATGTTGGATGCTGCTATATGTTATTAATTTAATGTTTGACCAGATCATCTTGGATAGAAGTGACCTCCACTAGTAAATCGAAGACCAGGGGCTCGACGCTAGGAAGAAGTCAAGTGGAACACGGCTATAGATTGATTACAATAACCAATGGAATCATCCCAGTTGGCGATAGGACGTCATCATCTAGTTAGTCGGCAGAATTCTATGATCGACATTGCTAAAACATCCACTCACTATAGTTAAAGTGTAAAATCTCTTTATTAAAACCATACAACTTAGAGGGAGCAATATATCATAGTATATGCTTTATCAGAATGAAAGATAACATGGCTATTCTTTTGCATTTTTTAATGGTGGTCTTTATAAATCTTCATGCACTCATATACGTTACCGATCAACTATTATTTTAGGAGCACATCCTTGTGAATTCCACTATTACTTAATAAAATGTGATAATTTTTCAAATACTAACTTTGTGAATTTCATTATTACTTAAAAATTTTATTGTCTAAAAAATAATTGAACTTAATAAGATAAAATGTAATGAAATTAAATAAATTCTAAAAAATAATTGAACTTAATAAAATAAAATGTGATGAAATTAAACAAATTCTAATTTTTTTATTAAATTTAAAATTATTTAAAAATTCAATATTAAATATTCTTCTATTCCATAATTTACATTTTCATATATACACATTAGTCTATTGAGAAATGTTTATTTGTTCCTTTTATAAATTATAACAACATCAAATTACCTTTATTTATAGATTATAACAACATCAAATTACCTTTATTGAGTGAGAAAATATTAGAGAAGAGATCAAATGAGATATTGATTGAGAAGGTATTAGACAAGAAAACAACATCAAATTACTTTATTGAGCTAGAAAATATTAGAGAAGAAATCAAATGAGATATTGAGGGAGAAAATATGAGAGAAGAAATCAAATGAGAGTGAGAATTTTTATTATTATTTTATTAATAAATAAAAAAATATTAAATTTTTTTTTATATATGTTTTTCTATCTTTATAAAATTTATATAAATAATAATGTTTAAATTTTTATTTAACATAGTTTAATTAATGTAAATGATAATGTTTACAATTTTTACTTAACATAGTTTTAGTGATTAGGCTTGAGTGTTTATTCTCCTTTTCACGGGGGTTCAATTTTCATGATAATGTTTACCATTTTTATTAAACATAGTTTTAGTGGTTAGGCTGAGTGTTTATTCTCCTTTTCACGGGGGTTCAATTTCCATAAGGAATATAAATGATATGTTGATTTGTAATAAAGTTAGAAAGATAGACTACCCTCTTGAGTTAGTTAACATTAGTCTAGGGTTTAAGGTTAGGGTTTATAGTAGCCTAAGATTTATAGTAACAGCGAACTAAATTTAAACCTAAACCTTATACCTAAGTAATCAATCATGACGAATTACAGATTCATTAAGATTTCCTGCGTGAAAATATCATTAAAAAAAATACCACTCCGAAAGTCGCAGAAGCGTGAAAATTTGAGGTTCGTGTCAAAAACAACCACAGACTTGAACCTCTACGGGTCTGAAATAAATGTCGAGGCAATATCCTATACTGCAAGGACCTGTGAGATTTTCCAGAGAAGGAGACAGAAGAAAATATGGGACAACTATCTCTCTCATTCTTCTATCCGTTTTCATTTTTCTGTGTACCGTGGGACAACTATACTCGGCCATTGCTGTACCTTCTGCATCATTCTCATACGCTAATTATGCTACCGATCTATCTGCATCCGATCTATACGCTAATTATGCTACCAATCTTTCCGTATCTGCATCCGGGACCTCACATGGTAACGACGATAGCTATATTGTATCCGTAAATCATCATCCGCCTGATGTAGGAAAGACGTTTGCCAGTCATCTCTCCAGCAGCCTAATTTCCCATGGACTGCGAATCGGTAGTATCGAGACAGCTTCAGTCCACATAGCAATTTTCTCTAAGAATTATGCCAAGTCAAGTTGCTCTCTCGATCATCTCCTGATCATGTTCAAGTCGGGGGCAACCATAATTCCTGTGTTCTACGATGTGAAGCCTTCCGATCTTCGGTGCTGTGTAATATATGCTCCAGTCCTGGGCATTTTCCGGTGGACGCGAGTCAAAATTGGAGCACTGTATTGTGAAGACCTACGCATGCTGGAAGAGGAGAAAAAAATTGACCCGCAAACTTGTCAAGAGAGGCGTCAAAATGACTCCTATACAATTACTTTTCAAGAGAGGCCGCAATATGACTCCAATACAATTACAGAATGGAGAAAGGCTCTTTTTTATGCTTCAGAAATATCCGGTTTCGAGCTGAGGGAATATAAAGGGTAAGCCCAAGTCCCCTACACCTCATGAGAAATTCCATAAGTTAAAGATCAATTTTCCCACCCTTAATATTCCGCCATATCTCCTTATCCTATCAATATTCCTAAATTCCCCCACCCAAAAAATTGAAAGATTCTGTACATCCTTCATTCCCAAAATTTTTAGAAATATTCGTACAACTCTCTTTGTAAATCATTACTTCTTGAAAACTAGTAGTCACAAGTCACTCTTGGCTAGTGAACGCCGAAATAATTGAGTCCTCGGCATTAAATAATCACAAATATTCGTACAACTCTCTTTGTAAATCATTACTTCTTGAAAACTAGTAGTCACAAGTCACTCTTGGCTAGTGAACGCCGAAATAATTGAGTCCTCGGCATTAAATAATCACAGAACTTTGTGCATTAAATAACGGACGCCATACAAAACTGATTAAATGTACCCATTATTAATAGATATATGCCTTTCAGCATAAATATGAAATATGGGTTCTATACTTTTATGAATTATTTTTTTTTTTTTTTTTTTTTTNAATACAAGGTAATTTTTTATTTTATTTTAAAACATTATTAGTGGCAGTTGCTCTAAAAATTCCAAACAATGATAATTGTTTTCCACTTTTATCTATAGAATTTGTTTGTTTTTGTGTTAGAGAAATATAGAGTTTTCTTCCCTTTTGGGAAGTTTTTGATTCATTTGAAAAAAAAAATACCAAACTCCGTGCTACCCCACCTACAAAAATTGAAGAACCTTTAGCTCTTGTACCGAGTTTGTATTTTGTTAACTTTGAATATTGATCTTAGAAATTGTAATATCCCCAATAGACTTGGTGAAATATTATGTTCTTTTATGCAATAAATGTTTTTAATGCTTTAATCTAGTTGATAATGTTTCACAAACATTTTGCATCTATTCTACTAATAGACATTTTGTCAAACATATTGCATATAATACAAATACTGTTGGATTACTGAGAGGGGGGTGAATCAGTAATAGCATAATTATAATCATTTTTTTCCAAATAATCTAAGTGTTATATCAATGTAGAATTATTATCCAATAATGAGCAATAAGAAATGAACAATCACACACATACACAGTACACCATTGTTTTACGTTGAAACCCAAATCAGGAGAAAACCACGAAATGTTTTTTTCTTATATGTCTTCAAGAATTACATTCATTGGAAGCACCAACTTCCTTTGTTTTCCAGCTGCAACTCGAAGGAGGCTCCAACCCCCTAGTTTCTCATGCTACAACCTGAGGGAAGCTCCAACTCCCCAATTCTCTGGCTACAACCAGAAGGAGGCTACAACCCCCTATGTTCTCCGG
>ML777531.1:1199123-1217459 GCA_009831015.1 Picea engelmannii | reverse complement strand
AGACATTACACAGATCTACTGTACAAAGCCGAGGAAACCAAGAGAACAACCTATTGGGCTAATACCCACAAGAGATGGAAAGTTTCCTCAAAGGATCATTCAAGCCATGTGTAATGAGGTGATATGGTTTTAGGGATGTCCAGGTATAGTAAGACCAAGGGCTGGTTTCGTCTGTGGGTGCCTTTGTAGGAGGCGAGCTGTACTCGTCATGGATGCATTTTTTCCGAGCCCTTTTATTGCCTTATCTTTCTTTTATTGCTTTTTTACTACAAGGTCTGACGAAGAGGACACTGCCTTGGCTTGGTGTCCAGAGCTGACAACGTTACCCACTAGTATCTTCGCATAAATGAGAAGGTTGGCTCGTGATGAGACCCCCTTTCCTTTGGCCATGCAACCAAAGGTCACTGCCCTGGTTTGGTGACCAGATGGTGGCAATGTCATACCGCTAAATACTTATCAACATAATGGGCCGGCTCGTGATGAGACCTCCCATCCTCTTGGTTAGCTCTTGCATTTATTTATCATTTTCTTAGGGTCCCTTAGTTTCTTATCGAGAGGATTTTTATTGCCTTCTTGGGGATCCCCTGGGTGAAGCATCTCTAGGTTTTCATTTCCTATGGCTTTTATCTTTTACCAGCTTCTTTTACCCCCTGGGCCTTTAGCCCCTTCTTCCCACAAGACAAGATGTACCCTGGAAGGTCATCCTAATGGCCAGACTAGGGGAATGGGATGGATGAGCGGGGTATAAGATGAAAAAGTGATATGATGGTGGGAGCGGATGATGGCTTTGCAAATCCCCCTTGGTGGCTAACCAAAACCCATGAATACCGGCCTGCTAAGTTGCCCCATCAATCACCCCAACAATGGTCAAGTGGATTAGTGTAAGATCCAAGCAGTCATCTGAAATGAAAGAAACCTAATGCATATATAAGAAGGTTATAATGATGAAATATGACACATACCATGATACCTCGGACCAATTACCTCATGGAGCAAGAGCCCTCTCTGATGCAAGCCCTCTTTGGTACTGCTGACAGGACAAGTCTGGCTGAGAAGAAGAAAGATGGGCCCTCCAGGGCCATGCCTAAGTCACTCCTGCTCTCGGTACTCCATGTATAGGACCATGTGGGCCTCGAGACATGATCTCCTAGTTATCCCTAGATATCGGGGATAACATATCCTATACTCAATTCCCCAATCAACTGGTGCATATACTTCCTTGATGGTTTTTCCACAAGGAAATTACTTAAAAAACTCCTCTGTAGCTAATCGTTGAGCCAAAATATGTGGCTCATGATCCCTGCAATGAAAAATAGGTGCACAATCAAAATCCTATGTGTCTAAACTCTCATTATAAACTTGCAATCTTGAATCCTCCTCGTGTTGAATTGTCACAAGAGGCTCATTCCTCAGATCATGAGTGCCACTCACACCCTCATGTGTCATTCCTGCAAAAAATGATGGAGGATTTGTTGCTGTCAACGATGAAGAACATGCCAAACTAAGTTGGTAACAAATCTCCTCAATCTCCCTCTCCTTGTCTTCAACGAACTTAAGATCAAGGTCCCTATCCATGAAAAAATGCAAGTAATCATATTTCATATTCTCTAGTGCTTCTTTGATGATGCGTAATTGAGCACTAGTGATTCCATATATGACTCATTTTTGTCTCTCCTTCATTTCAAATTTCCACATAAGATCTTCAATAAATTTATGAGTACCATCTGCCCTTCTCAACACCTGCACAATCTACTCCTCCTTGACCAATAATTGGTCCTCCAAACTTTGTCGAGGCACAATCATGTCCTCATCATCATCGAGATAATGTGGTGTTGAATCCTCATCAAGCATAGATTCTATCACACTTAGACTACCCACATCATAAGCATCATGCATGGTGAAAGTTGTGGGATCCTCAACATCGACTGATTGTGACATGTCATCATAAGATGTTGCATCCTTTGCTTGTGTTGATTCATCACAGGTATATCCATCTAACACACTAGTGTCGTCAACCTCATCGGTTATTTCTGATGATGTATCATAAGCTATTGTTTGGTCTTCCTCTATGCACACATCCTCTACATGGGTAGATGCATGCTCTTCCCCCTATTCTTCCTCCTCATCCTTCTCCACTTCCTGCCCCGTGTCTTTAAAATAATCCTCATCCAAATCCTGGGGCCAATTTTTGTAACAAAGAGTGTAAAATTTTTTTAAGGGTAAGTTTGCATGGATCTCTTCCCTTAATTTTAGATACTCATGATATTGAGACACAATCTTCTTCGCTGCTAACACCATCTTGGATTATTGAATAATTTTCCAAGTTTTATCTGATAATTTCAGAGTTGTTTTTATTCTCTTGTCCATGGAAGGAACTTTTTATTTCTCCCTTCTCTATAACCCATTCATGTTTGGTGCAATCGTTGTACAACGTGCGGCTTTTTCCGGAAAAACCTTGAAAAACTGTCGAAATTAAAATGTTGATCAACTTCGTTCAAGGGAAGATACTCCAAGCTTCAAGACAGTTCACGGGAAGATACTCCACTAGTAATCTTCCAGGAGATTTGAAGAAGGGACTTACTCAAGAAAAAGATAAAGAGAGTGCACCACCACCACTATATAAGTACAACTACACTTGCAATTATTCATAAACAACATCCATAATGATTGACTGAGACCACTTACTCAATAAATTGGTTCATTCACAAAACCCTAGCCAAGAGCATCCATGGAATTCACAAAGCATAAAAAAGACATCATCCTCAAAAAGTCCCTCTAGTTATCCATCCATCAAAAAATTATAGAAGTCATAGAAGGCAATTAGTCTTCTCCACAAGGTCTAGCAATGGTTCCAAATGAGAAGTGCTTCTCTATTTATATGAGAGATCTAGCACCCTTCTCATTATAGTAATAATATTTTCCTAGAAATAACCCTAAGAAAATATAAAATTCCTTTATCTGTTTACAAACCCTAGAGATAAGTACATAATACAAAAAATATCCATGATACAAGAGTGGATGAGTCAAAACAACCCCAATTATGGTCCCAAAATGATGTGAAACTTGATCATATGTCATGTCGTCCTCCATAAATGCATGACAATGTACATGTGTGGTCTCCCAAGAGTGGAATAATCACTCAAATGGTGTGAAAATGAATGTGTATTGGCTCCAAAGTGAAACGTTCCCCCAAAGGGTGCAACATTTCATCCTCCAAGTGCAATGTTATCTCCAAAGAGTGCAACATTCTCTCCCAAAGGGTGTAACGACCCCAAAAGTATCCCAATGTCCTCTAAAAGAAGTGGGACAACCATAAAACATTCTAGTGGCCTCCTTAATGCCCTTGAAAGGGATAAGGCATAATCCAAGTCACATCCATGCCATGTACATTGTCCAAAGTAGGTGAAAGTAACCCACAATAGTTATCAATCCAAAGGCATGCACACAAGTCCAATGCAACATAAAAAGTGAGTCATGTCAAATGTAAGTTCCATTAGGTAGATCACATTAAGAATCATCTTCAAACTTCACAATAACTCATAGAATTCATACAATTTTCCAAGTTTAGATATGGGAGAGTCATCATTAGCCCCTATTACATGTGCTAGTACCCAAGAAGATAAGTATTTACCAACAAACCCATTAAGGGGTATGTGTAGTGATAGATGATATGATTCGGGGAGTAACTTCATGAGTTGTATTGCATAGTCATGCGAGGTTATGTAAGATATTCATTCACATGAGTGACTTTGTAATGAGTGCTTATGCATTAAGTTTCCATTTCCTTAACACTGTTTCTTTCCACTTCTTGTTTTTTTTTTTCTTTATTTGTTAAACCTATTTTGACTCTTTTTTTCACTTAGACCTTTTTAGATATGCATTCATTGCATAGGACTTGAGATAGATGGCCTCATAGAGGGGGCATTTCTCATGATTTATTTTCCTTGGATTTGGACTTTTCTTTCTTTATTTTTCTTTGCGTTTTTATTTTTTGCATATTGCTTTTTATTTTCGATTTATATCTAGTGGCATCAACCTCAAGTGTTCAAGCTCCTTCTTCTAGTGGGATTATGAAGCATGAACCTATTGTGTGACATATGATAACCAACCCATGAGTGAGACAATGTAAATTGGGAAGGATGGAGAATATTAAGTATGGAGTAGGGCATGAACACACTACACCTCTCAAATACCCCCAACAACACAACTCTACCCAAGAGTGACAACACTTATGTAGGAGATTATGATGATCACCTAGGTGAAACAAGGTAAAATGAACAAGTTTAAAACATTAGGATCCATTATCCTACTTAATCAATGGTCACTACTTTTATGACATGTACATCTCATGTATGTCCCATACCATAATCATCTCATGAGAGTAAGGTGGATAGAATGTGGGAAACATTATTGATCAACTATCCATGGAGAACCATGGATATTGTATGTGGAAGTGTTGCTTGTGATAAGGATCATGGAATAAAAATATCCTTTAGCTACCAGTAGATTAACACGGCCTATCCTCATGCAACTACATTATAAAAATAGAAAAGAAGATGAGGTGACTTGAGAGAATTCGATACCTCAAGTATGAAGTGTCCCACTTCTTCCATAAAATAAGGGAGTGTTTTTGGCTTTTAATTCTTCACTAATTCCCGCTCTCAGAGTAATTTTCAAAATGTCCCACACAAAATATTGTGACATCTCCATCTACTTGGACTATAGTCTGTCATTTATTTGCAGCTGTATTTGCAACACTACATATATCCAATTGATAACTGGTCATTTTTCCGTTTTCCAAAGGGCATTAGTTAGAATGTAAAATAAATCATAATAATGCTCCACACGGTATTACACACCAAACTCCCATTCTCGTATTCTTTGCAGCCCAACTCTCATATCAGTTGAATCCATCAAGGACTATCAGTTTATTCCTATAAATTCTAAATTCAAGAACATCATCAGAAGAAACTTTACAAATTACATTTGATTCCACAATTGCTGAAATTTAAAATCTATGTTTCTGGTGTAAAAGATTTATTTAGATTCCACATATCAATCAAATGGAGCAACAATTTCACTCCTTGGAAGAAAGTGAGTAAACCAAAATAGATTTAAGTCATCACAACACTCACATCAGACACCCTTAATTGAGTCATACTAAGAACCCCTTTTGAATTCATTACCTACATCTTTTGTGTACATCATGCAGGTAATGAAATATTGTCTAGCTTCCTGTTGTATCATGCATACTCAGTCCTGATGCAATCACCATTCCAATATAATAATTTTGTTTAGTAGTCTCTCTCCACAATATTGCTCTTGCAATGCAACAAATTAGAGATAACAGGTAGAGTCTACTTTCAAAAAATTTAATCTACCTAATAACTAAGCTCTAAATAGATATAACCTTATTTCCTTAGTTGTTCCTTCAACAAATTGTTTTATTTCATCTAGAACATATAGCTCACTTTCTCAATATTCAACCCAATCTAACAAGATCTTGCAATTCCAAACTCTTTTCTTTACATACTTTCGTAGATGGATCATTGTTTGTGTTCTCTAGATTGATGGAGACACCAACAGTTTCATCCTCGACACTGAAGAAAGAACATAGCATTTTTGCAGCTAAAACAACCTTGATTTCAACACTTGGGTGGCCAAAAAGTATCACTTTTCTCATGTCACTTCTAAACAACAACTTTGAGATATCTGGATGTCCTTTGCAAAATTAACAGTTGCAAACTTGGTAAATGCGTAGAATCTCTCTGTACTAAGACCTCTAAGATCTATCGGTCCTCTTTGTGTTTAAATCCCAGAAGATAAGAAGAACCTTATACTCGTGTTTCTTAAATTTCTTGTTGTTCTTTCTGCATTTTCTACCTCTTGAAGAAAATCAGATTCTTTAGAAAGTGTCTTTTCAAATTCTAGTATGATCCATTCAATCTAATTATTAGGAAAAATCCATGATAGTGCATGAGAAAAAATGGCCATTGTTTTGATGTCTAGTATCATGATTTCTTTATCAATATTCTCTCTCGAGACACCTTTATGAACAACCTCATCGTCTTTCACAACGTTGAAGTTCCATCTTTCAAGTACCTTCGATGAAGCTTTGCTCATAGTCACTAGAAAAATTCTCTACATCTTTCCAGATTCCATCAAGTTGCCAATTGAGAAGTTATGGAGGTGACAAAACATGGAAATCTCATACTTCCTACTTTGCTAAGAAACATAATAGATATACTTTTAGTTAACTAAGTATCAAAATGTGTGAATAAGATTTTTCATTATATTTATTCCATTCAATCAATCAAATTTATAATTAATAGCGAAATGAGCTTTCACTTAGTCCAAAGATTTTCCATTATGTGAAATTATGTTATTATCTTCCTTTGGCATCTCAGGATATGTCTCTGTGTAGCCATTGGGTTGAAATATAAGATCCCATCCAAAACTAATAAAACTCCCAAGGGGAACTATTTTTCCCTCAGTTCTTCCAACAAAAGTCAATGGCTCAAAATCTGGCCAAAGAGCTAGGAAAAAGACACACTCAACATGAGCAGATTTGTCTTCATAAGCCACAAGCAAATTGTTCAGACCTTCATGGCCACTCTTCTTCAGAAAATAATTTATTTAAGGGCTTGGAAGACCTTTCATTACATTGAAACAAAGACATGTATATTCCATAAGCACTAGGCCATTTATCTGTCGTGATGCAGGATGAGCCCTTTTCCTTTTCCATTGCCAATTTATGTCTCTCTTTAAAAAAATGATATTTATCATCAAGCACACCTCCAAGAGATTTCAAAATGAGTTGGGATGAAGTTGCAACATTGTTTAAAGCATCATCCTTTTCATGATTTTTTTTTCTAACAAGGACGAGTTGCGGAGCAACAAGTCCCTGCCAAGAAGGCAGAAAGGGTGTTCCACGTCAAATCTGAAGGTCCAAGACTTTTCCATGCACTATCTATTATCTATGTGAACAGGGATTGAAAATTAAACAAATAGGGTTCTTGACACACACTAATTCCTGACAACAATTTGATACAACCCTTTATAGTTTTTGTTTGTTGTTTATATGTTACATTATACAAGTGGAAACGACATGCACTGCTAAGGAGAACCTATGCATATCCTACTCGCATCTTTGATACTCGGATTTGCAGCATGGTGGATTATCGTGCAGGAGCAGCTACTCAACCCTAGAGGATCATGCTCGCCAGAATACGCAAGACTAATAAAGGAGACATTACACTAATATATATGCTCCATTAGACATCTGGAATGTTTTATACATAATATCATCATGAAAATGCTTTATTACGGACTCCACCGACACACGCTACAAAGACATATAAACATTAAGGAGTTTCCCTATCGTAAGGATTGTTGGCAACGTATTATAATTTAATAAAATGTGTCACTATCATTGACATCTGTTATTACTGGCTACTCTAGGTGCCTTGTAGAGGAGAGCGAGCTCTGTATGATAATAGATGAGGTACTTTATGCACATTGAAGCTTGTATAAGAGGAGAGCGAGCTTTGTATGATAATAGATGAGGTACTTTACGCCTGCAGGAAAGTCTCCATTGTGAATAGATAAATAAATAAGGATGGAAGGAAGATAAGGATGGAAGGGAGATAAGAATGTAGGCCGGACTGATCAGGGTGAAAGAAATTGCTCTCTTAATTTCACAATCCTCGATGCAGAAATTTGTTGAAAATTCAGGTGGAGGTAATGGTGGAAGGAAGTCTAACGACATATTTGATGTGTTGAGGTCTACACTGTTGGTGGTCAGTAAAAGGTCTTTAATGAGTTGATCAGAGTGATGAACTGTAATTGATTCTTCATGTGGTCTGACGGTTGTTGGTTTTACTATGGAAGGTGTTGGTTTGACTATGGAAGGAGATTTAATTTCAAGTGCCAGTTTCCTTGAAACTGTCTCTTTCATGGTTTCAAAACATAGGGTTTCACGATTCACGATTCCCTTCTCGAGCACATGTCTTGAGCACATGTCTTTTTCACATATGAGTGTTCCAGTAATTCTTGATCTCATGACCAGTACACCCTGGTATTTGTTTTGCTATTAGTGTCTAACTGCAAACACATATAATAAAATTACTGTTAATATCATTGGCTATGTTTGTTACTTTTAATTTAATGTTTTCTACATGAATTTTAGATGGAGGCACTTCAACATGCCATGTTAAGAGAATAATGTAACATAGATTCATATTCATATAAGATTTATTGCACCGAGAAGCTTGTTGTTCTGTTTTTTATCAGACAGGAAAACATGAGAGTTTAGGTTATAGAATAAGAGATTTGCCTATCTCTTCCTAGCTAAGTACTATGTTTTCCTTTTACAAAATTTGAGTAAATTTTAAGTTAGCACTCTCCATAAGAAACAATTTTTGAAGGTCTCAGAGTCAGAATTTTGAAGCATCCATGGTCTTTACAGTGATAGATCCATACCTTCGTGATCGAAAGTGAGATCTAGACGCATAGCCTTTTGCATATCCAGTAGATCCACCGCCACCGTAGCAAGGACAACAAGTGCATCATTACATTATTCAGTTGATGAAGCATCAGTAGATCTGGCTCAACAGCAGGACCACTAGATACAAATGCATAGGTTGGGGTAGATGCAAAGTGTCTAGTTCTATATATAATAGATCCACCATTTGACCCAACACCAATAAGGGAAATAAAGCCAAAAGAAACAGTTGTATATCCAGCAGACGAAGCAGTTGAAGTACACCCAAGTTACTTACAGAAGTTGATGTCATTTCGGGTAGATAAAAGCGAGGGGTATTATGTATAGTACCTAAAAAGGTAAAATAAAAACTATGCTCTTGTTTTTTCTCTTTCTGGGGTATTATGTATAGATCCATAGTTTTATGTTTGTGGTCGATAGTTTGATGCTCATGAGCTACATATATAGATCGGTGAGAAGCAAATTGTAGCTACCCACCACCCTTAGTAGCTGCTGATCTAGTTGATTCATATATTGATGAAGCAACTGTATATTCAGTAGATGAACCAGTGGATTACCCAGTAGTTTCAGTTCCTTAATATAGAGGTGAGCCGACTTGTAAGCTCAAAACTATTCAAAGAATATGTAAATCTTACACCCTAGGCTACAATGACAGTAATTTGAAAAGAAAGAAATAGAATTTACCTAAAACAAATTTTATATTGTAGAGATGGGTATCTCCATAAGAAAAAATATATCTCTTATTGTACCAGGTGCAACACATCAACACATGTTCAAAGGGGAAAAAGAACAATTAAGGTGGATCTTTGGAAGTGCAAAAATAAGGGGATGAAATTCAAGGGGTCGAGACTTTTATTGAAGAAAATCTTTCAACCTTGGGGTATGAAGAAGGCTGAAGGTGCATGCAACCTTGGGGTATGAAGAAGGTTGAAGGTGCATGCAACCTTGGGGTATGAGATTGAGAACCAACACGTTTGCAGCTGTAGGTTTCGTAGGCTTGCATGATGGCATAGGTGGCAGCCACAGATCAATTGACCATGGATTATACATTATAACAACCATTCAATCTTTCTTAACATTTAATGTTAAGAAGTAATGCTAGAGTAATTTCTAGCATTACTTCGCTGGGAAAAATCACTATTCAAAGGTATGCTTTAAAGAGAGATAAACTAAGGTATCTTCTTCCTTTGCCTCGGGAAGGGGCCAAATAAGAGGTCAAATTCAAAACATAGATTAACTTAATTGAATTTCAACTCAAGTTGTATGAATTTTCAAAAACATTTTCAAAAACTTCGGGTAAAACATTGCAAATTTATTGGGTTTTGTGTCAAGTTAATAGCAGGGACTAAAAATCGATTACTACTAGTCCCTTCCGGCCGGGACTAATAAGTGGAAGATTTGCACTTTCTAGTCAATCAATCGTCCATGACAGGTTTTCACTAGAATCAATAGAAGAAATAGACTTTGTTCACCCCGTTGTACTAGATTGTTGATCCCATTTACTAAATGAGGTGATGGAAACTTTATCACTGGAATTTCTCGAAATTAAAGCTTCAAATGATCCTTTTGACATAGAATGTCCGTGACCTAGTTTCATCCCGCTTGGTGAACGTATATATCCTCTTCCATTGGGTTCTCAAGGAATTGATTTATTTCTTGAGCATATCAATTTCCACTACATATTTTCGAAGTTGTGTTTGCAATATGAGTTTCATTTTTATCCAGAAATCTTCTCAATTGTCCTTCTCTTTCATTTCTAACCAGATCCATCCGCTTGTTCTCTATTAGAAATTCAATAGACTCATCCGCCTCATCATCATAGTTTTTATTTTTCCATTTATGAAGCACAACCCTTTCTGCCATGGCTTCTGATTGCCTTCTGCTTCATGTTACAATTAAATAATCCACCCCATTCCCGCGAAAATTTAAGGTACGTTTCGACTGGTTGCTGATTTCCCCAGTAATAAAAAAACAAATTTGACCCTTACGGATTTGATGAAGAACAAATGAATACCAAATGACTTTCACCGTTTTTTCACAGCCTTAACTTCATAAATGTACACTCTACACTCAGAACAAGCTTGCTGCTGTGTACGCTCATGATTTTCCTGAACACATAAGACATAGTATCGATGCCGATCTATTATGGATGGAAAATTAGGGATGATGAAATTACGTTTGTAATGCGTGCAGGCTTAAGACCATGGCTAGTAAGGTTGAAAGAAATAAGAAATTGGTGGTCTTCTAGCAAAGTAAGCATATCCATAAGCAGCAGTTGATTCAATAAGCACTAATGACTTTCACAGCTTCTTCCAATAAGCACTAGAGTTTCTGTACAAAAGCAATCCTCGAATCTCCCTTCACTGCCCTCATACTAGATCTTCATCAAAGTCCTCCTTTTGAGTATGGATCCTTGCCATGGAGACTAAAGTGTTGAAGATATACTGGAGACGAGAATGAAGTCTATACATGTCCTCCATGGCCATTGTCACTTCTGAATACTTTTTCTCTGCAACGATCCCAAAACATTCCCCCATAAGTCAAACCCTAAGACTGCTTGCAAATAATATGTGTTTTATCCAACCATCCACATGGGAGGAAAATGTATGCATGTTTTAATTTACCTTCGTACTCTTGTAACTGGAAACCACTCTAGTGACACATGGCAACAACAAGTCTATCCGTCAATAATTATGAGTGGAAGATGTATCCATGTTTTAATTTACCTTCGTAATCTTGTAACTCGAAACCACTCTAGCGACACATGGCAACAACAAGTGTATTACGAGACCATTTAAAGAACTCACAAAACCACCCTCAAGCGCCATGTAATCCACCTTGAATTTACAACAAAGTGTTTAATATCTTATCAACGTGACTTTGTAATAAGTCTGAAAACAATTTTACGCAAAAGTTTTGACTTGGCTTGGCCTCAACTCTTTTAACAGTAGAGTTTGGCATAAGCTTTTGGGAATGTGAGAAGTTTGAAATGATTTAAAACAAAATTACATTGATGGAAAGTATTTCATAAATAGTCTTAGGTAAATATAATTAGGACTATGATACAATGTATAAGGGTATAATTTTCTAAAGTTTGTGATCCAGGTTGATATTGGTGGCTATCCACCTATTTTAGCGCATTCATAGTTTTCATCTTGGTAGTTATAATGTTTATCTTGGAAGTTTTTTTTTAGATTTTTCGAGTCCCAAACTTTTGGCGCCGTTTTGAGGCTCTAAATGACTTTTTCTTGGACTTTTGGGGAGCCAAGAATAATGAGAACAAACCCTAATCCCTAGTGGAAGTTGTACTTATCAGATAGACCTTTCCGACGAGGTATTGAACACCCCAAACAGAGATCGTATGCAAAAGTTACGACCCCAAGAAGTTGATGTACCAACTTACTCCATCGGGGCCCACATGACTTTAGGCGCTTCATCTCCCAGGGTTAGGTTTTTGAATGGCTAGGGTTTTTTGTTTACTTCTCGATGCTAAAAAGGCCTGGAGGCCTCATTGTAATGTGCTCAAACGAATGTGTGTAGTCGCCACATTTCTTCTCAGAGATTAGCTACCACCACTCGAGCGAGATTGTTTTCATTCTGCATTTTACAGTTTCAATAGATTTCTTATTTAATAGAAGTTAAGTTCCATTGTATCTCTGTTATTGTTCTCTATATATCTGTGTTAATGTTATAGATATGTGTTTCATTTTATTCCGCTCATAAATCCGGATCAGTTTGGTTATTAGTGAAGTCTAAGCTAGGATAATGAGTGTAAGTATGAAAAGATGGTGGAGTCCGAAAACAAATTTGGATAGCCAAGTCAACGAGATAATGTTCAAAGAAAAAAAGTGTGGTTAGTTTATGAAATAGGAAGAGTTTGACACATCGCATGATTATGTTAATCTCGCCAAGCACAATGTTATTATGCTTTTGCTCTGAATTTCCTTGGTAGCATATAATTTAAATGAGCTCATTTGGAGTTACAACATCTCACTCCACTAGGGGATGACACTTCCTTGTGAGGCATCAAGAACCATAGACGTGTGCCTTCTATCCTTTGGGAATGTAGTCATTCTTCTTTGAACCAATGTCTATTTTCTAACAACCTTTGAATATAAAACCTGCTCTTGTACTTAATACCTTCTTGAATTTTCTCTTTTAGGCATGAAGTCGTTTGATTCAAATTTTATTTGAAAACCAATCTCTCTTTTTTGTTTTGTTGCCACAAAAACCACAAAGATTTTTACAAAAACTGAACTAGTGCTAATAAATGAGCTTATTTATGTATAGGCCTATATCTACCCTAATTTAAGTCATCAAAATATAATAGACTAAAAATAGTCATAAAGCTAGTGAAGCCAAGCAAATATTTTACAAAACACATAAGATTTACCCTAGGGCTTGATTCTTCACTAGAATAAGGAAATGTTGAACTACTACCAATGAGAAGTTGGTATCTCGGTCAATATGTTTATGAAAGATGAGCATAACTTCTTATGGTGGCATGACACTACATTTTTTATAACCTGGTCCATCCAAATCTTAACACAATCACATATTTTTGTGCTTGACATATGGTGTGTAAGTTTTAAACCTGTGAAGTAAAGCAATGCATACAGATTCTTAAGAAAAACATAAATTAATCAATGGCTCATACGCATAGTACATGGAGATTTACACTAGAAACACTTAACGGGGAGAAAACCAACCTTCCTTGGTGCCACACCTCTTAACTCTTCATTGTATTAATTTCATCATTCATAATACAATATACACAATATCTTAGGTGTTTCGCAGCTATAAAAAACATAACCCCTTAATATGAGATTAATTTAGAAAACTGCTAAAAATAGCGAAAAACACTAAAATNGGAAGGGATCCAATCCTGCCCCTCTCCCCCGTGCCATGTAAAAGCATCCGATGCACGCGTACACAAAGAGAGATAGAGGGTGATATCGTTAGACCCTATTGTCAAATCCGATGCACCACCCTACACACATGCAAAGAATATAACACATACCCAACATGGTGAAGAACATCCTTTAAAAATACAACATACACTGGTTGTGAAAACATGGTCATCCTTGCTACATTTGTTTGTTCATTTTCATTGAAATATAGTTCCTCACAATGAAGAGAATTCCTAACATTATGAAACAACCCTATGAACCTAGTTATTTTTCATTCTAATGTGTAAACTTATAATTACAAGGAAATTCACTCATTGCATCCAATTGCTACTTTCCATTGATATTGTACCACAAATTATTCCACAATTTGTGTGCTTGTTCTTCATCATCACATTTTACAAAATTATTTAGAGAAGGAGCATGGAAAAGATTGCATGATTATCTTATTTTCAGCAAAGGACCACCACCTCATCTTCAATGAAGACTTCAGAGTCCAAAAATTATTCATTCAATGTTTGTATAACCATTCCTTTGCCCCCTTCATGTTCATCCATTGCCATATTGTTATCAACAATATGGCAAGAATAAGTTTGAATTTTTAGAAAAATTTCAGCTACCTTTGTCTCTTTATCATTTATAATAGGGGAAGATCCTAGATTCACTGATATCAAAACCCAATAATGATGTTTTTTACTCAAGGTTTACCAAGCTCGTCATCAATAGTTAGTTAGTAAAGTAAACCTTGCTGCTCTCTTTCATGAATGCTTTTATCAATTCCCCTTCCATATGTGTAATGCTACCACCACTAAATATGTAATGCTACCACCATTAAAAGGACGTGGAGCATGGTAGAAAAAACTACAAAATAGGCTAGGACATGACTTATCATAGGGGAAGATCCTAGATTCACTGATATCAAAACCCAATAATGATGCTTTTTACTCAAGGTTTACCAAACTCGTCATCAATAGTTAGTTAGTAAAGTAAACCTTCTTGGTCTCTTTCATGGGTGCTTCTATCAATTCCCCTTCCATATGTGTAATGCTACCACCATTAAATATATAATGCTACCGCCATTAAAAGGACATGGAGCATGGTATAAAACACAACAAAATAGGTTAGGGCATGAATTATCTACAAAGTGTAAATCAATAAATGGTGAAGGATTCTCCATCAAAACAACTCACACTAGTTTACATACATTTCCATATATAACATGCCCATTTTTTAGAATCGACGAAGATATGTAACACCCTATTTCCCCCAGTTTGTAAATATAACTGGACTAGCCAAGAACTATGGAAAACTCATAAATGTGAATGACATTTTGAACTTATTGCAGGACTGTTGAGAGGGGATGTGCAGAAAAGAGACCACGATGGCGGTGGAAGGCACCTGAAAAGGTGGCGTTAACTTCCACCGAGAATTAAATACCGTATTTGGACTCCACTGGATCGGAGAACCAAAAGCGGCTCGCTGACCCTGAAATTCAATGCCTCGCAGACTGGTAGGCGGATGGCTTGATGAGGGATGGGATGGTGAACCGCCGATCTGTAGAGACGTCAGGCCTGATTGACGCGAGGGTAATCATGCCACACACAACCTCACGAGAGGATAAGGCGTATGGCATAAGCGATTAGGAGGGAAGATGCGAGGGGAGCTCAGGCATTATGCAGAGTGGGTGATAGCAGAGAGGAAGGATTGCAACATTCGCTCCTAGTCACTGGCAGACAGAGAGAGAGACAGTCTCAGAGCATCGTGGTCTCAGCTCAGGGGTGGCTAGTGGTAAATCCGCTGGGAGTCGCTACGCCTACGGTTGGGTGGAAAATGAGCACCCCTCTCAGTAGTCGCACCCGCTTCTGAAGTTATTTCTGATAAGTGTTTTGTTCCTATTGCATCTTGAAATTCATATGCTGACATATATGCTCATAACCTGTGAAATGGTGAACAATTACAGTATAAGAATGTCTGTGCAGTGTTTTTGATAAGTAATGTTAGATATATGCTTATAACAGAAGGACCACACATGGATTATGTTTATAAATGAATTTAATTAGGCATGAGTCGAACTAAGTTAGGCTTCCAGCCCATTTTCGGGAAGCTGTTTACCCTTATCTACCTCTGGAAATGCCTCGGTATAGACCTCTTCACGAAGATTCCCTCCTTAGAAAGGTTCTCCAAGAACCCAGAAAAGGGACTTGAACGCGCAAGTCTCATTAACCCTGTACGAGGAGGAATGACCCTCTTAAGGTTCCGAGGTAGCAGTGTAGGGATATGTAACAAATCGACGAATGAGATCTCATCGGGTGACCCATAGCCATTCTCAACCGTTAGATTGACACAAGTAACCAGGGCGTTACGTACCTTGCCCCATTTTCCCCTCTACCTTCATGAACAATGAGGAAATCGGGATCGTAGATCCCAAGGCCCTGGAGAACATTTGAACCATTGATCTTTCCACATCCACAAAGTAGTGGATGAATACATAAGGAGGGATAATCTAAGCCATTGAATCTCATTCGGAAATCCCGTCAGCCGTTGGACCGGGTTAAGATAGTCGGAGTTTAGTCTCCGGAGTGTGTGCGGGAGGAATGGATCTAGGCCGTAGATCTTGGCCCATTTACCCGTTAACTGTCAGATCAGATGGGAGGTACACGGGGTTTAACCCTTCTTACACTAGGCAGACGTCCCGATCTTCATCGGGATATTGGTATTCGAGAAATTGGAGTTCCTGAGGTCAAAGGAATCGGGACATTACAAGTCTCGAAATCTCGGAGAGATCAGAACCATCCAGCTTGAGGAGGACGCATGGTAGTAATCGGCGCCATTAGGGAAGGGCCCGACAGGAAGTTGTTGATCGGTGTTTGGGTCATTGGGATATCAGGGATCCTGGTGATAAAGTGGTTATGATTTTTGGGATCGCGAACTGCGAAACTCCGATAAGTGGAAGCCAACTGTCAGTCAGTCGGGATTCGGAGGATCGGGAATCACGGGGATGAGAAGTCCATACATTGTGAAACACCGAAGTCTGAAACCCCGATGAGAGGGAAAGTCATGGTCATGGAGACATTGGTCACGTGGACTAAAGTCCTATCCCGAGAGGCTAGGGTGGCAGAGGAACGTGTCAGGAATCGGGGATCGGTGAACTGAGTTGTTGGTACATCATGAGTGTCAAAACCTCGATAGGAGGAATCTCGATAGAAGTATATGGCTACGGTCATATGAGAGGTGGTCGCATGGACCAGGGCTTAACCTGGACCATCCATCCATTTAGAACGCGTGTTGGAGATCCAAAGAAAGTCGAGAATCGACATATCGGGGATTCCGTGGACACGAAATCTCTGCATTTTGGAATCACGAAGTCCAAAACCCTGATGAGTGGGGGCCAGCTGTCAGCCCATCAAAGAAGGAGGATAGTGCCACCGTAAGGGGATAGCTGTCAGCAAACAAGAGAGTCGGGATTCGAGGAATCGGGAATCCCGTGGACATATGCACTTTGGCATTGAAAAACCCGAAACTCCGACGAGAGGTACGGTGGCAGTCATATAGAGGGAGGTCGTATGGACCCCAAAACACTGTCCTAGGGGAGCAACGAACGTTGGAGCGCGTCGGGAATCAGAGGATCGCGGATCCAAGGTGCAAATGCACTTTGATATTAGAAAGCCCGAAACCCCGACGAAAGGAAAGCTATAAGGTTGGGGTCTTGAGTGCACGGTCGTGTGGACTAGGAGCCTAGCCAGGGAGGGGCTAAGGCCAAAAAAAGAGTTTATCAGTGATCGGGAATTGCAGAGTACAAGGACTCTTGATAACGGGAAAGACGAAACCTCGATAACTTGAAATTAAGATCAGGGAAGACTGCGGTCAAGGTGCAGAGGGCCGTGTAGGAGAGAGAAAGAGCCAGCTTACGCTGGGTCTCCATGGCTATTTAGGGGTTCGAGTCCGACAGAGGACCGGAAAAATTAAACTTAGATAGCGGGTATGTTACAAAGTGGTATCAGAGCATGGTTACAACACTTGGTCTGATCGGGCTCATGGATGAGTCGCGCATAAACCTCGTTCGAAACACTCCTGTGAGGAGTAATCCCCTGACTTAACTCTCTTGTCCAGGATTAAAACTTGAAAAAAAACGAGAACCCAATTGTGTATGCATGTGAGAGAGTTATAAATTATGTGCAAATTATAAAATGTATTTAACTCTTGACTAATATCCAACGTTTGTCTTTTCACTCAAGCGGACGATCAACCGCGGGAACCTACAGATGCAGAGTATGGTGACTCACCAAGAGGTGGGAGAAGGCTCCCACAACAGAGACGAAGAGTCTGATGAAAGAAGAGCAATAGGAACCCCTCCAGACCTAGCTGAGACTGTGAGGAGTCTCATGGTCGAATTGCAAAGCTGCAAGGGCGATAATGAACGGATGATGAAAGAACAA
This sequence comes from Picea engelmannii, assembly GCA_009831015.1. Classification (NCBI taxonomy): domain Eukaryota; kingdom Viridiplantae; phylum Streptophyta; class Pinopsida; order Pinales; family Pinaceae; genus Picea; species Picea engelmannii. Next base: position 1,199,613 of record ML777531.1, on the reverse strand, counting down.
GAAAAGCAAACCGAAATTAATGCAGTTCTACTGCAGAGCTTATCCGACCTACAACGACAAATGCAGCATGAACCTGAGATGCATAATCATGGTCATGTCAGTGGCCATACTGAGAGAAGCACATCAAGGAAGGTCCACCCTAGAGGTAAAGGACCGGTGTCAGACGATTCCACTGAGAAGGAAGCTAGCGATTCAGAAGGCTCTTCCAGCAGCAGGATCAGTTCCTATTCTCGCAGAAAACAGAAGAAGCAGAAGACTTCCAAGAGTCATAAATTTGAGGAATTCAAGAAGGCCAAACCTCCCTCCTTCGATGGTGAGATAAAGAAGGGAGAGGAAGCCGACGCCTGGCTACTTGGACTGAAGAAATACTTCAGAGTCCATGACTTTTCAGAGAACTTGAAGGCCCGAGTGGCCACTTTCAATCTGAACGGAAAAGCTTCCATCTGGTGGGAGGATCTTAAGAACATGAAAGGGGTCCGCGAGGAGGACC
>ML777531.1:1171490-1185284 GCA_009831015.1 Picea engelmannii | reverse complement strand
ATGATTTACATTTGAACAAGAAATAATCTACTAATATATATATTAATATGAATACTACTAGAATAAATATAAAAAATCTCTTATCCAGTACTTAGCCAATTATCTGACCACTGGGTCCCGGGTTTGCAATATCCAACACTTATGTCCCCTGTTTCGTCATATACATCTTGCAGCCAAAGAAATTTCGTGATCTGCAATTTATGATTTTACTAGTGGGAACTCAACAGGAATTCAAAAATATTGGCATTAATAAACGAACAATAGATTTTATTCTATGAGATACTTATCCCTTTTCCCCTTTTCTTCTTCCCGTCTATTATCGTTTTCTGGTTATATATTTAGTCACCTTTCTAAGATCGTAGCCTCCAGGGTTTGCGGGCTGACATATCTTCATCTCCATCTATATCCTCAGATAGCGAATCCGACCGACTACTGTTCCTTTCCATACTTAGCCAATATTATGGCTGCAGTTGTCCCATTGGTGCTTTCAAACTCTGCTGCTTCTTGTTCCGTGCTATACATCTTGCACTCAATATTTCCGTGATCTACAATTCCACCACAGACTCCTCGAACTCGCAAGATGTCTCAAAATATATGTCGTTTCCTTCCATCCCCACTAACTTCATGTTCTTCTTAACATACATTAATTATGGTCTTACTAGTGACAACTGAACACACTGGTACGAAACAATTGGCACCTGGACCTCCACCATATACAAATTGACTGTCGGAGTCCTACGTCGTCCTGTCTTCCATGTTACACATTATGCATTCAAATGTTCCGAGCGATACAATTTGACCGTCGGGGTCTAACGTCTTCTAGGGAGACCTTGTGACCCTATTTTGGATCCTCGTATTGGCGGGTTCACGAAATCTCCAATTCCTGGTCACTGTTTTGTTTTCTGCCCATCGTCATACTTGTCCAAAAACATGCAAATAAGATCTTGCTAGGTAATGGCAGAACTATTACAAATTTCAATATATTAGCGAAAACAAGTCCGGGTCAGCGTTTCCCTATTCCATACTTGGACACTTTTTCGATTGCGGGTTCCTAGATTGACGGCCTCAAAAATGTGTTTTGAATCTTCCGCGACTTGCAAACAGTGCCTGGAGTTCCGCGATATACAATTTGTCTGCCGGAATGCCTCGTCATGAGCCCAACCGTTCGCAATTTTTTTTTCTTTCTGTTTCTTATGGATTTCAATGAAATTTGTGAACCATCTTGGATTCCCAGATTGGTAGATGCTTATCTTTATCTATATCTTCACACCATGAGCCCGACCAACCACAGTCCATTTCAATACTTAGCCAATTATCTAACCACCGGGTCCCAGGTTTGTGGTATCCAACACTTATGTCCCCTGTTCCGTCATATACATCTTGCAGCCAAATAACTTCTGTTATTTACAATTTATGATTTTACTAGTAATAATTCAGCAGGCGTTCGAAAAGATTGACATTAATAAACAAACAATAGATTTTCTACTGTCAAATACTTCGCCATTTTTCCCTCTTCTTCTTCCCGTCTATTATCATTTTCTGGTTATATACTTAGTCTCCTTTCTAAGATCGCAGCCTCTAGGGTTGGTGGGATGACATATCTTCATATCCATCTATATCCTCACATGATGAATCCGAGTGACTATTGTTCCTTTCCATACTTACCCAATTTTTTGGCCACGGTTGCCGGGTTGGCGCTTTTAAACTTTGCTGCTTCTTGTTCCATGATATACATCTTGCACTCAAAAGTTTCATGATCTACAATTCCACCGCAGACTCCTTGAACTCGCAAGATGTCTCAAATTATCTGTCGCTGCCTTCCATCCCCACTAACTTCACGTCTTTCCTAATATACATTATAGATTTTCTATTGTTAGATACTTAACCCTTTTTCCCTCTTCTTCTTCTCGTCTATTATCATTTTCTGGTTATATACTAAGTCTCCTTTCTAGTATCGTGGCCTCCAAGGTTGGTGAGATGAAATATCTTCATCTCCATCTATATCCTTACATGAAGAATCCGATCGACTACTATTCCTTTCCATACTTGCCAATTTTTTGGTTGCGGTTGTTGGGTTGGCGCTTTCAAACTCTGTTGCTTCTTGTTCCATGATATACATCTTGCACTCAAAATTTTCATGAGCTACAATTCCACCGCAAACTCCTCGAACTCGCAATATGTATCAAAGTATCTTTCGCTGTCTTCCATCCCCGCTAACTTCACATCTTTCCTAATATACATTAATTATGGTCTTACTAGTGACAACTGAACACACTGGTATGAAACAATTGGCACCTGAACCTCTGCTATATACAAATTGACTATCGGACTCCTACATCATCCTGTCTTCCGTGTTACACATTATGCATTCAAATGTTCTGAGCGATACAATTTGATCGTCGGGGTCTAACGTCTTCTGGGGAGACCTTGTGACCCTATTTTGGATCCTCACGTTTGTGGGTTCACGAAATCTCCAATTCCTGGTCACTGTTTCATGTTCCTCCCATCGTCATGCTTGTCCAGAAACACACAAAGAAGATCTTTCCCGGTAATGGCAGAGCTATTACAAATTTCAATATATTAGCGAAAACAAGTTCGGGTCATCGTTTCCCTATTCCATACTAGGACAGTTTTTCGATTGCGGGTTCCCGGATTGACGGCCTCAAAATTGTGTTTTGAATCTTCCGCGACTTGAAAACAGTGCCCAGAGTTTTGTGATATACAATTTTTCCGCTGGAATGCCCTGTCACGAGCCCAACCGTCCACTATTTTTTTACTTTCTATTGCTTATGGATTTCAACAAAATTTGCGAACCGTCCTGGATTTGTAGATTGACAGATTCTTATCTTTATCTATAAATTCACACGATGAGCCCGACTGACTGTGGTCCCTTTCAATACTTAGCCAATTATCTGACCACTGGGTCCCAGGTTTGTGGTATCCAACACTTATGTCCCTTGTTCTGTCATATACATCTTGCACCCAAAGAACTCCTGTGATTTGCAATTTATGCTTTTACTAGTAATAAGTCACCATGGGTTTGAAAAGATTGGCATTAATAAACGAGCAGTAGATGTTCTACTATCAGATACTTAGCCCTTTTTCCCTCTTCTTCTTCCCGTCTATTATCGCTTTCTGGCTATATACTTAGTTGCCTTTCTATGATCACGGGTTCCAGCATTGGCGGGCTGACATTTCTTCATCTCCATCTATATCCTCACATGATGAATTCGACTGACCATTGTTCCTTTCCATACTTAGGAAATTTTATGGCCGCATTTGTCGGGTTGGCGCTTTCAAACTCTACTATTTCTTGTTCCGTGATATACATATTGCACTCAAAACTTCTGTGATCTATGATTGCACCGTGGACTCCTCGAACTCACAATCTTCACTCTACCAAGCGTCACAAATGTTTCAAAGTATCTGTCGCTGCCTTCCATCCCCACTGGCTTCATATCCTTCCTAATATACATTAATTATGGTCTTACTAGTGACAACTGAACACACTGGTACAAGACAATTGGCACCCAGACGTTCGCCATATACAAATTGACTATTGGACTCCGACATCATTCCCTTTTATGTGTTACAGATTATGAATTCAAATGCTCTGAGCGATACAATTTGACCATTGGGGCCTCACGTCTTCTGGGGAGACCTTGTTACCATAGTTTGGATCCTCGTGTTGACGGGTTCATGAAATATCCAATTCCTAGACACTGTTTCTTGTTCCAGACACCCTCGTACTTCTTTCCAAATATGCAATACCAAAGGTTTAATACTAAAACTCCATCATGCAACAACTGTAAATATCGTCATTAACATGCACACGATGAGCCCGAACGACCGCGGTACCTTTCAATACTTAGCCAATTATCTGACCACCGGTTCCCAGGTTTTCGGTATCAAACACTTATGTCTCTTGTTCCGTCATATACATCTTGCACCCAAAGAACTCCTGCGATTTGCAATTTTATTCTTTTACTAGTAATAAGTCACAAGGGGTTCGAAAAGATTGGCATTAATAATCGAACAATAGATGTTCTACTGTCATATACTTAGCCCTTTTTCCCTCTTCTTCTTCCCGTCTATTATCACTTTCTGGTTATATACTTAGTTGCCTTTCTATGATCACGGGTTCCAACGTTGGCGGGCTGACATATCTTCATATCCATCTATATCCTCACATGATGAATCCGAACGACTGTTGTTCCTTTCCATACTTAGCCAATTTTATGGTTGTAGTTGCCGGGTTGGCGCTTTCGAACTCTGCTATTTCTTGTTTCGTGATATACATATTGCACTCAAAACTTTCATGATCTACGATTCCACCATGGACTCCTCGAACTCACAATCTTTACTCTACCAAGCGTCACAAATGTTTCAAAGTATCTGTCGCTACCTTCCATCAACACTAACTTCGCATCCTTCCTAATATACATTAATTATGGTCTTACTAGTGACAACTGAACACACTGGTATGAAACAATTGGCACTCGAACGTTCGCCATATACAAATTGACTGCCGGAATCTGACATTGTGCCCTTTTTTGTGTTACAGATTATGCATTCAAATGTCTTGAGTGATACAATTTGACCGTCGGGGCTTCACATCTTCTAGGGAGACCTTGTTACCATAGTTTAGATCCTCGCGCTGGTGGGTTCATGAAACCTCCAATTCCTAGACACTATTTCTTGTTCCAGCCATCCTCGTACTTCTTTCCAAATATGCAACACCAAAGGTTTAATACTAAAACTCCATCATGCAACAACCATAAAGATTGTCATTAACATGCACACGATGAGCTCGACCGACCGCAATCCCTTTCAATACTTAGCCAATTATCTGCCCACCGGGTCCCGAGTTTGCGGTATCCAATACTTATGTCCCCTGTTCTGTCATATACATATTGCACCCTAAGAAATCCTGTGATTTTCAATTTATTCTTTTACTAGTAATAAGTCACCAGGGGTTTGAAAAGATTGGCATTAATAAACGAATAGTAGATGTTCTACTGTCAGATACTTACCCTTTTTCCCTCTTCTTCTTCTCATCTATTATCGCTTTTTGGTTATATGCTTAGTTGCCTTTCTATGATCACGGGTTCCAGCGTTGGCGGGATGACATATCTTCATCTCCATGTATATCCTCACATGACGAATCCGACCTACCGCTGTTCCTTTCCATACTTAGCCAATTTTATGGCCGCAGTTGTCAGGTTGGTTCTTTCGAACTCTGCTATTTCTTGTTCCATGATATACATATTGAATTCAAAACTTCCGTGATCTACGATTCTACCACACACTCCTTGAACTCACAATATTCACTCTACCAAGCGTCACAAATGTTTCAAAGTATATGTCGCTACCTTCCATCCCCACTGACTTCATGTCCTTCCTAATATGCATTAATTATGGTCTTACTAGTGACAACTGAACACACTGGTACGAAACAATTGGCACCCAGACGTCCTCCATATACAAATTGACTGTTGGACTCTGACATCGTCCCCTTTTCTATGTTATAGATTATGCATTCAAATGTTCTGAGCGATAAAATTTGACCATCGGGGCCTCACGTCTTCTGGGGAGACCTTGTCACCATAGTTCAGATCCTCGTGTTGGCAGGTTCACGAAATCTCCAATTACTAGACATTGTTTCCTGTTCCGACCATCCTCGTACTTCTTTCCTAATATGCAACACCAAAGTTTAATACTAAAATTCCATCATGCAACAACTGTAAATATCATCATTAACATGCAAAAGTCTCTAGGTCTAACCATCCCTACAAAACTTGTCCAAAAACATGCAAAGAAGATATTGCCAGGTAATAGCAAAGCTATTACAAATTTCAATATATTAGCGAAAACAAGTCCGGGCCAACGTTTCCCTATTCAATTCTTGGAAACTTTTTCAATTACGGGTTCCCGGATTGACGACCTCAAAATTGTGTTTTGAATCTCCCCCAACTTGCAAATAGTGCCCAGAGTTCCATGATATACAATTTGTCCACTGGAATGCCCCGTCACGAGCCCAGCCATCTGCTGTTCCTTTCAATACTTAGCCCCAAGTTGGTTGTATCTCCATGGCATTGTACATGTGATGTGTATCGAGTCTTCCCCGCCCTTTCCTTGTTTCGTACTTAGACATTTTTTTGATTGCAGGTTGCCGGACTGGCGGGCTCAGGATTGTGTTTCCAATGTTTCATAACTAGCAAACAATACCCACAATTCCACGATATACAATTTGTCCACATGAATGCATCATGATGCCCTCTTCAATGTTACATGTTCTGCGGTCAACACTCCTGAGAGATACAATTTGACCCTCAACCCCCCACCTCCGCTGGTTGTATCTTGTAGCCCTATTACGAAGCGTCGCCAACCGCTTTCGATAATTAGCCATTCCTTACTTGATGTTCCCTGTCCCCACCACCTTTCTACTCTATGGAAATGAAATTCACAAGCTTTAATGCTAGCACCTCGTCGTGCATGAACCTTAAACATGTCATTAATGAGCGAAAGAGTCTGACATATACAGATTGACCTCCAGACTCCCATATCTTCCCCTCTTCTGTGGTACACATTTTGCATTCACAGAGTTCCATGATATACAATTTGACACTCGTGAAGTCACATCTCCCGGGGAACCATTGTCACCATAATTCTGAAGCCCATTCAACATCTTTCCATACTTTCCCATTTCATAGAATCTTTTTCGCAGTTCCTCAGGTTGGTGGGTTCACAAAATCTCCAATTCTTAGTCACTGTTTACTGTACCTGACCAATATTTAATGCTAATAGTTCATCATGCAACAACTGTACAGACCGCCCTTAAAAATCAAAAGCATCCATGAAATAGTAAAATTTAAATAAATCTCGACTCCTCGAATTTAAATTAATTTATCTTCTCTTATTTTCTCTTTTCTTCCCAGAGACCTGCAGAAAAAGATCTTGCCACACAATGGGATATATATTACAATTTTCAATATATTGGTGAAAACGAATCTGCCCAGTCATTTCTCTATTCCATACTTGAGCCACTTTTTCGATTGCGGGTTCCCGGATAGGCGGGCTCACATTTGCACCTCCATTGTTCTGTGTCTTGCAAACATTACCCGAACTTCCGCGATATACAAATTTACCTCTGGACTATTTTATGATGTCCCTTCCGAGACATACAATTTGACCCTCGTGCCGTCACCTCCAACGGTTGTACCTTGTAACCCTATTTTGAAGCCCGCCTGACCGCTTTCGATAATTAGACACACCTTAATTTCTCTTTCCCGTCCTCGCGACCTTCGTACTTCTTTCTTAATATGCAACTAGTAACCTTTCATGCTAACAACTCATCATGCAGGAACCGTCAACATTTTCATTAATGAGCGAAATGTTGGAGGAGATCTCGCATTAATACACATTAATCCAATATCTGTGCAGAGTTATATTGTCCCTTTCGATTGTTCATCTCAAACACTGGTCGTCGCGTTGGCCCATTCAAGAAATCTCCAATGCTTAATTGCTCATTGTCGTATCCGCCATGTTCGCACTTCTATGTATGCAATTACTAGTCTTTAATGCTAACACCACATCATGCAACAACCATCAAAATTGTCATTAATGAGCGAAATTCTCTAGGAAATCTCCCATTCAAACGCATTGGACCAATATTTGCGCAACATTATATTATCCCTTCCAACTCTTCATTTCAAACATCGTTTGGAGAAAACAAATGTTCTTGTAAACTTATGGCAGCAGGTCGACAATAATTTTGTGGAGATACAGTCAATATCTTCGGACGTCGGGACCAGAACTTCCAGTGGTCCAGGGAATACTCTTACTATTCATCCCAGTCCGCCCAGAACAAAGTGATTTGGACCTATGGAATCGCTCGTGCAGGCTGCGTCCCTGAGGTTTTTGACTGTAAGGAGCTGGTCTCTTGGTGCGTCGAAAAATATATTTCAAGCCAAAGAATTATTCCACTGCTCGACCATTCTCCTGTTTCTTTGTCACCTCAGGTCTTTCGCAAGATGTTAAGATTGCTGGAGCCAACATTGACCTTCAGAGGACAAGACTGCAAGCAGTTCCTAGAAAAACATGATAAAGGGTTGGAAATCTTAGCCAAGTTCCTCGAAGACCCAACAATAGTTCATGAAGATATCATAAAGTTGCAGGTAAGTTCCTTTAGAAATCCATTCTGGGAAATTGCTTGTCTGTTTACAAGAATAACGGGACAAGAATCCTCGACAAGCGTTTCCCGTATGGTTATTTATATTTTGTACTTCACAGTCAAGGAACAATTGATTTTCGATTGGGGGAAGCTAATTTCCATTGAAATTTGTTCCCAATTGTCATGATTCAAAGAATCGAATAAATTTTATTTGTCTTCCTACTTAATTTTCATAATAGTGCATTGTTGCCCGTTTCCAAAACTATCTCTTTCCAAGAAAATAAACTGTGAATTCAACCCAGTAACATTTTGGTACCAGGTCCTCTGGAGGCACAAGGCCTCCCATTGTTTTTATGAGGTTTTTAATGGCTTTGTCTCAGTTTTCAAAGATTTATTGTTAGGAAAGGATGCTCCCCGTATGTCTAGCCAGGCAACCAAGTTTTTGAACAAGAAGGGAACGCTTGAAAAAAAGGAAAATCATAGTGTGCTAATGGTCTTTGGCTCCAAGGAAAATCTTGCTTTCCTTCCATGCCACATCACAGACAAGATGTTTGTTACAGAAATAACAAGGCAATACAAACACTAGTTGCATTTTTTCCATGACAAGAAAAAAAAACCAGTTCATTCCTCTACCCTGGAAAGTCGGGGACTTCATGTGCAGAAACGTCAACAACATTGACGAATTCACAGACCATTTCAAGAACTTGAACTTGGCATATGCTGAAAGGATAAAAGGGTTCGACCCTAATGGGATGTTTCGAGAACATTTACTATTAGTTGGCTTTAGCAGCTCTTTTATCAATAGACGCCTGACCAAAGACAAAGATAATGACGACAACACTCCTGCTTCTGACGATTGTGACGTAGAGACATTGCAGAGCGCGACTGAGTTGTACAGAAAACAGGGAAAAGTATTCGGTGTCAAGAGTGTCCAGTCCCCCGCCAACACTCCTAAGAGAACTACATCATGAAGCATCGCTTCAATGACCCACCCCAGTAAGAAAGCAACCCATAAATCTTCAAACAGAGGAGGAGATAAGAACCTTCCTCACACAAAAATTGATAGTTCTCACAAAGTTCCCCTGACGAAGAAAATAAAAAACATTGTAGGGCAGGGGGACAGACTCAAAATTGAAAGTGAGCAGGTGAAACTTGAAGTTGAAATTGAGAACATGAACAAACTTAGTTCCACAATGGAAAAAGCTGAGACCAACATTTTTGACGAAGATGAATCCTTCGTATTCCAGAGCGTTGTTTTTGATAGCCAATCTAAAAATATGGTCATTGAAAAGAGAGATGTAACAAATAAGAAAGGAAAATCTTCTACAGAGATTAATTTTAGGAAAATGCGGTCGTCCTAAATATCCCTATTTCACCGCGTAACCGGTGATTCTCTTGATGATTCCATTGGAGGAGGCTTTCATTCCTACCCCTGAGTTTGTCAGTCCTTCAACAAAAACCATGCCTGCTACCCCTGCAACCAAGTTAAAAGGATCCTCCAGCCTCCTCGCATCGTGTAGAGCCATTGTAGAGAATAACGTCAAGAAAATAATGCAGCTAGTTACTGAATCTTGGGAAACATCGCAAAATATAGATTCCTTTCGAAAGAGGGAAAATGATTTGCACAAACATTTGCAGATGAATTTAAAAAATGATCAACGTTTCTATGACCAAATACTTACCCCTTTTGCCAACCATGCCATCAACAACTTGGATCTAAAAAGAAAACAAGAGGATATCCCCTCCCCAAAGCGCATCAAAAAATTAAAAGGATTCAGTAACCTGACCCAAATAGACTTAGCCGGAAGTACCAATGACGTTCAAGACCCAAACTTAATCCTCAAATCCTTGTCAATGACCAAAGAAGCCTTCGATGAACAACTTGATATTTTAAAGGGGTTGTCTTTTGAAAAGTTTTATAACATAGTTGAAAATCGTGTAGATGGGACCGATAACTGGCTACTGGACTATTCAACACACAATGAAGAAATTGAACAGGCTCTACATAGTATTTCTATGGATCTAAGGAAATTAGAAAACGAGCTTCTCGACATAGAAATCCAGGATGAAATCAACGTGGCCCCCATGAGAAATTACATTGAAGAATGGTTCCAACGGAGAATGGACCAACTCATTGACGAAGGGAAACAACCAGTTGGCACGATTCCAGCGACCGTCGATGACACAAACTAAAACGCATCGGCTTCATAGTAAGTCTATGCTGATGTCATCTTGTTTTCTTTATCAATCCAGTTATTATACCTCTTTAAATAGAAATCTCTAACCATAGACTCATAACTTCTAATTTCTTCTTTTCAGGTCTTTCTCTCTACCGTCATGTACTTCTTCTTCCTACAATCCTAGTTCTTGTAATTATTTCTTTTATGGTCAGCGGGAGCCCCAATCCCAGTCTATATGTCAAACACATTTAAATTTCCAGAAATATGGAACAAATTCCAAAAATATGTAACAAACATTATTAATTTTTGATAAATTAAAAAAAAAAAAAACTAATTCGGAAATGCTATCTTTTTTTTCCTTCAACTATGCTAGATGTCAAGAAATTTTGTTTATTATATTTGAATGTTAATGTGTGTGTTTCCTGGTCCTTTTTTCCAGGAATATTTGATAAATTTCAAAGAAAACAAATTCGGAAATGCTAATTTTTTTTGCCTTCGACTATGCTGGATGTCAGGAAATTGCGTTTGTTATATTTTAAACTGCCTCGTTCACATATTAGCCTTAGGGAGTCATCTACAAGCCAAATGTCTTGTTGTTAGTCAGTGACACGCTGCCACAAAGTCGTCCTCTGCATGGATACCACATGTATTTCAACCTGCTTCCCACGTGTCTGTACTGGATCCCATCGTAACAATGCATTCATTCCCATTCCAACCTGGCAGAGGCAGTATAAATTGTAACTACAAATATAGAAGATAAAATCCTCACATATAAAATGTTGAGAAAAGAGCACATCAACTTTAAATCCATCTCAACTTCATATTTATCATGCTTCAAGAGGTGGAAACCTTTCCTCAAAGTTTTTTCAATTTAAAAAAGATTTTCATATCCATAGATTTTGATTCTTAGTGTATATATATATATATATATATATATATATATATAAAAGTACTTTTTACAACTCAGTATGTACACACATCATGTGTCAACTCCATGTTGAGTATAAAAGGAAATGCATTATAGTTGTAAAAAGCACCTCTAAGCCCCAAAATCACCTAAGATAAATTTAGGCTACTTCTTTACACCACTACTACTAATAATCTTATAAAATCACCACCAAACCAAACACCAAATTAGTAGTGTATAAAACTTCTTTATTTGTGAATTAACCACATAAAAATTTCACATATCTCCCTCACAATAAGCAATTGATCATTTTTCCTTTCAATTATTTTTTTTATATATATAATTGATAATATTTTTTAAAATGATTAAAACATAAAAAATAATAATTAATAATTAGTTTTACATTTAGTACCTTAGCGCTTTCAATACAACGAAAGTATGTTTAAATAACATTTTTGTGATGAAATTTTTTATTGTGAAAATATTTCAGTGACGAGGGACGGCTGGTGCGTAATGTCGTTAACCGTGTGTCCAGTGTTGAAGATCTCAAAACACCCATCCACTATGATGTGTTTCTCAATCATCGTGGCACTGATGTTAAGAACACTCTTGCCAGCCATCTGTACCATAGCCTCAGTGAACACGGGTTGCGAGTCTTTTTCGACAAGGAGGAGTCGAAGAAAGGGAACAGAATAAATTCCGAGATAGAAAACGCGATTAAAGTCGCCCCTGTACATATTGCCATTTTTTCTACAGGCTACGCGGAATCAGAATGGTGTTTGGCTGAGCTTGTCCTTATGGTCGAATCTGATGCAATCATCATTCCAGTCTTTTACGATGTGAAGCCTACAGATATTTGGTGGAATCGTGTGGACGACATGGACGGAGTGTATGCTGAAGCGCTGCGCATCCTGAAAGACGAAAAAACATTTGACCCTCAAACTCATCAAGAGAAGCTGCGATACGACTCCCATACTATTGAAATATGGAAAGAGGCTCTCATGGAAGTTACAGGGAGAGACGGTTTCGAGCTGGAGGCATATGATGGGTGAGTACTCTACCTGCAACTCTCCCTCTTCGTCTTCGCTTTTTTAATTTGTGTGGTATATCACACTTTATTTATGTAGTCGTTTCTTACTAGTAATTTCATCCTGAATATTTTTTTAGTGACGAGGGGCCACTGGTCGTCGATGTCGTGCGAGAAGTTGTAAACAAAAAAAAGGAGTACGAAGCAAAAACTTTGGAAAGAACAATGTTAGAAGATCAATGTTAACAGCAGATTTTATTATTAATGGAAGAGCTTTTATGCCATTTAAAAAACACATTTTTTTGTGTTTTTTTTTATATATTCCTGCCTCCTGCATATTGGGTTGGACAGGGTTCCCAATTTCCCACTGGAAAAGTTATTGGGTTTCGGGACAGCTTTTTATACTAATAGTAAAGCGATTTTCTTCCTGTATTAAATTTTTTCCTTCAACTTATCTTCTAAAACACACATCCTGAATCAATGGGAATTGAAATTATCTTCTAAAACACACATCCTAAGTTCTTCATATGAATCAATGGAAATTGTGAACTTTTAAAGACGATCAGCTTACACGGAGATCAAATTAAGTTCATTTCATTTGATACCAAAAACAACGCAGCTGGGAGATATTTAAACACCGTTACTCGATAACAGAATGTAGAAATACAGATCACGTTAATTAGCTGAATGCAATATATATGTTTATAGTAGTTCTCATAATTTTAGATGATATGGATGAATAGGTGAAAGCATTATTGTACATGATACATATCATGTTAATTAGCTGAATGCAGTATACATGTTTTCAGTTATTTTCAGATAATATGAATCAGATTGATATTCATAAATATAGAATAGAATACAATTTTTTATTTTATTTATGTTTATTATAGATTTATATTATAATGTAATTTTATTTATGTTTATTATAATGTAAATAAAATTGTAAAATGTTTTTTTTAATAATAATAATCTATTTGACTGGTAAAGTCTACGAAGGTATACATACCCTACTCGATTTGAATACCCTACCCCTTTCTGGATTTGAACCTGTGACCTTCGTCCGACAAGTTATCCTCGGCTAATAGAACATCCATCCGGTGCTGCTTGTAAGATTAAGTAATGGGTTGGGCAGCACTGCATCATCTCCTAGACTTCTAGTAATTGGGGTTTGAATACCCTACCCCTTTCTGGATTTGAACCTGTGACCTCTTAAGAGGAAACACATAACACATGTTCTTAACCATTAGGTTGTATTAGACATTTGGACATTTGGTGTAAGATATAAAATATTGTTTTTTAGATAAGTTATTTTTTATTATTTAAATTTGTTCAATTACTTACATTTAGATATAAAATATTGTTTTTTTATACAATATATTATTTTTTATTGTTTAAATTTGTTCAATTACTTACATTTAGATATAAAATATTTTCATTTAGATATAAAATAAATTTTTTTTTTTTTATATAAAATATTGTTTTTTTATACAATATATTATTTTTT
>ML777531.1:1127684-1150892 GCA_009831015.1 Picea engelmannii | reverse complement strand
TATCTCTCTAGGTTCTTACCCAAGGTGACTGTGGAGGGGAAAGTCTTCACGGTACCTGGAATTGACGTTGATCAAACTCACTCGGGCTCCTTGGAGGGTATATCCACGATTATGTGTGGGAGCTTGCACCAGGGCGTAAGTCTGTTAAGCAGGTCGTCAACGAAAATTTTCCACCTTAGCCCCACCCCTTCTCGTCTCGTTGTTGCGACGTTGGATTTCATCACCAACTAGCGGCTTCGAAATTAGAAGGTATTGTTTGCTTGGTGATTGCTTCCTAGTTTTTTGTTTACTAGTGAGTGTTGCTTATTTTCTCGAAGTTGACCATAGGATTTCTCTCGCGGAAATTGTCACTTGTTTACAATTTCTCCCCTGTGGCGTTCTCGTAGAATGCAAGGATTATCTCCAAAGCATCTGGACGATCCTCAACCTACTGGTACACCTGAGGGTTCACCCCATCAGACTGAAGTCCCCGAGGTTACTTCACCACAAGAGGAAACCAGTGACGTTCCAATTGTCACCACACCACTTCCACAAATCGGACAAACTGACCCTCTAGAAGAGTTTCGAGTTACCAATACTATAGAGGACTATCACGTTCGTCGTGGTGAACGACCTGTTGGACGAGTAAATCCTTCTGAAGAAACCGTTGTTACTTCTTCTGAATCAACTGTTGGGCCTTCTCACGGTGTAGTAGGCCAAGATCCTTTTTGGTCGGGTGATCTCCGACGAGTTCTTTTTGGTACAGAATCACCCCCTGTCTACGCAATCAACCCTCCCGTGACTTCTGAGACAGAAACTGCACCCGAGACTACTACTTATAGTTTTGTTCTCCCTCCCGAGATGGCCCATCTCGCGAATACTACGAGTGTCCAAACCGAGGTTACTGCAACTACTCTTCCTCCTATCAATACCCAACGAATTCTTGATGTCATCCCGACACTACCACACAGTTACCATGCATTGAACGCTCTGTTAAATCCTCCTAATCCAACACCTCCGCAAACCCCAGTCGGTTCTCCAGGTGGTCCTCCTTTTCTTGGGTATGAGGTTCCTTGTTTTATTCCGACACTCCCACCTTTTCCTTCTGGTAATCCTAATCCTACTGGCACTGTTCCGACTGTTGCACCTAACCCACAGATTCCTGTTGGTGGACAGGGCGGTACGGTTCCTTTTCCTTTTCCCGGACACAACACAGTTACTACGCAACCTACGGTTGGCACACAAATTTCGGGTGGAACTGTACCTACAGTTGGGGGACCAACCTCCCCTTTTGGACAAAATATACCTCCTGAATTGGCCCAGTATTGGACTCAACTTCTACAGAACTTTCCTCAGAATGCTGGGGGGAAACTAGCTGTCCCTACCATTGGCCAACCTTATTCCGGGGTAACTAATCCTATTTGGGGTTCGGGTCACACTTCTCAACCCCAGGTCCCTACTCAAACTCAAGGTTACAATCCTTTGGGGTTACTATCCTATCCGTCCACCACAGAGTCAACCAGGGCCTTCCCTCTATGGACAGTCTGCTTATGGTGCTACTGGTTTGCCAACAGGGCTTCCACCCCAAAGCCATCAGTACCCGTAAGTAAACCGACAATTTCCTTTCCTTGCTACTTTGGATTTGCCAGATTTGTCTAGGATTCTAAATGATCCTATTCATCACTCTCCTCAATGGCCTGCTATCCCTGCTAAAGTTCCATCGGATATTCTGAAATTCGATGGCAAGCCGGGAGAGGACCCAAATAATCATGTCACGACTTTTCATTTATGGTGTTCGTCCAATTCTCTAATGGATGACTCCATTCGTCTACGTCTTTTTCAAATAAATCTTACTAGTTACGCTGCGAAGTGGTACATTGAATTGCCATGAGGTTTCTTCTCCGATTTTAATACCCTGGCTATGTCTTTTCTTACACATTACCAGTTACCGATCCGTTATGATACCAGGACTGAGATTTTAACTTCTTTTAAACAATCTAAAGGCACTCATATCTCGGATCATATACATGAGTGGAGACGGCGACGACGTCTCATCAAACTTGAGCTCCCTGATTAGTTACTGGCAAAATGGTTCACAAAATCCTTTGTGAACGATATTGGTAAGGAAATCGCCATGGGTGGCATTGTTACAGAGGATCAGGCTATCAGTCATGCCCAATATCTTGATCTTGTTTATTCGCAAACAGGAACATTGTACGATTTGCTACCTGACCTACCCCGTCCTGGTACTTCCAGCGCTTCAACTACTCCAGCTGCCTCGCATGCAGCTGATGGTGTGATTGGTTCTACTCATACCCACTCAAATTCCGTTTCAACTACAACCCCTAAATCCAATTCTTCTAATGTTCAGAATGCTCCGTCTCCTACTCCTCCCGCCGGTAAAACCTCTGAAATGAACGTTGTTCAATCTACACCTACTGGTAAGAATAAATCCAAGAAAGGGAGAGGCAAGAATAAGGAGAGTAAAAATAATAATCAAAATGAACAAACCAAAACCCCTCCTGTTGATGATCGGGATAAGCGCAAACCATGCTACCCTTGCCTTATCTGTGGTGACGATCACTACACGAAGGATTGTCCTAGACGTGCCGAAGTTAACAAGTTCCTTCAAGGAACGCCCAAACCTTCTACACCAGCAGTCTTGTCTCAACCCTTCCCCTCTCAACAACAGGCTTCGTTGGTCATCCATGACCAACCCTCTACTTCTACCACATCATATGTTTTGATGTGCACCGGTGATTCTAAGAACACTGACGTTGCCATCACAACTAGAGCCAAAGGCTATTCTCCATCTAAGGAGAAGGTTGACGATTTACCTCCTGATTTGGTACAACTCTCTCCACCAAATCCACCTACGAACGGTCCTCTTCATCTCGAAAGACCGAGTCTTGATACAGTTCTACGACCCCCAAAATGTGTCGTTAAGAAATCGACATTCAATCCTCATGCTCGTGCGGCCCAGAACTATAGCATTGTAGAAGATTTGGCCCAAGCACCTTCAACGATGTCTGCCCTTGAAGTCCTTCAGTCTTGTCCTGTGCAACGAAGGGCTCTATTGAAAGACATAGGTGGAATTGATCCTACCAATACGAACTTGATAGTATTTGACTTAGACGACCATGTTCCAAGGTTGCCCCGACAACTTGCTTTTCAGATACAAGTTATTGTCTCCGACAAGAACATTTGTCGAACTGTTGTTGATGAGGGTGCCTCTACGTGTGTAATGTCTTTTACCTGTTGGAAAGCCATTGGCTCTCCTCCGTTAACTGAATCACAAAATACTTTGAAAGCCTTCAATGGCTTGGGTTTTAAGCCTTACGGTGTCCTTCCCTTGTTGCCAGCTACTCTCGAAGGTAAGACCGTCCAAGTTGAGGTGGAAGTTTTTGATGCTCCCTTAGATTACAATCTTCTTCTTGGTCGTAGCTGGGTAGATTCTATGCGAGTTGTTGTGTCAACACTGTTCCGTGTACTCTGTTTTCCCTATCAAGGAAAGATCGTTATGGTTGATCAACTTGCCTTATTTAATTCCGATACTCGCACTGGAAATGTACCGTTTATAGCTAAAACCCCACCGGGTTACGAGAATGTTGGAGTCGGTCTCTTGAAGAATTCTTCGTTAATGGGTACTTTTCCCATACCACCACCACCCGATATTCTACGCCCGTCATTTGCTTCGATTAATATGATCTACATCGTTCCTCGTGAACTTCTGGTGTCTTTTGACCCTTGGATAGTCCCTGATCCCGGGGATCATACTCGTTTCGGTGACATCATGCCGTTAATGCTGGTTGAGTCTACTTATCATGCAATTCAATCGGCAACCCCTTCTACACCCTCTCTTGAGGAGTTGTCTCCTGATACTTTCCACGTTATATTTCCCACTGACGAGATGATTATGTTCGTCATGGTCGATACGCCTTGGGACGATGGGCATCATCGTTCCATCCTGTTTCTGGAACAACACACTCTCGAGAATTACTAGCGGATTTCGACTCCGTCGACTGTTGTTGTCATAACGACCATTCCCGGATCTACACATGATGTGTTTGCGGAAGGGAACCTTAACAATATTTCTCCCACGATACCCATTGATATTTCAGTTAAACCTGGGATAATTGAAAATGTTCACATTGGAGCTTCGTGTTCTCCAGAGGAAATTGTTACCTATACTGCTTTGTTCAAGGAATTTCGTGATATTTTTTCCTGGAGTTACAAAGAGATTCCAGGTATCGAACCGTCTATCGTTGTGCATGAGATAAAAACGTACCCTGGAGTTAAACCAGTATGGCAGCGCCTCTGTCCTGTCCATCCACATAAAGCTGCAGCCATCAAACTCGAAGTTGAAAAACTTCTCAAAGCCGATTTTATTTATCCCGTGGCTCTGACAGAATGGGTTTCTAACCCTGTACCGATTGACAAGAAAGGTGGTAGTATACGTGTTTGTGTTGATTATCGGGATATTAATAAAGCCTGTCCGAAGGACAACTTTCCAACCCCTTTTGTTGACCAGATCGTCGATGACTGTGCCGGTAGTGAAATCTTTTCTCTTATGGATGGATTTTCCGGCTATAATCAAATAAATATCACTCCTAAGGACAAGCATAAAATGGATTTTATTTGTCCTTGGGGTACTTTCGCCTACAGAAAACTTCCCTTCGGTCTTAAGAACGCAGGTGCTACGTTTCAGCGTGCTATGTCTTATGCGTTTCACGATATAAAGCATATCGTTCAACCTTATTTGGACGATTTTCCAGCTCATTCTTTACGCTGAGTCAATCATCCTAATCATCTCCGAGCAATTTTCGTTCGTTGTCGGTTCTATCGCATTCGCCTAAACCCTCATAAGTGTGTCTTTTGCGTAGAGTCCAGCCATCTTCTTGGGTTCATTATTTCACGTCATGGGATCCGGGTAGATCCTATTAAGGTTGAGGCGATTCTTAATCTCCCTCCTCCTTCTTCACCGCGCCAGTTACAAAGTTTGCAAGGGAAAGGAAACTTTCTTCGTCGTTTCATCCCGAATTACACCGAGATTACTCATGGTTTTACACGTCTTCTAAAGAAAGGTTTAGAGTTTGTCTGGGATATAGTCGCTAACAACACGTTCGAAGCTTTAAAGTTGTCCCTCACGAAAGCTCCTCTTCTTTTCCCTCCGGATTATAGTCGAGATTACTTTCTTTATCTAGCTGCGTCCGAGTATACTATCGGCATGGTTCTCATTCAAGAGGATGATAACCACGATGAACATGTTATCTATTACTTGAGTAGAAGTTTATCATCCACGGAAATCAAGTACCAACATGTTGAGAAGCTGGCTTTGGCTGCTGTTCAAGTAGTTCAACGTTTTCGTCATTATATTCTCTCCAGGAAAACTACAGTGATTTCACATTGTAACCCCATGCAACATATATTGACACGTCAATTGCTGGGGGGCAAGTACTCCAAGTGGATTTTTATTCTCCAGGAGTTCGATTTGGAATTTGATCGCGCCACGTCGAAGAAATCCTTAGTTTTCGCTGAGTTAATTTGTGATTTTCCCCACTTTGCCATGGAAAACGTAGCAGTTGATTTGTTACCGGACGAATCACTTTTCCTTATCAGTACCGACGATATTTGGTACGGAGATATCATTATATATCTCCAAACTCAAACCTTCTGGCCTGCGTTGTCCAGTAATGAACGACGTCGCATCCGTTATCAAGCACGTCATTATATTATCCTCGGCGACACTCTTTACCGTCGAGGTATTGACTCTGTCTTTCGGCGTTGTTTGACTTTTGAAGAAGATGAGAAAGATTTGAATGACTGCCATTCAGGAGAATGTGGTGGTCATATGTCTGGGTATGCTACTGCCCAGAAAATTTTACGTGCAGGTTACTTTTGGCCTTCCTTATTCAATGACTGCATCACTGTTGTTCAGAAGTGCCATGCCTGCCAAACCTATAATCAGAAGATTCAGTCGCATCCTGCTCCCCTTCATCCTGTAGTCTTAGTAGGTCCTTTTGCAAAATGGGGCATTGATTTCATGACATGTCACCCTCACTCGGCCAGGGGGCATGGTTACATTATTTTAGCTGTGGATTATTTTACAAAGTGGGCCGAGGCGATGCCGACATTCGACAATACTGGGAAGACTGCAGCGTTATTTGTTTTCAACCATGTCATCACTCGTTTTGGTGTTCCTCAGGCTATCGTTACCAATCACGGTAGTCATTTTAGGAATTATATGATGTCTGAACTCACAGAGAAGTTGGGCCTTCGTCATGATAGATCAACACCCTATTATCCACAGGCTAATGGCCAGGTCGAAGACATTAATAAGGTTCTTATAACTATGATTCGACGGATGATAGGAATCCATAAGACTAGCTGGCACACGATGTTGTTTTCAGCATTGTGGGCGTATCAGACATCTATTAAATCTACCACGGGATTTACACCTTTTCGATTAGTTTATGGCATGGAAGCCATTCTACCAATAGAATTTGAAATACCATCTTTGAAGCTAGCCGTAGAGCTCTTACCTAACACTTCTATCAAAGAGGAACGTCTGTTGTATTTGATGCGATTAGACGAGACTCACCGTGATGCTACTCTTGTAATAGAAGCCCAGAAGAAATGTGTTAAGGCACAGTATGACAAGCATGTCAAACCTCGTGTATTCTCTGAAGGAGATCTTGTTCTTTTGTACGAACAAGATAATGATGTCTTAGGAGTTGGGAAATTCGAACCAATGTGGCGTGGGCCTTACATTGTTAGCAAAGTTTTGGGAAAGGGATATGTTTCATCTTTGTGTTAATTGGCAGTGAGTGTCTCTCTTGAACATGACACCCCCTATTCATCATTTGAAGCCGGTTTGGGAAATCCATTTGTCTCTCAGTCGGTTTGATAACAAGGTCGTTCCATGTGTCATCTTTGAGTCAATGCTGCCAAATTGTTGGTTGTGTCGTTCATATGTTCAAGAGCAGTCCGTCTGAAAACCTCTATTTGAGTCATCCATCTGCAGTTATCCATTCTCTTCGTGTCGACCTTCCCTGTGTCCAAAGTCCAATTGCCACATACTCTGTTTCACTTTCAAACTCTGTTACTCATTTTGTGTCATTGATGGGGGATACATCAAGGCCCTCCTGTGATGAGTCTTGTTCCGTCGACTTCATCGCATTATCCGGAATCAAGGCTCAGAAATTATTCAGTATCTTGGAGCTTGCATGCCTCAATGGCAAGTTCCTCACTTTCGACAGTGGGTTTACATCATTGACCCCTGATTGAGAGATTCCATCGGGTGTTCGACATCAACTCATTTATTCACAGTAGATGGATTGTACTGTAGTACCTTGGGAGTCATTGACATCAATGGTGATTTCCCTCACACTTGTTAACGGTTACATCAATGGCCGATAATCAAGTGGTTGTTTCCATGTTCGACTTCGACACATGTAATCACATGGTTAGATTCGTACTTTGGGTGATGAGATTGAAGAACCTGGATATTATCTTAGTGATCCAGGTTGCGATGGATTATATGTATAATTTGCGACACATATATCCACTGTGTATGTTTCGTGGCTATGTCTTCTTGACTCAAATTTTTTTGCATAGATCCACAGTGTATTCAGGTGGATATGCTATATATTATGACTGTGTGGATCCACAGTGTATGATTGGTGGCCATGGCTCTTTGTTTATGTTGTCATCAATCTATGATCCGAGTATGGGAATGCCTACCTCAGGAGGGATACATATGATATTCTGTCGATGTTTGGGTGTTTGCAGGTTTCCGATTAGATGCGTTCTTGGTTCTTGACACACACATGCAGCTTACAAAGTCTATCGATTGTCACTGATTCCACTCTCAGACTTTGGGGGGAATTCTGTTATCCACAATTTTGGTCATCGTGATGATGTTGTGATAATGTTATGATGATGGAAAATCAATCTCTTCACTAAGAATACTTTCCTGAGAAAAGTTACACTTGTCTGCTTCCAGAAATCATATTTTTCAAGAAGTTCGCAGGCTACCTATATACTTGCCTGCAAGAATGCCTAATTCTCGCAGGCTGAATTAAGCTGGAGTGCAGACAGTTCGCACTGTACCTAATTCCAGGGTGCGAACATATTTTTAAAAGAGGAAAAAGATGAAGTTCTCGAGCCTTCTAGAAGGGAATCTTCGAGAAGAATGAGTTGGCTAACGAATGGTTATCTAAGAGCTGGCATTCCAGATATCTTGGGATCATTTCCTATCCAAGTAACTAAACTATCTTCCCCTATATATTGAGGAGATTGCTCATGGAAAGGGTTAAGCAAGTTAGAAGCAAACTAGCAAGAGATTGATTGGAGAACTAGTGCAAGACTGTATGGAGGATTGATGCTACAGCAGCAAGAGACAACAACAAGGTCATCAAAAGTGGTTGATTTTCTTCATGCATGAGAAAGTGTGTGTGTCAGAGATAGAAGCCATCGAAAGGAGACCTATGACATCAAGGCTCAGGTTGTAATTTTCACTTTCAATTAATTCAATACAGTAATATGTCCCTTTCCCATAAAGATGATGTCACTTTATTACATAACTCCTTGATCATATGTATAGACTAGCTATTGAATATATTAATCTGCCTTTACTTTGATTGGTTTGTATTGTTGTGATCTAAACGGTGCAAGAACATTGGAGAAAATCTTGGAACAACAGAGACATAAGGAAAGCGTTCATAAGGTATGTCCATAATCCTTATCTCTCAGTTCATTCAATAGGCTAGATCTAGGGAAAGTGTATTATTCTGTCATGATTTGTTTTAGATGCAGGTGGATCTAGGGAGATCGGTTCGTGTCCGCACTTACGAATTTATCCCGAAACAGAGCCTAACATATTATAGGTTTCAAAAACCTTCTTTTGAATCCCCTCACAAGGAGGCTCCCTAGAAACCAACGAATAATCTAAGGATAAAGATGAGCAACCGAGTTCTAAAGACACAATATGAGAAGACACCGAGGGGGAGGTTTCCACTCCAATTTCCTACAACAACAATAATTCACTTAAAGACAGAGAGGAAAATAAAACTAGACACAAAGTTTTTAACTTACTAAGGAAAGTATCGCTAGCTAGTTCCATAGGAAAAGAGGACTCTGCTTTGCTGCCTAGTTCAGAAATAAAAATTGTCCACTGCAAATCCATCTCCAAAGAAACCTCTGAATCAATACAGAGGGAAGGCATGTTCTTTCATAACCCAGGACAAGAATGTTTCAGGTGTCCTGTTACCTTATGGACCGCACACCTAAATGATACACCTAGGTAGTCAAACCTTTGCTAAAACAAACCTCCACACCACTTGATTACCAAGTCAACAAGTAATCCTTGTTGCAGATCAATTTCAACCAAAATTGAACCAATTCGTCTATCCTGACCAACAAAAAATTACGGGTCAATGTGCATGAATTTACCCAGTGTGTCACCAATCGCCTTGAAAGCCTCCAGATTCTAGAAGGATAGTGGGCATCCTGGAAGTAGAACCCATAAGTGTCAAAAATGAAAGTGATCCTTCTCTGGATTGAAGATATGAGTCCAACACTTCAACATTAGACTCCCAGACTTATGTAACTAGACCCTATCCAGAATCGTCTCTGCATCACCCAAATTTTTAAAACTGAAACAAAACCAACCTTTCACCAAAATAAAAACCTCTGGTGTGTATCCCAGTACTAGGCACCAAAAATCTTCTACCCACCTGTAAATTTCCTTGGAAGACATCGTCCATTAGCTAAACCGACCCACCAACACATGAAGGGATAACGAAGTGACTTCCCTCAATCCTATATCCTGGCCAAGAACCATAGTAGCCTTCTTGTTTTTTACTTTCCACGCATTTAAAATGAAGGGAATCTTTTCCTCCCCCACTGCCTTGTGTAAACCAATCGAAGGAGGATCACCCACTGATCTGAAAATGAAGAAGACTTGTATCTCTTAAATTATTTGTAAGTGTTAATTATGTGTGCTTGGGCAAAAGGATCAATTTGCAAACATAAATTAGAGAGTTTTCACACTTAAGATTCAAATAATAACCAACAATTAACAACCATCAGTAAACACATAACACAACAAATGATAAAGGAGTTCACCTCTCTCTTGGGCTACATCTCCTGGTCCATATTCCAATGGATATTTTATATTATTTTCTAAAAGTGCTAAAAACAATGCTTTACAGTGTTCAAAATACCAAATAGATGGCTCCAATGGCTCCAGAACATCCCAAAACCTCTAGTTGGGCTCTTTCTGCACCTGGTTTGGCCAAACAATGCAGAAGATATCCTCTTGGAAAGTTTCTCCTTCAAGCATGTTGTCTCTGGTTCTCCAATTCACACCTGTGTGTGACTAACCCAGCTCCCGCAGCATTACTGGGACAAAAACCCAACACCACGCACATCCCACAATTCGTGGCAATTTGCAATTAGTGTGATTAGCACCCCTTAGAGCGGAGGTGTTGGTCGCATGGGGGTCATATGGCCACGTCCCAACGCATCTCTCGGGCCCGTTGTGGAAAAGGAAAGCTGTGTTGACACTTGGCTGGCGCGTGGCAAAATGGCCATTGGTTTGTTGTATGCGTTAAAACCCCGCGCCATTGGTTAAACAACGTGGATCAACCCCACACCAATGGTCATATGCTGAGTTTGTATGGTAATGGAACTGGGGCTAAGAAATGGTCATGTGGTGTATGAACTGGGGGTTGGGGCTAGGTCCTGACCCTTTCCTCCGCCAACCTAACCTTTGATTCAATTCAAATAATTAAAACAGAGTATAGGAGTAAGAAACACTCGTAGAGGGGTTGGTAGCCTGACCTACATTAGAGCTATGGAACTTGCCCATGAGGTTGGAGGTTCAACCCCTGCGGACTACACAACCTTTTAAAAACTGGAGGGGTGCCATGTGGCAGCCCACGACTGGGCCACGTGGCACCATATTACTTGCCACCCAGATGCCACGTGTCAATAAACTATTTGTCCACGTATCTTCCACATAGTCTACCCAGTAAACTTGCCAACTCAACACCTATGCACAGTGGCCAGTCCACGTCACCTACTATGTGTGGGACCGTACCCTGCCACGCCAGCACTGTACAGACTATACAGTCAACAAAATTTTGCTTGTTTGGAAAAATGAACAGAACACGATATATGACTCATACGATGTCCGTTTGAACCCATTCAATTTGCTTTGGGATCGTGAGGACGAGGCCTACGCATGTGTCCATTTCGAAGCAATTTCGAGCACTTTGATTTTTGAGCATATTTTGATCCCCTGGATCACTCCTCCCCATTAGGAAGCTTTTGGACCCCTAAAAGACTAATTTTAGTCTATATTAAGATGATGGTATAGTTCTCTCACCTTTCCAACCTCAATCCACTTGGCCTTGCTTGGATTTGTGCCTTTAAGACCAACTCGAAGGTATTCTACATTCCCTCGTTTTGAAGTTCTCATCCTCCTATCAAGGATTGTGTCTTCATGCAGTTCTGAAAGATATTATGGTGAGAAATAATCTATAGAAGGAATCTAAACATGTTCTCCTTGATCATCGATCAAAGGAGGCTCATACAATCTCAAATTCTCAACATTGACAACTGCATAGATTTGTATATAATGAAGCAAATCCAAACATAAGGCATTTTTACCAATCTTTTCAAGAATCTTGAAAGGTCCATATCTAATTGGTTTCAATTTTTTACCTTCTCCTTTAAGCCTCTCTTTTCTAATGTAAATCCAAACTTCATCTCCAACGTGGAAATCGTGATCAACACGATGCTTGTCATTTCTTGTCTTGTACTTGCCTTGGCTCTTTTCCAATTGTTCTTGTACCATTTGATGCACCAATTGAATTTGTTCAATAAACTTATTTTCCCTATCAATGTCATAATGACCATCGATATCAATGTCTTTCCCAAAGATAAAATCTAAAGGAGATTTGGGAAAATAACCAAAACATGCTTCAAATGGAGATGTTTGAGTTGAAGAGTGCTTAGTCCGGTTGTAAGCATGTTGAATGTAGTGTAGGTGCTCATCCCAAATCTTAGGATGTTTGCTGCAATAACCACGAAGAATATTCACTACTGTCCTATTAACCACTTCTATTTGACCATTAGTTTGTGGATTAAAAGCAATGCTCTTTTTCACTTGGTTTCCATGAGTGCCCATAAACTTGACCAAAAGTTCCCAATAAATTGAGAATCTCGATCAGAAATATTGGATTTAGGAAACCCAAAATGTACCCAAACATGATGAAAGAATATATGTGCCGTTTTCTCAGCTGTAACATGCTTCTTACAAGGCATCAAAATACACATTTTGTTGAAATGATCAACCACAACTAAAATATAATCTTGATTTTTTTTTAGACATAGGTAGACCTCCTACAAAGTCCATGGAAATGCTTTCCCAAGGACGAGAAGGAACCATAAGTGGAGTGTACCAACCCAACTTTCTATTGTTGGGCTTGCTTGTAACACATAGAGAACATCCTCTTACATATCTTGAAACAATTTCATTCCTTTTAGGCCAATAGCAATACCTTTGCAAATTAGCCACCGTCTTGCCTACACCAAAGTGGCCAACAATAAGAGAAGAATGAGCTTCCCTTATGATGTTGACTCTTTCTCCCTATGGAATACATAGCTTTCCAAGATGATACAAAATATTATCATGCACATGGTAATCTAATTCCTCCACATGGTTAGAATGACACAAAGTTGCATAAACCTCTTTAAAATCAACATCTAAAGCATATTGTTCAACATAACTCTCATGCATGATAGAATTATGCTTAAGAATAATTGAAGCACTAACAATAGACCTAGAAAGCATATCAACAACTTTGTTATAAATTCCTTTTTTATACCTTATAACCAAGTGGAAATGTTGTAGAAAACCCATCCATCTGAAGTGCCTTGCTTGTTGCAGCTTCATTTGTGATTGTAAGTATTGCAATGGTTGATGATCTGTGTGAATGATGGTTTCTTTTCCCAACAAATAATGTTTCCATTTTTTCACACTTTTCACCAAAGCATACAACTCCTTATCATAAGTAGGATATTTAATCACTGTACCATTAAAAGTTTCAGACTGAAAACAAATGGGCTTACAATGTTGCAACAAGACTGCTCACATTGCATAATTGCTTGCATCTGTTTGGATCTCAAATGGTTGTCTCAAATATGGAAGTGAAAGAACTGGAGTTGAACTAATCTTCTCCTTCAATGCATCAAATGTTTTTTGTTTCTTTCCTCCCCATTGGAAAACTTGTTTGATGCTCATCACTGCATGTAATGTAGCTGCAATTGAAGAGAAGTTAGAAATAAACTTTCTCCAATATTAGGCTGCTCCCAAAAAGATTCTTACCTCTGTCACATTGTTGGGATTTGGCCAATCCAAAATAACTTTGACCTTGTAGGGATCAATTTTCAGTTCTCCTCCTCTAACAATATGCCCCAAGTAAACAGGCGAGGTCTTTCCAAACTCACATTTGGACATCTTCAAAAATAAATTTTCTTTCTTTAAGACATCCATATTTTGCTTCACATGCATGACATGATCTTCACGAGATTTTCTAAATATCAAAATATCATCCAAGTAGACAATCACACACTCATCAAGAAAAGGTCTTAAAACATCATTCATGACTCTCATGAATGTAGCAAGAGCATTGCAAAGTCCAAATGGAATTACCATCCACTCAAACAAACCTTGATTTTTTTTTAAAGTTGTCTTCCAAGTGTCTCCTTCAACAATCCTAATATGATGATATCCACTTCTCAAATCCAATTTAGTAAAATAATTATCATCTTTCAATTGATCAAGGAAATCGACAATTCTAGGAAGAGGATAATGATTCTTTACCATAATCTTGTTCAAGGCCTTGAAATCTACACAGATGCACCATGTACCATCTTTCTTTGGCACTAAAACAATTGGTGTTCCACATGGTGAAGTGCTTGGCATAATGACCCCTTTGTCAATCAACTCTTAGATTTGTTTTTTAATTTCAGTATTCTCCATGACTAGCATTCTGTACATACCAATGTTTGGAACAGGACAATCTTGTTGCAATTGTATCTCATGTTGGATAGCCCTTTTTGGAGGCAATCCCTTTGGTTCCTGAAACATCTCATCATGTTGTTTAACAACCTCATATAAATCAGATTTCAACTTTGAATCACAACCTTGGAAAGCTTCTTTTTCAACACTGTCTTTGGGTTTGATCATCAAGAAGACAAAATTCTTACTAGCATTGACTAATCTCTTCATTTGTCCAACATTTACAAGTGACAAATTCAACTTCTTTGTATGTGCTCTAACAATGTACTCAACTCCATTTTTAAACAAATGATACTTGTTCTCATGACGATGAAATATGGTTCTCCTATCATATAAGTATGGGCTTCCCAACACAATACCACATATATCCAAAGGAATAACATCAAGCTCTACCTCATCTATAAAATTTGCAATGATGACAAATCTAAGTTTACACCTTCTCGTCACATGCAATTTGGCATTGTCACATATCCATCCTAGAGGGTATGGTTTAAGATGTGGAGTAGTTTTCAATTTTAGTTTCTTGACAGTGTCTTCAGATATGAGGTTTGCTTTAGATCCAATATCAAAAAGAGTATCTATCTTGGTATGCTTTGAAATAACCCTTATGTGGAAAAGCTCTATTCTTTCTTTTTCTTGTTGAGTTTCATTGAGGTTATTACTACTTGAAGAACTAGTACTTGCAATAGAGTCCTTACCTTGAAAACCCATGGCTGTAATCTTTGTTTCATCAACCGAATCAGAACCTAAATCATGTTGTACAGTTGTAGTAGTCTTTGGTTTCCCCTTATTGTTGAAAATTTTGGGTCTCTTTTCAGGATGAAGTTTCCAACAATGGTCTTCATCATGGCCAATGTGAGTTTCTCTCCCTTTTTCTTGGCTGAAGCATTTTTTATTCCATTTCCCTTAAATGTATTCTTTCCTTTGTCTCCATGAAAAAAAGGTTTCTTGCTGCCCTCTTGAGGTTCATTCCTCCCTCTTTCTTCCAAATGAGTTGTCTATACACAAACTTCAACTAGACTTGTAGGGTTAAACATAAGTATTGTGTGCCTCAAGTAGCTATGCAATCCTCCAATATATTTGAGTAAAGTTTCTTGAGAAGACAAATCTGTACCCAAATCAAAGCCCTTCTTCTAAATTCCTGAGTGTAGCTTTAAACATTTTTCTCTTTAGCTTGTCTAAAGTTTTTCCAATCCATAATATCTTTCTGCATGTATGCTAATGGATAAAATTTCCTTTTAAGTGCAACAATAAAATCATTCCAAGAGGATAAAACTTTACCATGTTTCTTCATGTCCTCTTGAGTTTTGGCTTCCCACCAAATGAGTGTTGCACTGTCCAATCTTAAAGAAACAATCCGAATCTTAGTTTCATCATCTGTGATCCTTTGTATCCTACAATACACTTCAATTTGACAAATCCAGTTATCCAATTTCTCATCATTTACCTCTCCATTGTACATAGGCAATTCAAACTTAATATCAAGCTTAAGCAAAGGATTTTGTAATGGTGTTTTACCATGTTCTTTTGGATAATTTGGAGGTGGTTGTGAAATGGTAGAAGAGGTGGAATATGGAGGTGAAGGAGGTGGAGAATCACCATTCCATCCATTTCCCTTTGGATTTTTATCACCACTGTCTCCATTTCCATTTGGAGGGTTGGAACTTTCACCTTGCAATATTGCATTTATTTCTTCAAACAAAACTTTCACCTTGCAATATTGCATTTATTTCTTCAAACAAAACTTTCACCATCTCAGTCATATCATAGAAATATTTTCTGAAAATTTCCTCCTCTAAAGGAAGAGTTCTGTGAAGCTCCTCATGAGCCATACTTGGTGAATATCTCCTTGAAGCTTGAGGTGATTTGGTAGTTCTCCTTCTTGACAATTGAGAACTTGGATCTACAAGTTGACCTTCTCCTCTTGTGAGCTTCAACCTTGTAGCCATAAGAAAACAAAACACTTGCAAACAATCAAGCCTTCCAAAAGGATTTCCAATTAAGCCTTGCCTTTTTCATGCTCTGATACCAACTTGTATCTGAAAATGAAGAAGACTTGTATCTTTTAAATTATTTGTAAGTGTTAATTATGTGTTCTTGGGAAAAAGGATTGATTTGAAAACACATAAATTAGAGAGTTTTCACACTTAAGATGCACATAATAACCAACAATTAACAACCATCAGTAAACACATAACACAACAAATGATAAAGAAGTTCACCCCTCTCTTGGTCTACATCTCCTGGTCTAACTTCCAATGGATATTTTATATTATTTTATCAAATTGCTAAAAACAGTTCTTTACAGTGTTCAAAATGCCAAATAGATGGCTCCAATGGCTCCAAAATATCCAAAAACCCCTAGTTGGGCTCTTTCTGCACCTAGTTTGGCCAAAAAATGAAGAAGATATATTCCTGGAAAGTTTCCCCTTCAAGCTTGTTGTCCTTGGTTCTCCAATTCACACCTGTGTGTGACTAACCCAGCTCTCGCAGTATTACTGGGCCAAAAACCCAGCACCATAAGCATCTCACAATTCGTGGCAATCTGTAAAACTATTAGTGTGATTAGCGCCCCTTAGAGTGGAGTTGTTGGTCGCATGGGGGGCCATATGGCCACGTCCCAATGCATATCTCGGGCTCGCCGTGGAAGAGGAAAGTTGTTTTGACACTTGACTGGTGCACCACAAACTGACCATTGGTTTGTTGCATGCGTTAAAACCTCGTGCCATTGGTTAAACACCGTGGATCAACCCCACACCAATGGTCATATGCTGAGGTTGTATGGTAATAGAATTGGGGCTAAGCAATGGTCATGTGGTGTATAAACTTGGGGTTGGGGCTAGGCTTCGACCCTTTCCTTCACCAACCCAACCTTTGATTCAATTCAAATAATTAAAACAGAGTATAAGGGTAAGAAACACCCATAGATGGGTTGGTAGCCCAACCTACATTAGAGCTATGCCACTTACCTACGAGGTTGGAGGTTTGACCCCCACGGAATACACAACCTT
Source organism: Picea engelmannii (assembly GCA_009831015.1). Lineage (NCBI taxonomy): Eukaryota > Viridiplantae > Streptophyta > Pinopsida > Pinales > Pinaceae > Picea > Picea engelmannii. The sequence continues at coordinate 1,133,810 of ML777531.1, read as the reverse complement.
TTACAAACTGGAGGGGTGCCATGTGGCAACCCATGACTAGGACACGTCGCACCATATTATTTTCCACCCAGACACCACATGTCAAGAAACCATTCATCCACATATCTGCCACATAGCATGCCTAGTCATCCTTCCAACTCAACACCTCTACACAATGAACATTCCATGTCACCTACCATGTGTGGGACCATACTCTGCCATGTCAACACTATACAGAATGTATAGTGAGCAAATTTTTTTCTATTTGGAAAACTGAACAGAACATGATATCTCACTCATACCATGTTTGTTTGAACCTGTTCAAGTTGCGTTGGGAACATGAGGACAAGGCCTACACACATGTCTATTTTTAAGCAATTCCAAGCACTTTTATTTTTGAGAATATTTTGATCCCCTGGATCACCTACCTCTGTGCAAAAAACCCTAAAACTCGCCACTCCTTCCTTAAAAACTAGAAAGCGCTTTAAACCTCCCACAGTAATCGGCTCATAGTTTAACCCTCTAGCCAAAACCTACATGGAGGAAGAAACAAAAGAATGAAAAACCTTTGGTGTGACGAGTGTATCCCAACCTCTCGATGCCTCTAAGTCGAAAAGGTTGTCGATGATCCTGATAGACCTCATGTCCAACGAGTGTCTATACGAATCAACACCTGTCTCAAGTGAGTTACAGGCATTAAAGTCTTGCCTAAAAGAATTTAAGAGAGGATCTGACAGACTTGATTTCCAATGGTACGCTCTAAGGTCAACCCTATATGCCTCATCAGATTTGTGGATACTCTCTTGACTCCACCATTCATCATTGTCCAGGCCAGAACCAAAGTCCATCTCAACTTTCACTATGGGGAGAAAGTACCATCCCAGTCAGCAGAAGCAATAAAAGAGATCCCCTACCCTGGTATGAAGCCCTACCCGTCTAGAAACATCTGGGGCCCTCCTGTCAGCTTACTAACTCCCCTCCCGAGGCCACTGAAGTCCCATCACCTCAACTATGTAGACCTGGTACACTAAACCACACCCCTCTAGGGTTCCACCTCGACCCTAGTTGATCCATCAGCCATCCCAGGAATTACTTACAACTACTCTCTTTTCGTGAAGTGGGTACTTAGTAAGTAATCATTTCTACATAGGTAGGGGTCGAACCTATGACTCATGTACGATGTTGTATTTTTTGAACATTTCATATCTCAACATTATGTATTAGATCAATCATAAGTTCGCACATTTAGAAATAAACAATTAAATTGTTTTTTCATACAATCAAAATAAATAAAAATTCATCGTATTGAATATTTTTGGTGTGTGAATTATTGTACACATAAATGAATGATATATGCATGAAGATTTAAATGATAGCATAAATATAAGGATGATATATGAACTCGGGTATTTATTGCGTCTAATAGTTTTCAACAAATAAAATATTTCAATATCCATCTTAAGTAAAATAATTCTATATCAACTCTCTATCTTTATAGAGAGAGAAATAGAGTAATTGAAAGTAAAAATCTGATTTCCTTAATAGGTTCTTTGAATAATTCCTTCAATGCTTAATATTATGGAGTTGACGTGTGGCATTTTAAAAAATATTAAAAAAATATTTTAGCATCCACCTTAAGTAAAGTAATTTTATATAGACATTCATCTTTAAGTAAAATAATTTAATATTAACTTTATATAGAGAGAAAGTAATTAAAATTAAAAAAATTCTTATTAGGCACATAGGTGCTTTCTACTTTTCCATATGAGGGAGATGTGTAATTCCTTCAATGCTTAATATGGAGTTAAAACATGTGATTTTAAAAAATATTAGTAACAAGTAAATANTGGTTAAAACATTTGAATGATGGGTTGACTATGAGGGAGATGTGCAATTCCTTTGGTGCTCAACATAGAGTTGACACATAGTGTGTGTGTGTGTGTGTGTGTGTGTGTGTGTAGTAGATCTATCTTAAGTTTGGATTCATCATGCACCCAGAGGCATTGATATACAATCTTTCTAAATGCAATCATTTATTCAAGTTTTGTACTCTAAAAAAATGTGCATATCTCTCAATGCATGATGGATCCAGAGTTAACATGGATATTTTTAAAATATAGAATAAAGAGGCTTGGAATTTTGTTTAAGACATTGCACCACACATCATGTGTGGAAGATTAAACTAGCATAAATCCATCTTAACTATGGATCTATCATGCACCAAGAGGCATCAAATTCTTTGAGATGCAAATTTTTTTAGAGTACAAACTTAAGAAACATTTGCATCTCAAAGTATTTGATGCCTTAGGATAAATCCAGAGTTAAGAGGGATCTACGATGGTTTAAAATTTAATAATGATTGCATAAGTAGACTTAACGTGGTCAATGAAAATAATAAAAATAAAAATATGTACGAGTTCATAGCATGAACTTGTCTCACCTAACACGAAAAAATTGAAGAGATTAGAAAGCAAAGAAAGTACGTGTTTGACTAGAAGCATGGATTGACCTCAAATGAAAATAGATTAACATAAACCCTAAAATTTCTTATGGTTAGATTATAGATCTGGGATTTGGATTTGATGTAATGTAGATTTTTTTTTTTTTTTTTTTTCCAGAAGTATGTGACAAGTTATCAAAAAAATTAGCACGTCAATAATTATATAAATAGATTTATTAAAATTGTCGAATTGATGTCAAGATTTCAACAAACTCATCATAATTTTTAACCATTATCAATATTAATAGGTCATACTATTTGATTGAGATTTCTTTATCGAGATTGTATCATTATATTGTTTTTCTTCTATCTCTATCCTTTCAGAGTGTAAAAAAATGGAGGATTCAACTCGCAAGGCCATTTTAGTGGCAAGTCCCACTTTGAAAAATTGGGGTTCAGAACCTTCCAAAGACATTTTGAGGAATTAAAAGACATTGTTTGGGGTTCTAGTATTTAGAATTCGCGCACACTCCTTTGACACTATTCTAGACTCCAAGACCTTTCCAATAATGCATATCGTTCATCAATTGGAGTTTGTATGAAAAATTTATATGCCTCTCGCAAGTTGACCTATCATGTTGACGACCATGGTATGAGAGGATTCCATGTCAGCCCCTATTAACCATGCATATGGGGATACACACGTATGTAATTTCAAGAATATTCTAAAAGGTTCAAAACCATATCACAATTGAGGGTTGAGGAAGTAAAAAACCTACCCCTAGATGGCTATCGGGCTATGTTAAATACCAGACCACTAGAAGGAGAAGGGATTCCATTATTTTTCATGGTATCTTTTTCCATATTTGAGAAAAACATCTAAGAGTGGTATTTTGTGAGCATAATAGAGGAGGAGAGATTTTCTAGCAGCCATACAGGCCATAGGTCAAATACAACTCAATAGAGAGTGTCTCTTTCTTTGTACTCGCATAATTTCTATACTAGAGAAAACATAGCAAAACAACCTCACCTTCTACCTGGATTTTCTCACGTATTGAGTTTTTCGGGTCTTATCTTGTGTTTATTTGTGGATGGTTTATGTATTTATTTATTTTTCTCTATTTTCCACATTTTATTTATTTCTTGCCTAAGAAAAAAACCAATAATCAAGAGTTTGAGTTCTAATGGAAAAATAATCTTAATAATAAATATTTCAGTTATTTCTCAAATCTGTTGTGATGAACTATTCCAGTGGAATATCCATGACAATCTACAGATCATATTGGTATTAGAGCACATTTTTCTTTTGGGTATTTGTGGGAATTTGCAGGATCCAAGAATATACTTAAAGAGAAGTCACATAAACGCTATCCATGGCAGAAGAATCTATTCATAACAACCCTTGAGATCCAATAGAAGAGAGATTTGAGAGGTTGGAAGTGAAAATTGCCGACACCAGTTGCAATATGAACCTCCTCATGGAGGCTCTAGTAGGAAATATTGAACCATTTAGAGATGATGGAGGCTCTAACTCAGATATCAGATTGGAGGGGAAATCGGGAGATCAGGATGACTCAGGAAAGGAGTTGCAAAAAGAATCCAAGAAAGAGAAGCTGAATTCAAGTGTCGTGAACCCTTCACAATGCATATTCAATATGGAAGTTAAAGTGGACATAAATCCATACCAAGGTAAGATCGATGCAGTAAAAATGAATCATTGGTTGCAACAACTAGAAGTTTATTTTAACATTCACCATATATATGAAGAGAAACATATTTCATTTGCTAGATTGAATTTAGAGGGACATGCTTTAACCTGGTGGAAAATCCATACAGAAACACTTAGGTTGGAGGGTGATCTTCTAGTAACTAGGTGGGAGGACTTGAAAACGCTCATCAAGTCCCAATTCCACCCTATCGGGTATGTAGAGGACCAATGGATCTGGTGGCACTACCTCAGGTAGAGGCAGGGGTGGAGTGTACAAGAGTACACCACTTAGTTCAGAAAGATGGCCATCATGTTGGGTATCTCTCCCAAGAACTCATATGTACTCCTCAAGTATCTGGGGGGTTTTCACAATCATATACAAAAGCAGGTGATTTTCTTTAAGCCAAGGACAATGGATGAGGTCTGTGTACATACAGAATACCTGGAAAACATATGCCAAAAGAAGGGGAAACCAAGTGGTTCAAAGAAAAAGGATCACCAAGAAGCTTCCAAGGAGGGGAAGAAGAAGTGGAAAGGGGGAAAAGATAAGAAGACAACAACCACTACAAATCAGTGCAAATATCCTAGGAATCATTAAAATCATTGCAACATCGATGGCCACCCTAAGGAAAAATGTTGGAAACTACATCCCAAGTTGAACCCGAAGAATCACTTGAAGGACATAAAGAAAAAGAACCTTCTAGCCTCATATTTAAGAAATCAGATTGAAAGTAGCTCGGATGTGGATGAAAATATTGCATGCACATCTTTATAGAAGGAGGTGAGTTTTAGTATCCTTCATCACCAGGAAGAGAAGGATATGGCCAAATTCTTCCACATCAATATTCAGGTCAAGAAGACCAATATAGATGCTCTGTTCGACTTTGGTTCATAGGCTAATCTCATAACAATTGATCTAGTCAACTAGCTTGGATTGAAGATTCATGATCATCCTAGCCCTTATCCATTGGGTTAGATAAACAAGGATGCATAGATAAGGGTAATGAACCAGTGTAAAATGAACCTTGATGAACCTTGAACTTGAACCGTAAACGACCTTGAACCTTGATGGACCTTGAATTCGAACAATAGCTACTAAACATTTTCTTTCTACCTTTTGCGCAGGGACTTGTTGCTTCGCAACTCATTTCTTTCGGTTTGGATGCTTGAATATTTAAAGTACAAATTCTAAACCTTGGGACGAGTTTCACCATATGATTATATTTAGCATATAACTTTAACAACACAACACAACAAATAATAAATCTTAATTTGCGTATCTAACTAGATTAAACTTCTCCATAAAAATTTTGATCATGCTTATTGTAGTGTGATATTCTTATGAGGACCACCTTATTAAGTGTTGGGCTTGTCTAAACATTCAATTTTTTGAACTTTTTTCACCGAAATCCAGTGAAACATATCTTAGTGAAATCACAATTTTCTGTTATTTAAGTTGCATTTTTGAATGCATAAATGGATTTAGCACCTTGAAAAACCCTCAAGGCACTTGAATTATACAGACTCAATCACTTTAATATGGAGTTTCAACAATTTTTGGGCAGATTTCAGTAAAAATTGATTGGAAAATATACCCTTAAAAACTTCAAAAAGTTGAACTTTTAAACTACTCGTTAAGTGTTAATAGAAACACATGTTCTATGAATTGTGCATTTATTGAATTTAACATGAATTATTTTCAATGATATTTTTGGGTTGAATTTCATGTGGAATATTCTTTTAAATGGAATATAAGTGTTGTTAAATGGAATGTGTAGACATATGTGAGGTGAATTTGAGAAAGATATAAGTTTTTTAGATCTCTATAAACTATTAAGTATGAAGTTTATGGATCAAATAATTGATTATGATTATGATGATGATGTAATTTTAAATTAAATTTTTATTTATATAAATAATTGGATAAATAATTTTAAAAAATTAATGACAATTGAAAATCAACCCACCACCACCACCATCATCATCATCATCATCATCA
>ML777531.1:1043345-1127066 GCA_009831015.1 Picea engelmannii | reverse complement strand
AATTTTGATGTTTTTAGACTTTATAAAACAAGTTAACATTTGAGGTTTTTAAACTTTTTAAAATAATAATAATAATAAAAAAATTCATTTCGAATCAAATATATTTGAATCAAATATATTTAGCAAATTACAACCTTCAAATAAAATATCATTTAATGAAATAATTAATTTGTTGAAATATTATGAAAATATATATTTGTAGCGAAATACAATTTAACAAAAAAAGTGTGTATTGCTCGATGCCCATAATGCCGGCCAAAATTAGGCTTGATAAAAAATGATTGCCCTCTCTTTACCCCACTCCACTCTCTTGGCAATGTAATCGTTAGACCTTTGTACGGACAACCACCTCAAGCCTCACCTTCTCGAAAAATGACCATGCCCCGTAATAGATGCCTTACATGGATACCCCTATTATTTTATGGTGGATACCCCTATTATTTTATCGTGGGGAGGGGATGGAGTAATATATGCCTTACATGGATACCCCTATTATTAGGATGTTGGTTATAGGATGCTTTTATATTGGTTATAGGATGCTTACATATATATAAAAGAATGTTGGTCATTAGGATGCTTATATATATTAGAAAAAAATGTTATTTATATTTATTGATAAAATGAAAATTACATTATTTATAAAGTGCATCTTGCATTATTTATAAAGAAATCGTGAAAAAATATATTTATAATCAGTATAGCTATTAATATCCAGAAAAATGTTTATTTATTAACATCTAGAAAAAAGTCTCTTATCAAGATTAGGAGACAAAGTTTATACATCATGTATTCTTATACAAAATAAAAAAGATGGCCCACTTATTATATCCTAAGACGTTCTCCCCACCTAAAACATTAAAATAGATAACATCATATCCCAATAATCATAAATATAAACCCAAAACTAGCATAATTATCCATCTCCAAATAGAGACAGATCATGACAAAATGAAAATTATTCTGAAATTGCATGCAAATGAGACAGTAGAATCATTCTTGTCTTCCTCTATAAGCATAACACTTTCTTCTAGCTCTTGACCTTCCCTTGATAAAGCATCTGCATCCATATTTTTCTCCTATAAACATGTGAGAAAAAAATCTATCTAAAAAAGAGATATCACTTTTAGTTGGTCTGTTAATGCCCTAAGCTATATAGTTATTATGCTCTTGTACCCCGCTCAAAAGAATCCTTAAAACCATAAACTCAACAAAATTGTTAGACCTACCATCGACTTGGTTTAAATAAGACTTTGTACTCATTAGAAAGATATACAATTCATCCAACACTAAATTGTACTTGTTTGATGTTCTTGTCTAAAGAAAATTTCAAAAAAATCCTTAAAACCATAAACTCAACAAAATTGTTAGACTCAACACCAACTTGCTTTAAATATGACTTTGTGCTCATTAGAAAGATATACAATTCCTCCAACACTACTAACTACTAATGTTATTAATCCCTTACCATACATATGACACATCAACCAAAAAAAAAACATTTAGATAAGAAAATTATTCCAAAGATTTGACATTGGCAAATAAATTCTTGCATACCAATCATTTTATAGGAAGACATCAAAGATTTGACTTGTGAGGAAAATTATACATATATATATATATCCATTTAAAAATTTAATGTAGTGTGTATTTTGATTTTTTTTAATGCGTTTTTTTTATTCTTCAAACTAGGTAGGGGTCTAAGGAAAAGTTGCACCCCTATCTTGTCTCCTTTTCCTTATCGTAGCTCTTCCTGAGTAGGTTTATAAAACAGGTTTTAGATCATGGTAGTTTGAAAGGGATATGCATTGGACTAGCATGTAATATCACACACCTCTTATTTGTGGATGATATTCTAATTTTTTATGAAGGTACTAGAAAGATAGTTCAGAGATTTAAAAAAAAAATGGACTTATTTTGTAAGACTAATGATATGATTATAAATATTGACAAATCCACTATCTCCATGTGGGGGATCACTAAACAAAAACAAGGCTATTTCTCCCAATTTTTCCCCTATTAGGTGGTTGATTTAGACTGAAAATTAAAGTATTTGAGATTCCACCTAAAAATCAACCTATATCAAAAAGCTAACTAGCAATGGTTGATTTCCAAGGTGGAAAATAGACTAAATACCTGGTTCAATCGATGGCTCTCTCGACGAGGTGGACTAATTCTAGTAAATGTTGTAATGGAAACAATACCAATATTTTTATTTCCCTACCATGGGTTTTGAAAGGTGTATTGGATTTGAACAAAAACAAAGGAAGGTTTACGCATAAAGGATTTCCAACACCTATTTTTGAAATATTAAAAGTCAAGGGATTTTTACAAGGAAAGATATTAATGTTGTGATTTGTTCGTATAAGAAGGAAAATTACATCAATATTAATATTGTCAATCAATTATCAATTTTAGAGTCAAATATAATTGAAAAGAACTTTGGAAAGACACAAATTAAGAATTTACAAGTAACAATTGACGATTATAAATACATATTTGAATTCGACGTTACAAAAATATATAAACTTGATGTTGGTGTAATTCTTTGTTCAACCTGGCTAGAAACACTAGGTACCTTCATCTTAAATGTGGGAAATTGTTTTTTGACATTTTTCTATAAAAATAAGAAATTTTTTCTCCAAGACATTTCAATGACGTTAGATTCAGAAGTTCCATCATTAGAATATTTTTAAAATATTTCAAATATGATCAACCACGATGATCAAATGACAGTACAAAAAAAAGCAGGAAGAATTTGACAAAGTTTTTGCTAATAAAGAGGAAGCAATTTGTCGTCTCAAAAATCATAATCAAAGCTTGGTTGCAAAAATTAAGAAGTTGAAGAATGAGAAGAGATCGCATAAATAAATTTTAGTATAACTTACCAATAAGGAAGCACTAATTAATAAAGAAACAATGATTGAACCTATTGGAATAGAAAATTTTCCAGTTAAGGAAATCTAAACTTTAGAAAAAAGAAACAAAAATCGATCTTGTTGAATCACTAGAAGCATCAATAGTTGAAGACAATTCTATCAAGCCAAATTCACAAGAGATTAGGATGCCTTTTCGTCATCCAAATCACAAGAATCGTTACAACCAACAACAAGATCAAACGAAATATAAACAAGTTTCCATGAAGGTATATTTGGGATGGATCACTCTCGAAAAGATGCAGCAAATTACTTAAAGAATACGAAGATTATATCACTTTGTTTCATCAAGTGTCGCAACTACAAAAAAAAAAGATCACGAGAAGACAATCCAAGCTATAGAACAAGAGATAGGTCATTCTCTAATCATGCTTTGAGGAGTTTTTTTTTTAAGGGGAAGGCAATGTATCATACAAAATATATATAAATATTACATAATAATAATAATAATAATATTAACAACAACAATAATTAATGGTTAATTAATGAAATGGAAAGATACATACTTTTTCACCTTGTGGCCAATCAATGCTTATATGTATACCGCCATGAGGGTCATTGTAATCATCTCATATCTCATATATTATTCATACTTATTCAAATATGTTCATTATCCTTAATGGATTATTGTGTACTATCCTATTTATATTGGGTGTTTTCTCTATGAACAATTTTTTTTCATCACAAAGACCATAAGGAAATTGTGTTACAAATTTATATGGTTAGAAGACTAAAAAACGAAAGGACTTGTTTTGGTTTCATGGAAAAAAATCATTGTTCCAAAGGGTAATGGAGGATGGGGTCTCAAAAATCCATTTCTCTTCTCCAAAGCTCTAGTTGCAAAAAACATTTGGAGGCTTTTACAGGGAAAATGAGTGTGGATCCAAGTAATAAGTGAAAAATATATCACCTCAACTAGAATATTCGATCAGAATCCCAGATAAACCATTACATAATGCCTCAAACATTTGGAAAGTTTTGAACTCATATTTTCAACTAGTAGGAAATTGGCTAATCTGGAAGGTGGGAAAGGGTGAGAAAATTCAAATAGGACTTGATCATTGGATAGGAGATATGCATATATTATCTCTTCGGTTGATCTAGGATCTTAGAAGTAAATGTTTTTACTCTCTTAAAAAATTGTGAATTGGGAGAGGTATATAGATTGACAACAACATTGGCTCAACAAAGAGGAGACGAGATTGAAAGAAGAATTTGCTAAAGAATGGAAAGGTTATATAGATGTTTTAAAAAACAACAATGCTAAATTTTGAGAAGATGATGATAATTTATTTGGTCTCTCAATCATTTGGGAACATATGTGACTAAGATAGGATATATACCACTCACTAAGGAAGGTTTGGAGGGACAATAGGATTTTTGGTGGACAATTATCTGGAAAATAAAGTGTCCCTCCAAAATTAAAATTTTCATGTGGCTAATTTTAATAAATAAGGATCCTACCGGGAGGTACTTTAGAAAAATAACTTTCATTGTACAAGATGGTGTCACTTATGTAAACAAGAAAATGAAACCATAAAACATCTAATTATGTTATGTTCCTTTATTAACAGGTTTGGAAAGAAGTGGAAGGCATAATAGGGTTGAAAAATGGATGGGAAGGAGGAGATATTGAAGTAGCCTTTAAATCTTTGTACTCTTGAAATTTTGCAAGTAATATCAAATCCCTTACCCCCAACCTAGCTTGGGGAGTTTGTCTTGGTAGGAATATGAGGTTATTTGAAGGAAAGGAGACCCTCCCTCTCAAATGCGTGGTTTATTCTTTCAACATCTTAAATGCTTACTCGTAAGTGGATGAAAAAAATTCCAGACATGACCTCAAAGAATAAGTATTGATAAGGGGTGGAAAGAGAAGGTGGGGTTCTTATAAACCCAGAAGGGAAGCTACAATGTTACCATGTGTGAAGCTTATGAATACTTTCCAACAAACTTGTCGAGGCTTATGCCATTATGCAAGGTTTAATTTTTGTTGCTTCTCTTAGTATTCAGAATATGACTGTGGTGGGGGACTAAAAAAATTTCATTAGACATATGATACTAAACAAAATCCCCATGGATTCTAGGTTATCATTGGTGCTTATCAAGATTCGATAATCCTTATCACACATTCCAGGTGTGGCATGTTTTTGTGTGCTCCAAGAAAATAGTCGTATTGTGGATCATTACACAAATAAGGCTTTGCATGGAAATGGGGGAAACATTGTTCAACAATAAGGAATATATCCAACTTATCCCATGAATTCATTTGTCTCCTCACAAAAGGTCAAATTGAAGGGGAGGGATTAGGAAACAAACATTGCAACCCAACTAGGAATTGTTATCGGAATATTGGTTTAGTAAAAATGACATATCAACAAATTGGAGGAAGAATGGGAAGCTCTACACATCATTATTTGTAAATTATCTCAAGGGAAACATGGTTGTTCCTCTATGATGAAGTAAGTCTTGGTTGATATTCAGGCTAAGGATGTTTTAGGGCATGAACTTCTAGACTTGAATGTGCAAGGGAAGGAAAATAACAAAGAAGGAGTAGATGAAGATGAAAGTAATCTCGTATTTAGATAGTTTTCAATGTACTGTAGAACAATGTGTCTTTCAGGGATTTTTTGTAGAATTTATACAGTCAAGTTTTTTCTTGAAATTTTGTATGTAAAGGTGCTTGAACTACCTACTTTTTGGAAAGATTCAAGCTCTATTTTTTATAAATGGATATAGGAATCCGGACTTCCTTATGTAACTTTGTTGTGAATGGTTGTTGCAACATTTTAATTAGTATAAACATAAATATATACCATTTCTTGTTAAAAAAGAAAAGAAAAAATAGAAGAGGTAATAAATAAGAATATCCCTTAGACATGTTTTGATAGAGCTTTGCAACGAAATCCTCCCAAAGGAGGTGCAGGGGGAATCTTATATCTCTCATTCACACATTGTATATACTTCAAAATGGGTATTATGAATGAATCTAACAACTTTTATGAATTGATGACACTCAAATTAATTCTTCAGTTGATCAAGAACATGGGTTCCAAAAACTACAAATTTTTTGTGACTCTCTCTTAGTCATCAAATGAATTAAAAAAAAGCTCAAATAAAAAACTTCACCTAAATGCCCCCTTATTATTATATATAAATGTCATTGATAGTCTTATCACATATGTCTTTGTCTCTACATGGACATGAACAACATAACATATGAACTTTCCAATGTTGAATTGGATTTGAATCAAGGTATCTCGATGGTCACTCTATAAATATTACACATGCACCTTTCACTCTATAGAGATTACATGTACACCTTGGATATAAAGAGACATTGTTAATTCTCATGACTAAAGACTGACCACAACTTTACTTTTTAATGATGTAACTATTTTTGTAACTTTTTGAGAAAAGAAATGAAATGCTAATATATGTAACTTTTTATAAAATTTTAGAGACGAAAAACATCTTATTATTACTATATAAAGAAAAAAAAATAAAAAAAAAAACTTTCAAAAACTCTTAAACATCTATAACTATAAAATTTTGTTATATATATAATTATGAGAACTACTAGAAAATAAAAAATTATATATCTTTTACTAATAACAATAATGCATTCAAATAATGGTCTCCTCACCTCACATACATATAATCATGAGAATTACTTTTAAAAAAAATAAATCGCTCATAACAATAATGCATTGAAATAGTCATCATATAACCTAAAATTATAAATTGTGACAACTAATAAAAACATGTATAATTATTGCATTCGGAAAGAATCACCTTAATGAGTTTAAATATCTCCCAGCCATGGATCAAAATAAATCGAACTTGTTATTGCCTCTCAAGAGACTTTTAGAAAATATTGAGAATTTTAGAAAATTTTGAGACTTTTAGAAATTTTTAGAAGGGCATAAATTTATTTTCCATAAAAATGAAAATTAAAATAAAAAATTACTTATTAAATTTGAAATGAAAATTATTTAAAAAAATTTCAATTAAAAGATAAAAAATAAATAAATCATAGATATATATTCTACTTTTTATTATTTTTATTGTTTTTTTTTTTTATTTGGATTTTTTTATATACTTTAAAAATAATTAAAAAAGAATATTTGCATTTTTCTTGGGTTTAATGGTTAAGAACATGTGTTTCCTCTTAAGAGGTCATAGGTTCAAATTTAGAGGGGGGTAGGGTATGTATACCTTCGTAGACTTTACCAGTCAAATCGCTAGGCGGAGAGGGGTCCCTTGTCCCACAAACAAGGGGGTCTCATACACCAATTTGGTGTGCTGGCTTGGTCGTGACCTTAAAAATAGATTATTATTATTATTATCAATTTAAAATAAAAATAATTATTTTTTACATGGAACTCATGTATGTATATATCTCCTATTTATTAAAGCTATTTTAATAATGGAGATTGAGGACCAAACTTTGATTGTGGTGAATTATATTGCTTCCCATAGAAGAGGAACAATTCTATATGCTCCGTTTCCTCAGATATATGATTGGTATTTACCCATATTATGTACATCCGACATGTGTCTTCTTCTACACACATCTTCTTTTACATGATACCCATATTCTGCAAATTTGCTTCTACACTGTACCTATTTGTGGCAGATATGTTGGGTGTCTTCTTCTTCAGGGTACCCATCGTCTTCTTGTTCATTCTAAGATATTACTTATCTTACCATATCAATAATTTATTTTAATGTATTACGTAATCTACGTTTTAGCTTGTGCGTGACGCATCTAAACAGTAAAACTTCTTGTTCACGGTAAGCTATTACTTATCTTACTAAAGTAATAATAATTTATTTTAATGTTTTATGTAATCTATGTTTTATCTTGTGTGTGACACATTTTAACAGTAAGATATTGATGATGATTATGATGATTAATGTCAAGTGTGACCAAATTGGTTTATCGCATCATAAGAGGATAAATAATTACTTGCAATTCTTTAGGATTTTGTTTCTGCACTTGAAAATAATTAAGAGACGCTTTCCAAGATCATCATAGTTTTGTTTAGTTGAAAGGTTAGGAAGGTTGGTAGTGTGACAAATATTTTGAAAATGAGATCTAATCTGGGTATAGGCTGGAAAATCTAAGAGAAAATTATTTTCATCTTCAACCTTCTTAGTGTCACAAAGGTGACACTCTTTCATCCCATGGAGTTTTATGAATGGACCAACGCCCAATTTCACTATGGAGTTTGTGGGAATTTGTTCTTATCTTAGTAATTCTTATTTTTTTCTTTACATTTGTCAAAACCGAAAGATAATATTGATCTTCTATATTAGGGTTGATTACATCTTTATAATACATTGATTTTCTTTTTTCCTCCAACTCTTTATCACACCACATTTTCTCCTTAAATTTTGATTTGATGATACTTTTAATAGTATCCTTATTCTGCAAAATTGTGTCTTCCATGATTCCCCAATAACTTATCCAAGACTGGGCATCTTTATGCCATCCTTGCTTGAGTCGATGGTGGATACGACTGGATTTTGAAGAAATTTTAAGAAGCCTCTTGTCTTCCATGTTGTTTAACTTGTTTTTATACATTAGGTATCTAGTCATAGCCATGCTCTCAATGGGGAAAGGATTTCCTCTAAGAGGAGGATCAAATAGGGCATATTTCCTTTAATTTTGAGATTATAGGTTATAAAATTATTTTGTATTTTCTCTATATTTCTCCAAGATTCATGATAGATACTATATCTCTAGACTTCACAACCATATAAAATAACATGCATAACAAGAGTCTCAAATAAGAGTTTCTTCTTATCCCATATCCAAAGATTGACTTATTTACAATTGCTTTCAAGCCCATAATAAGCTTTCCATCTCCCAATAATCTTTTTCTCAATGCTATAATTCCAATTGATCTTGTGGTGAATATCGATTCCAATATATTTCTATGAAGTCACTTCCTCCAATTTTTTGTTGTCATATACGAAGATATCATAAGTGATATTATTGGATTTAATGATCATGAACTTAGTATTGTCAGTATTAAAAGTCATACCCATATTGGAGCAAAAATCCTTGACAATTCTTAGTTGGTTTTCAATATCGTGGGGAATCCCTTCCATAAGAACAATATCATCGACGCACAGAAGGATATTGATGACTATATCAGTGAGAGTAGGGCCGACACAACCTGCTTC
Source organism: Picea engelmannii (assembly GCA_009831015.1). Taxonomy (NCBI): domain Eukaryota; kingdom Viridiplantae; phylum Streptophyta; class Pinopsida; order Pinales; family Pinaceae; genus Picea; species Picea engelmannii. The sequence goes on along the minus strand of ML777531.1, from coordinate 1,117,941 downwards.
TTCCAATAAATCTTCTAACTTGTCAATGTATATGCCAAAAAGGGTAGGGGACAAGGGACAACCTTGCTTGACTCCAATATTGTAGTTAATATGTTTCAACCAACCCTCAATGTTATTAAACTTGGAAATAAAGTTCTAATACGACCTTATTGTAGCAACCCTCAACTCAAAAGGAAATTTTATCTCTTCCAAACTATTCCAAAGGTTTTTCCTAGGAACTGTGCCAAAAGCTTTTCTAAAGTCAACAAAACAACAAAAAATATTGGTTTTGTTATTCTGGAACTCCTCTGCAATGATCCTAAAGGTAACAAGATAATCCACGGTTGAATGATATCTCCTAAACCTGACCTAACCTTTAGCTCTTTTATTGTGACTTTCTAGCAAAAGGATAATCTTCTTTTCCAAAATAATCCCATAAAGATTGGGTAAAATTGGGTTAATCATAATGGTCCTATAATTAGAGGGAATGTTTCTATCCACATTTTCAAAAATATGAACAATGAGGATTTGCATCCAAGGTTTAGGGAAGCCCTACTTGACTGCTAAATTGAAGAGCTTGTGTATGTGAGGGATGAGGATAGGCTCTCCAATTTTAAAAATTTCGTCTTGGTAGCCTTCAATGTCCTTATCTTTCCCATTTGCAAGTTGCTTAACCCCGAACTCTATGTCATCCAAAGAAAAAACTTCATCCTCTATATGGAAAATAGGAATGGTGTCCATGACATTAGGGAACTCGTAAAGAATTTTAAGGTAGTAATTCCAGTCCTTTAAGGGAATGATATTATTTTCTTTAGTATTGCATATTAGAACTTGTCTCCAGAACTTCTTAGGATCCATTTTAGATAGTTGTGAAAATTGCTCTTTCCTTTTATTGATATAGTAATTTTATTCCTTTTAATTAGGGACTTGTATGTGACAAGCCAAGATGCCAAAAAAGATAACTCACACTTGATGATCTTGCATTAGTATGATAGGTGAATATATACATGATTAAATGACTCTTGGTATTCCACAACGTGTGACTGTTCCTATCACTTATGACTCTTCATATTTACATTACAATTACAAGTAATGCAACCTCAAAGGATTATGTGTCCAAAATTCCCCCCTTTAATCTGAAGGGGTGTGTGTGTGTCCAAGCATCATTTTGAACTTCTCAATTTTCTCTTCCAAACACTTTGGTGAATATGTTTGCAATTTTCTCATATGTGGAACAATGTTTTAAGTGAATTGTTGTTGGCACAGGGGTAGACCTGGGGTTCAATGCTTCAACAACACACCAACAAAACCCTAACTACCGGCCCTTTCGACAAGACCTGCGAAGTAGATGAAGTATCACCCGAGGTAGAGGCAGGGGTGGTTGGAGGACTCAAGTGTCTGCAACCTAGCTGGGAAACAGATCTGTCATTACAACACTCTAACATAGCACTTAACAGTTATCGTTCGTTATTTAATCCTTGTTCACAGTGCAGATAAACCCTAATTACAGAGCAACACAGTATTCAACAAGACCTAACACATTCAAACACTTAGCATATGGAGATAAGTCAGATCTAACATTCATTCACATGGCTAAGCACTAAGATATCATATCAAATCTATCTAAACATTCATGAAGGTAAGAACAAAGGCATAAATCATATGAACAATATAACAACCATAATGCACAAAGAAACCATAACACATAATATACGTGGTTCACCCCTAGCTTGGGGCTATGTCCACCAAATCTTATTCTCTTTATTGTCTTATGTCAATCATCTACATGCACAGAGCCACAAAATCCTACTCCGCATAGGACATGAGATCTGCGTGCACTTCGCCAGATCCTCCTTCCCCGAGTAGATCTAGGCACAGAGCCTTCTTACAATCACTTGCACTTAGATCTACAAGTTCTCAACACACAATATGCACAAACTTGTAACATCCTACTCTTGCGCACTGAGAAAACTTATTCTTTGAGGACACTTGCTCGCAAGTGATCCAGATTATTATACTATTAAACATTTGATTTTAATTATGAGGCATTATGGGTTGATGACATGTTGTTTTGTTGCATTGACATAGACATGTGCTATTGACTCAGTTTTACTGAGTGTGTAGGATTTTGGACTTCGAGGATGCAGAGGCATCGATGGAACCCCTTGGACTCTAGATTCAGTCAGGGAGTGAATTATTGGGGATTGATTGTTTTATATGAGATATTAGTGCACCTGATTAGATGATATGATTATGGATATATTTCTGACATGATTCTTTGATGATGAAGGATGACAGTATCTTGCCGACCAGACTCACATGTGGAGTAGAGGGGTCACGCATGACTACCAGAGATGTTGAGGGAGAGGTGTGGACAACAACCCCGCCACAACCTACTAGCATTCCCACTGTGGCTTGAACTGTAGGTTAATGATTACCTAGTTCGAGGAGACCCACAATGTCGTGAGGGCCGACTACGACAGTCGCTCACGATGATTCTAAGGGGCACACAATAAGGCAGGGGCCTTATTCCTTAGAGGCCCTTAGTCTCCCACAAGATCACCTGGTGGAGTATTGACTCCAGGGGTTTTTGATGTCTACCAAGTCAGTCAAGAGGCGAGTGGAACCCTTGGAGCATGTGGTGCGTCTTGAAGGGAAATTCGCGCAAGAAAAATGGAAAGAGGCAAGTGGCACCCTAGGAGCACGTAGTGCGTCCTGAAGGGCACATAGCGCAAAAGAAACATAAAGAGGCGAGTGGAACCCTTGGAGCACCTAGTGCATACTAAAGGGCATGTCGCGTTGTTATTTAATAATGGGATAAACCTAGATGGATTTAGGATGAATAATGTGTTAAGGAAGATTAAAACTTTTCCCTTAATAAAATGTCGCCCAGTCTAGGAAAATAAAGTCTAGGTCTGAATTATACTCGTGATAAATTTTTATCTATTTATTAAAATATATATAATAATGATAATCTTCTTTAATCTTGTGACAAGAAGGGGGTAAGCAATAAAATTGATTTATAAAAAATATTTTGGGATAAAATTTAAAAAGGGGAAATAATTGTTTTACTATATTATGCTAATTAAAAATTTATTCATTAAAAAGAAAAAGGGAAAAAGGGTAAGTTTCTGCACATGCCTTTTTGAGTTTTAAATGAAAAGGGAAAGAGAGAAATCTAAAATAATTAGGAAACTAGGAAAAAGTGGGAACATGAAAAGAAAAGGGAAACAAGAGGAAAAAGCAGAGAGCCTAACTTAATAAGGTATCTAGCATTAAAGAACCTTCTAAATTGAACTCAACTAGTAAATTAATAAGGGGGGAAAGTCATTAAAACTTGTACGGGGATATGGGGACACCTAGGAGCGATTCTAGGAGTGCCTTTAGGTGAGTGAGGGAAATAGGGGTAATTAATTAATAAATGAAATTAATTTATGGAGGAATGAAGGGGATGGGTGACACTTGTACAGGGAGGATTTTTATGGATTAAATTATTAAACTTTTAATTAAATGAGATTTTGGGAAAGTAAGGGACTTCGAAACTCTATATAATGGAGGGAGGAGAATTATGTTGGATCTCTTCTATTTTTTGTAACGTTACACTACAAAAATCTATACTTGACTGACTTAGCTTGTGGGAGTTGGGATACCCAGCTCGGTGAGGGGTGGTAGCTCAGCCTTGTGAGGCGAGATGGGAGCTAGCTGATTCTCTGGTTAGTGTGTGTAGCCCCTTTGCGGCTCGGGGGGCTATGGGGGAAGAAGAGTAACCCTAGTGTTGGTTGGGAGGTATCGATGAAGTCTCACCGACCGACAAGCAGGAGTTGCACGAAGTGCGTGGGACATCAACTCAAAGCGAGCGATTGGGCAATGATACACTTCCTTTAATTTTGCATGGTAGATTGTTAGTATGATTTATGCTTTTAGTTCTGCATGTTTAATTAGGTAAGGAAAATGATTGTCTTAGAATTCTAGATGATGACTGAACCTTTCCCCATAGCCTTTAGCTTGATGTTGATTTCCCATGGCCTTCGATCCCTGCATGTCTTGACCATCCTATGGTTTATTGATTGCGATGATTGCGGTTTATTTTTCCTTCATCCCTAGCTCATCATTCCACACTTGAGCAGTCGGTCAGGAGCCTGATCTACGGTCGTTGCTTCGGCGTTAATAGAACTATGGATCTCAACTCCCTTCTTTTATGTGTGTGGATGATGAGCGAAGGATGTTCCTGTCAGCCGTCTACCTCTGTTGTTTGTCCTTGGCAAATTGATGGTCATTGCACCTTTTTGCAATCGATTACCTTGGTGATTGTTTTACCCTTCCCGCGGTGAACTGCTTATTATCCTCTACGTTTTATCCCCGTGTTTGATGCATTCCTGGGGAAATAAATTTGTGTTTTAATACCCTTCTTGGCAATGATTTAAGACTGTGTTTTAATGCATTTCCTGGTGAATTTATTGTGTGGTTTTTGTTTTATACATTGGTTTGCGATTTTCCTCTGCGATTTTTTTTTACCTTGGATGACGAAGTGGCCTCGCCCATGGCCACATTGGACCGCGTTTTAATCCTTTTACTCTGCGGTCGGAATTGCGCCTTGTGCCTGCATTATCATGCTTCTGGATTGCGTTTTTCTTTTCTTCTTATTGACTTAAAATCCCTGGCGAATTTTCCCTCTGCATTTGATAGAAATTACGATGATTGCTCTGAGATTTTCATGCTTCAGGATTTGTTTTGTTTGCATTTACATTAACTCAATGGTGACTTACTCAACGCCCTTCTCATGACTAAAACTCAGCATTTGATGCCTGGAAAATGATTTGATATCGTGATAAATGCTATGATTTCCTTAATGGTGTTATGGTTACCTCTGGCTGAAGGACCGAAATGGTAGGCAGAGTTTTATGCCCAGCGAGATAGTTGTTGTGGCGTCTTTATTTCATGCACATGGTTATAGTTATGTATTGGAGTAACATTATTATCTAATGCACGCACAGAGTTACCATGCTCTTGATATCCCATGCAACGATGTAGTTTTTCCCCTGTAGATGATGTATTTAGATTATGGATCACTTGAGATGATTTCCATTCCACCTTATGACTTTGTTCTTTGTGTAGTGAATTGTTATTCTTTAATTGCTTGCACAACGTTTTGTTTTATTCGTGTTATTGCAATTTCTTTACAAAAAGGGAAAAAAATGCCTAGCGATATATCTCAACCAGTGTCCCCTCTATCCAAGGATTCTCTTGCACTGTGATAGGTTGTGGATTGTGTAAATTCTAAGCCAACGATTGCATGTTGTTGACTGAGTGTTACCCTCTGTTGGTCCGCCTTTACCTTTACCCTTGACCACGAATTGTGATTTGACAGCGAGGTATGCCATTTGGTTGTGATCGTGATGTCTCCTCCAGCGTTCCCCTTCCTTTCAGCGATCCTCCTTGTCTGGAATATATTTGTCGAATGTGAAACCTTAACCCTGCGAGTTGCCACTTTCCCTTAACCATGCCTGGGAGGAACCTAAGAATTTGGTGCTTGGGCGTATGTTTGAGTGTCTGGGTGTTACGTTGATTACCATAATGGTTTTATTATCCTGACAACCGCCGTAACTCTTGATTGACTATGTCTTATTAGATAGCTTACTTGAAAACGTTTTTACCTGCATCTTGTTATTTGGTAACCCTGTCTGTGATTCTGTTAATGAGACCGAACTGTAGTTGTCGGTTAATTACTTATATAATGGACAACGGGTGTATTTAACGAGACCAACAGGTAATTTTTAAGGTAAACAGAAGGGAAACCCAACAACCTTGATTTAGAAAGCGTTCTAATTATTTGGATAGAGATAGGATTTAGATGGCAATTGCTTTAGCATGTATTGCCAGAGATTTATAATTTAACGGGAAGCTGAATTCATTTGTTTTACTTACTAACCTGGGCAAGTGAAACAACGTTACATTGATGATTAATTGGATATACTAATCCAATGCAGTGATCTCATTATTGGTGGGTGCAGTTTTTAATTTTATTGGTAGCATAGCATTATTACAAATTTTAAGATAAGCTGCGAGCGAGATCTACATTATCTAAGGTGTGGTAGAGAGTAGTATATCTTGGATGAGATAATACATAATTACCTTGTCTAAAGTAACCCTTGAGTGATTAGATCTTGGGGATTTTAAGGGGGATTGTTATTCAAGGAAATAATAACTTTTTGACATACAAGGCTGTTGATTTTATCAAATCATTGGGATATCATTTTAGACAAGCATAAATTTGAGTTTAGGTTTGTTGTTTTAACCATTCACTCCTAAACCTCAGACAAATTGCATAAAAGTTATGGATATGGTTGTGATCGAGTCGTTTAATAGGGTGCACAATTCATTTGACCAATGTCATTTGTGTCTTGTCGACCTATAGCTTGGGGGTGTGGGCGTAGACTTCTTGTCAGTTATTTCGGATCCTAGCGTGCTAGACTTTCTTGAGTCCTTGGTCTAGTTGGATTATGTTGCACCATGGTTATTGTTGCGCCTATCACCTGGGGGCGGCATGATTCCATATGATGAGATCATGGCACGTCCTTTTGGATAGCGGCAAATGATAACTCAGTTGGAGTTTGTGTTTTCTCCAGGAGTGTTGTTGATCGTTGTAAGTTGTTGTTAGCGCTTAGTATGTATGCCTTCAGGCGCTTGGTCATGCACCATTGAGGTTCTAGTTACTGGCCGCCGAGGCTGTTTTGTCGGGATGGTGGATGTTGTTCCTTAGATTGTAGGCGTTGTCCTGTTGAGTCGGGTGGGTAGTCATTTCTATCTATTGATTTATGCTTGTGACACCCAGTTTCTCGTTGTGCTAGTTGTTGAGTCGTTATTGTCTGTTGAATGGCCTGCGCACATGTGTTCGTCGTCTGGTTGTGTGGTTCAACTGTTTTTGTCTATTCCTTCATACAAAAAAAAAAAAATTGCACTTTTGCTTCGTGTGTAGTCGTAACGTTTGGAGTCCTTACATATGGTATCAGAGCAGGTTCAACCCTGCGATTGTGGATCTCCAGGCCTTCCATTGCAGAAAACCCATGAGTATTAACCTTTGCATTAATTAAAAAATTTAACGTGTCCATGCGGTGATCACATTTAGAGGAAGCCTCAAAGGTCCTTAACATGGTGTCGTGGAAGAAGGTGCGATGCCTCCAAAAGTTCCCGCACCCTCGGAGTCAAACCCCCAAGGGGAGGAAAAAGTCATTGGGCTGGATTCTCTTGTTGTAAGGGATGGTGATGGTCTAACAAGGCCCTTCCAGGTATTGTGAAAGGGCCTTGATTCACCATCGATATTGAGAGGAGGCCAGGGCACCTGTACCTGTGAGGGTCCACAATGCGCCCTAGCTAGTATTGTTAGCATCCACCGAGAACTTGAGAGAGTTGAGTTCTCGAGTCCATGAGTGTCACGGACGACTGTGTCGTCGAGGCACGATTGTAGGGCAAGGCGTTGTGCTTCACACTTCACATTTACGACCTCCAACATGAAGGTCCGCTTGGTGGTCTTTCAACTGTAGAGGAGTGCTCTTCTTTGGCGAAAGACACTCTTGCCACTTTTGAACATGGTCGTTAATGACGTGTCATGGGAACAGTTCCAGGAGAGGTATTTTTCTAAGGAATTCATTGAGCGTCAACTCAACGAGTTTGACGCCTTGTGTTAAGGCAGTCGCACGGTGCCCAAGTACGAGGCCTGTTTGGGAGCTGCTTCGGTATGCTCCGTATCAATTTACCCAAAAACTTAGGGTTAAGAAGTTTGAGTTTGGCCTTATTGTTAGAATTCAACTTCTACTTCAGGTACAAGGATTGCTGGACCGAAGAAGGCATGTTGGATTGGGGGGAGACACATTACTTGCATTACTGCCCAGAGGAGAGGGCCGGATTCTAGATCAGCCAGACCCACTACCATGGGAGTTTTGGGCAAGGCCCATCGTATTCCTGCATCGGTGAATAACCTCTAGGAAGAGCACCAGACAACTTTGCTTGAGACGTCACGTACCGTCGCTAACCAGACCCTTAGTATTTTGATAGATCCTAGTGCTACCGAGAGTTTCATTTGAGGTGCAATGTTAAAAGGATTAAAGTAAGGGCCTTCGAATAGGATGATTGTAGCTTGCAGAGATGGCTTTGGGAGCCAACAGAAGGTTAGAGGAAGGGTTACGGGATGAACCCTTAACCTGGGAGAGTTTTCGCCAGGTCCAACCCATATGGCACAATCTCAAGATCTCATGATGTTGTGATCGGTATGGAGTGATGGAATCACATGAGGTGACACTCAACTGTAAGACGAAACGGTTAATCTTGGTCGATGTTGAGGGATAGAGAAACATGATTGTAGGTCGAAACCAAGGAGTTTATTTGAGGTTTATCTTGACCTTGCAGTTACGGAAGAGTATGCGCAAGGGAGGTAAGATTTTTGTGATCCTTGCATTGAATGAGAAGGGAGTAGCAGAAGGTCTAGAACACCTTCCTGTGGTGAGAAATCTTGTGTACGTCTTCCTGGAGGAGTTACCTAGGATGCCGCCAGAGAGGGAATTGGAGTTTACCATAGACCTAAAACCGAGGACTGAACCAATAGCTAGAACGACTTATCGGATGTCGAACCCATAGTTACATGAGTTGAGAATGCAACTGAAGGGATTGCTGGACCGAGGAATGATACATCCAAGTGTGTCACCGTGGGGTCGCCTATTATCTTCATAAGAAAGAAGGATGCATCATGGAGGCTCTGCATTGACTACCATCAATTGAACAAGGCAACGATCAAGAATCAATATCTGTTGTCGAGGATTAATGATTTGTTCGATCAAATTAAGGGTGCGACTATGTTCTCAAAGATCGATTTGCAGTCCGGATATCATGAGTTACGGATCAAGGAGGATGACATCCCTAAGACCGCCTTTAAGAAGATTTTTGGGCATTACGAGTTTATTGTTTTACCATTTGGATTGACAAACGCCCTAGGGGTATTTATGAGTTTGATGAATGGGGTGTTCCGTGAGTACTTGGACAAGTTCGTCCAAGTATTCATTGATGATATTTTTATTTATTCCCAGATGAAGGAGGAGCATGATGAACACTTATGCTTGGTACTACAATGTTTGTGAGAGCACAAATTATAGAGGAGGTTGTCCAAATGCTCGTTTTATCAATCGAGGATTCACTACTTAGGGCATGTCATCTCTAGTGAAGGTATCGCGTGGATCCAGCAAGGGTCGAGGATATTATGGAATGGCCTACACCGACGAATGTCCTAGAAGTGCGTAGCTTCATGGGTTTAGCAGGATACTATCAATGGTTTGTCGAGGGATTTTCGAAGATAGAAAATCCAATCACGGAATTGCAGAAGAAGAACAAGAAGTTTGTTGGGACCGAGAAATGCGTGGAAGCATTTGGGAGGCTCAAAGAGATGTTGACAACAACACCGATACTAAGGGTCCCTGACCTAGACGCGGACTTCTTGGTATGAACTGACGCTTCCAAGGAAGTCTTAGGCGGAGTCTTGATGCAATACGGTCGAGTGATTTCTTACATCTTGAGGAAACTAAGAAGGCATGAGGAGAACTATGTGACACACGATTTGGAGTTGTTAGCCATTGTATATGCCTTGAAGGTTTGGTAACACTACCTAGTTGGATGAAAATTTGAACTAAAGACGGACCCCTGTGGACTACAACACATCTTTATACAAAGCGACTTGAATGCGCGACAATGACGTTGGTTGGAACTGCTTAGCGAGTACGATTTTGAGATTTCTTACATAAAAGGAACATTGAACCGAGTGGCAGATACATTGAGTTGGAGACCATGCATCTTTTTGGTGTTGCCACCTCAGACGAATCTACGTTAAAAGATTCTAACCTTACAGTGTGATGATGGATGGTACAAGGAGGTCGAGGATTTTATTGGAAAAAACATAATGATGGTACCAAGATTTGAAGGATTTACGTTTGACGACGATGGATTATTGAGGTTTAAAAATTGGATTTACGTACCATTGAACGACGAGTTGAGGAGATTGATCCTAAACAAGGCTCATAAAGTAGTATACATGGCTCACCCGGGAGTCATGAAGATGAGGGCGAACCTTAAACCCTTATTCTTCTGGAAGGGAATGAAGGCAAACATAGTATACTATGTGGCCTGATGTCTAGAATGTCAGTAGGTAAAGGATGAACATAGACATCTAGCAGGATTACTACAGCCACACGCTATTCTGGAATTGAAATGGGAGGTTATTTCGATGGATTTTATTGTTGGATTTCCACTGACAGCAAGGAGACATGACTCAATTTTCGTAGTAGTCGACACTATGATGAAGAGTGCTCATTTTATTCCTGTGTGTACGACGTATCAGGCACTTGACATAGATAGAGTTTTCTTCAGTGATATTGTGAGGCTGCATGGCGTGCCTAAGAGGATTATATATGATCGAGGATTGATGTTTACTGGATGAATTTGGACTAGTTTCCAAGAGGCCTTGGGAACCTAACTTAACTTCAATACTGCGTATCACTCGAAGACTGATAGTCAGATTGAATGAATGAACCAAACCTTGGAAGACTTGTTGCACATATTGTGATGGACCAACATAAGCATTGGGAATAATTCTTTACTCTAGTAGAATTCACTTGTATCAACCTTTACCAAAGCGCCATTAAGATGGCGCCTTTAGAGTTTCTTTACGGGCGACTGTGTCAGACACCTTTGAGTTGGGATCGGCTTGAGGTTAGGGTCCAGGTGGGACCAGAAGTGATCCAAGAATTGGAAGATTAAATGTAGGATTTAAGACAAAGGATCAAGGAATCACAGGATTGACAGAAGAGTTATGTCGATGCTCATCGTGTCGATCGTAGTTACGATGTGACGATCGAGTATTTTTGTAGCTAAAACCGCATAAGAGTTCTATCAAGTTGGGAAAAGGGGCTAAACTATATCCTAGGTTCGTGGTAACCTACGAGATTGTGGAAAGGAGAGGCTCGTGGCCTATTGACTAGCCTCGCTTGATTCTTCAGTTGTATTGGACAATGTATTTCATGTCTATGTTTTGATACATTATGATTAGTGATCCTACACATGTTTTGACTTGACCACCTTGCAGGTGTTGAATGAGGGTGTTCTCACGGGTGAGCCGATCCACATCCTGGATCATCACATTTGAAAGCTATGACATCAAACAGTAGATGAGGTCAAGGTCCAGTGGGACAACTATAGTCTGCACTCTGTGACCTTGGAGGATGCATATGATATGCACCAATAGTCTCATTTTTGTTGGATAGATCAACGTGTGATAATGTGATACATGTTATTTTGGCACTTTTTACTATGAAACTTCGAGATGAAGTTTAGACCAAGAGGGGGTGTATGTAACATCCCTCTCTTGCGCACTGAGCGAACTTATTCTTTGAGGACACTTGCTCGCAAGTGATCCGGATTATTATACTATTAAACATTTGATTTTGATTATGAGGTATTATGGGTTGATGACATGTTGTTTTACTGCATTGACATAGACAAGTTTTATTGACTTGGTTTTACTGAGTGTGCCGGATTCTGGAACTTGAGGATGCAGAGGCATCGATGGAACCCCTTGGACTCCGGATCGAGTCAGGGAGTGAATTATTTGGGTTTGATTGTTTTATATGATATATTAGTGCATCTTATTAGATGATATGATTATGGATATATTTCTGACATGATTCGTTGATGATGCAGGCTGACGATATCTTGCCGACCAGACTCACAGGTGGAGTAGAGGGGCACACACGACTACCAGAGATGTTGAGGGAGAGGTGTTGACAACAACACTGCCACAGCCTACTAGCACTCCCACCATAGCTCGAACTGTAGGTTAATGATTACCTAGTTCGAGGAGACCCACGATGACATGAGGGCCGACTGCGACAATCACTCACGATGATTCTAAGGGGTGTGAAATAAGGAAGGGGCCTTATTCCTTAGAGGCCCTTAGTCTCCCACAAGATCACTTGGCGGTGTATTGACTACAGAGGTTTTTGATGTCTACCAAGTCATTCAAGAGGTGAGTGGCACCCTTGGAGCATGTGGTGCGTCCTGAAGGGCACGTCACACAAGAAAAATGGATAGAGGCGAGTGGCACCCTTGGAGCACGTAGTGCATCTTGAAGGGCACATCATGCAAAAGAAACATAAAGAGGCGAGTGGCACCCTTGGAGTACGTAGTGTGTCCTGAAGGGAACGTCGCATTGTTATTTAATAATGGGATAAACCTAGATGGCTTTAGGACGAATAACGTGTTAAGGAAGAATAAAACTTTTCCCCTAATAAAATGTCGCCCAGTCTAGAAAAATAAAGTCTAGGTCTGAATTATACTTGTGATAAATTTTTATCTATATATATATATATAATGATAATCTTCTTTAATCTTGTGACAAGAAGGGGGTAAGCAATTAAATTGATTTATAAAAAATCTTTTGGGATAAAATTTAAAAAGGGGAAATAATTGTTTTACTATATTATGCTAATTAAAAATTTATTCATTAAAAAGAAAAAGGGAAAAGGGGGAAGTTTCTACACATGCCTTTTTGAGTTTTAAATGAAAATGGAAAGAGGGAAATATAAAATAATTAGGAAACTAGGAAAAAGAAGGAAACATGAAAAGAAAAGGTAAACACGAGGAAAAAGCAGAGAGCCTAACTTAGTAAGGTATCTAGCATTAAAGAACCTTCTAAATTGAACTCAACTAGTAAATTAATAAGGGGGGGAAGTCATTAAAACTTGTAAGGGGATATGGGGACACCTAGGAGCGATTCTAGGAGTTCCTTTAGGTGAGTGAGGGAAATAGGGGTAATTAATTAATTAATGAAATTAATTTATGGAGGAATGAAGGGGATGGGTGACACTTGTGCGAGGAGGATTTTTATGGATTGAATTATTAAACTTTAAATTAAATGGGATTTTGGGAAAGTAAAGGTCTTCGAAACTCTATATAATGGAGGGAGGAGAAGGATGTTGGATCTCTTATGGTTTGCGTAACGTTACGCTACAGAAATCTATACTTGACTTATTTATCTTGTGGGAGTTGGGATACCCAACTCGGTGAGGAGTGGTAGCTCGGCTTTGCGAGGCGAGCTGGGAGCTAGCTGATTCTTTGGTTAGTGTGTGTGGCCCCTTTGTGGCTTGGGGGGCTAAGGGGGAAGAAGAGTACCCCTAGCATTGGCTGGGAGGTACCGGTGAAGTCTCACCGGTCGGCAAGCGGGAGTTGCACGACGCGCGCGAGACATAAACTCAGAGCATGCGATTGGGCAACGATATGCTTCCTTTAATTCTGCATGGTAGATTGTTAGTATGATTTATGATTTTAGTTTTGCATGTTTAATTGGGTAAGGAAAATTATTTTCTTAGCATTCTAGATGATGACTGAACCTTTCCCCATAGCCTTTATCTCGATGTTGATTTCCTATGGCCTTCGATCCCTGCATGTCTTGACCGTCCTGTGGTTTATTGATTGTGATGATTGTGGTTTATTTTTCCTTCGTCCCTAGATCATCAGTCCATGCCTAAGAAGTCGGCCAGGAGCCTGATCTATGGTCATCACTTCAGAGTTAATAGACCTATGGATCTCAACGCCCTACTTTTTTGTGCGTGGATGATGAGAGAAGGATGTTCCTGTCAGTCGTCTACCTCTGTTGTTTGTCCTTGGCAGATTGATGGTCATTGAGCCTTGTTGTGATCGATTACCTCGGTGATTGTTTTACCCTTCCCTCGGTGAACCACTTATTAGCCTCTACGTTTGATCCCTACGTTTGATGCATTCCTGGTGAAGTAAATTTGTGTTTTAATACCCTTCCTGGCAATGATTTAAGACTGCATTTTAATGCATTTCTTGGTGAATTAATTGTGTGGTTTTTGTTTTATACATTGGTCTGCGATTTTCCTTTGCGATTTTTTTTTACCTTGGATGACGAAGTGACCCCACTCATGGCCACACTGGACTGTGTTTTAATCCTTTTACTCTGCGGTCGGAATTGCGCCTTGTGCTTGCATTATCATGCTTTTGTCTTGTGTTTTTCTTTTATGCTTATTGACTTAAAATCCCTGGCGAATTTTCCCTTTGCATTTGATAGAAATTACGGCAATCGCTCTTCAATTTTCATGCTTCAGTATTTGTTTTGTTTGCATTTACATTAACTCAATAGCGACTTACTCAGTGCCCTTCTCATGACTAAAAGTCAGCATTTGATGCCTAGAAAACGATTTGATACCATGATAAATGCTATGATTTCCTTAATGGTGTTACGGTTACCTCTGGCTAAAGGACCGAAATGGTAGGCAGAGTTTTATGCCCAGTGAGATAGTTGTTGTGGTGTCTTTATTTCATGCACAGGGTTATAGTTATGTATTGGAGTAAAATTATTATCTAATGCATGCACAAAGTTACCGTGCTTTTCATATCCTGCGCAACGATGTATTTTTTCCCCTGTAGATGATGTATTTAGATTCTGGATCACTTGAGATGATTTCCATTCCACCTTCTAACGTTGTTCTTTGTGTAGTGAATTATTATTCTTTAATTGCTTGCACAACATTTTGTTTTATTCGTGTTATTGCAATTTCTTTACAAAAAGGGAAAAAAAAATGTGCAGCGATATATCTCAACCAGTGTCCCCTCTATCCAACGATTCTCTTGCACTGTGATATGTTGTGGATTGTGTAAATTCTAAGCCAACGATTGCATGTTGTTGACTGAGTGTTACCCTCTGTTGGTCCGCCTTTACCTTTACTCTTGACCACGAATTGCGATTTGACAGTGAGGTATGCCATTTGGTTGTGACCGCGATGTCTCCTCCAACGTTCCCCTTCCTTTCAACGATCCTCCTTTCCTGGGATATATTTGTCGAATGTGAAACCTTAACCCTACAAGTTTCCCCTTTCCCTTAACCACGACTGGGAGGAACCCAAGAATTTGGTGCCTGGGCGTACGAGGGTTCGAGCGTTACGTTGATTACCATAGTGGTTTTATTATCCTGACAACCGTCATAACTCTTGATTGATTGCTTCTTCTTAGATAACTTACTTGAAAACTTTTTTACCTACATCTTGTTATTTGGTAACCCTGCCTATGATTTCGTTAATGAGACCGAACTGTAGTTGTCTGGTAATTACTTATCTAATGGAAAAATGGTGTATTTAACGATACCAACAGGTAATTGTTAAGGTAAACAGAAGGGAAACCCAACGACCTTCATTTAGAAAATGTTCTAATTATTTGGATGGAGATAGGGTTTAGATGGCAATTGCTTTAGCATGTATTGTTAAAGATTTATAGTTTAACGGGAAGTTGAATTCGTTTGTTTTACTTATTAAAATGAGCAAGTGAAACAACGTTACATTGATGATTAATTGGATATACTAATCCAGTGCAGTGATCTCATTATTGGTGGGCGCATTTTTTAGTTTTATTGGTAGCATGGCATTATTACAAATTTTAAGATAAGCTGCGAGAGAGATCTATATTATCTAAGGTGTGGCAGAGAGTAGTATATCTTGGAAGAGATAATACATAATTACCTTGTCTAAAGTAACCCTTGAGTGATTAGATCTTGAGGATTTTAAGGGGGATTTTTATTGAAGGAAATAATAACTTTTTGACATACAAGGCTGTTGATTTTATCAAATCATTGGGATATCATTTTAGACAAGCATAAAGTTGAGTTTAGGTTTGTTGTTTTAACCGTTTGCTCCTAACCCTCAGAGATCTTGCATAATAGTTATGGATATGGTTGTGATGAGTTGTTTAATAGGGTGAGCAATTCATTTGACCAATGTCATATGTGTCTTGTCGACCTATAGCTTGGGGGTGTAGGCATAGACTTCTTGTCAGTTATTTAAGCTCCTAGCGTCCTGGACTTTATTGAGTCCTTGGTCTAGTTGGATTATGTTACGCCATGGTTATTTTCGTGCCTATCACCTGAGGGTGGCATGATTCCAGATGATGAGATCATGGAGCATCCTTTTGGATAACGACGAATGATAAATCAGTCGGAGTTTGTGTTTCTATCGGGAGTGTTGTTGATCGTTGTAAGTTGTTGTTAGCGCGTAGGATGTATGCCTTCAGGTGTTTGGTCATGCACCATCAAGGTTCTAGTTACTGGCTGTCGAGGCTGTTGTGTTGGGATGGTGGATGTTGTTCCTTAGCTTGTAGGCATTGTCATGTTGAGTTGGGTGGGTAGTCGTTTCTATCTATTGATTTACGCTTGTGATGCCCAGTTACTCATTGTGCTAGTTTTTGAGCCATTATTATCTGTTAACTGACCTGTGCATGTGTGTTTGTTGTCTGGTTGTGTGGTTCAACTGTTGTCATCTTTTCCTTCGTGCAAAAAAAAAAAAATCACTTCTGCTTCGCGTGTAGTCTTAACGTTTGGTGTCCTCAGTGGTTGCAGAACTCAAGTGTCTTCAACCTAGCTGGGACATAGATCTATGATTACAACACTCTAACATAACACTTAGCAATTATCATTCGTTATTTAATCCTTGTTCACAGTGCAGATAAACCCTAATTATAGAGCAACGCAGTATTCAACAAGACCTAACACATTCAAGCACTTAGCATATGGAGATAAGTCAGATCTAGCATTCAATCACATGGCTAAGAACTAAGATATCATATCAGATGTATCTAAACATTCATGAAGGTAAGCACAAAGGCATAAATCATATGAACAATATAAAAACCATAATGCACAAAGCAACCATAACACAAAATATACGTGGTTCTCCCCCAGCCTGGGGCTACATCCACTAATTCTTATTCTCTTTATTGTCTTCTATCAATCATCTACATGCACAGAGCCACAAAATCCTACTTCGCATAGGACAGGAGATATGTGCACACTTCGCTAGATCCTCCTTCCCTGAGTAGATCTAGGCACAGAGCCTCCTTACAATCACTTGCACTTAGCTCTGCAAGTTCTCAACACAAAGTATGCACAACGACAACTCAATCACATAGATACCACTTACATCATTTGCACTTAGCCAATCTTAGCACTAAGCCAAATAACTTACTTTCTCACACCCCTTCTTACATCGCCTAGATATCTATTTATACTTTACAAAATGGGCCTAAACATGGGTAAAACCCATGGGCCGACATCCCATACCCATTACATAAACCCTAAACCCAAAAATCCCTGAAAAAGGGGCCGATATCCCGTGATCTCCGCTTCGCCTTGCGCTTTGCCTTCGACCAGCCTATCCAAGTCCCAAAATCAGTCAAACATGACCAGCGTTTCCCCAAAACGTAGTCAAGGACCAACAATTTTCTTGGCCTCTACATGATATCGAATCAAGTGATACTTTGTGTTGATGTGCTTGGTTTTATCATGGAATCTAGGATTCTTGGCCAACTTGATTGCAAAAGTATTGTCAACTAGAAGAGGAGTAGAATTTACTTGTTTCTCCTACAAATCTTCAAGTATTTTTTCGAGGCACACAATCTCCTTTGTCGCTTCTACAACTGCCACATATTTTTCCTTTGTTGTGGAATCTTTTGAAACTGATTGTTTGCATGATCTGCATGAGACAATTGTTGATCTAAATCTTATGAGATAACCTGAAGTTGACACTCCATTTTCCTTATCCCCATCAAAGTATGAATCACAATATCCAATCACGTTGAAGTCATCTACCTTAGATTACTTGATTCCAAAATATTTAGTTCCTTTCAAGTATTTTAGAACTCTCTTTGCAACAAAACAATGTCCTTCATAAGGTTTCTGCATGAACCTGAAAATAATGCCAAAAAAAAATGAAATGTCTGGTCTGGTGGTAGTAAGATAGATAAGACTTCTAACAAGTTGTCTATACTTGGTTGGATCCTCAAATTCATTCCCTTCTTTTGATGTGAGATTCAAATTATGTTCCATTGGAGTACAAACAAGATTACACTCAACCATGCCAAACTTGTTCAACAGTTCTCCAATGTAATTCTTCTGGTAGATGAATATGTACTTTGGATTTGGTATCACTTCAATGCCCAAATAGTAGTGAAGATGTCCCAAATATGTCATCTCAAAGGATTTCATCAACTCTTTCTTTATGGATGCAATGTAATTCTCATTGTTCCCTATTATGAACATATCATTTACATATACTACAAGATATACAACAATTTTTCCAACTTTCTTGACAAACAAAGTTGCATTGTCAATATTGAAATGCTTGAAATTTAATTTCAGAATATGCTCGGTTAACTTTTCATACCATTCTCATGGTTCTTGTTTCAATCCATACAAGGGTTTTATGAGCTTGCATGCCTTATGTTCTTGTCCCTTCACAATAAATCCTTCTAGTTGAGATATGGACACATTCTCTTTCAAGTATCCATTCAAGAAAGCAGTCTTCACATCCATTTGATGAATTTTCCATCCATTTTGTGCTTCCATGGAAAATAGAGTGTGGATGCTAGCTCATTTTGTTGTGGGGGAAAAAGTCTCATCATAATCAACACCTTCTTTCTGTGCAAATCATTTTTCCACGAGCCTTGCTTTGTGCTTGTCCAGCGAGCCATATGATATGTACTTGTTCTTGAATACTCACTTGCATCCAATTGGTTTGGTTACATATGGAGGGTCCACCAACTTCCATGTCCCATTCTTGATGAGAGAATCATATTCATTATGCATGGATTCTTTCCATTGAATCATCATGAGAAGTGGATTCTTTAAAGGAAGTTGGTTCATGATTAGTAGATAAATTTAGTTCACAATCATATGAAAAATCCATATCTTCTACATCACCTGATTTTGAATTATCTACATTCCCTCCATCTTGTTTTGGGGAAAATCTGGTTCCTGTCTTTCGGACCTCATCAGGATGAACACTTTCAAAAGTTTTTGTGAGCCATTTTGGTGTACTTTTTTGAGATGGTCCAGGTTGTTCGATTGATTGAGATGGTGTTGAGTTCTCATCAAGCCTCAACTTTTCAATCTTCTCGATCACATCATCCAACTAAACTTTAGATTTTGATGAAGTGGCATGAACTTTTTCATGTGGGGGAGATGGTGCGACATAAGGAGATTCCAAAAATTGACCCAAGATAGGGATCCCCATTCAAGATGTTGAATATCATCATCAAATTCATGATATGTATTTACATGAGTGAATCTATCCAGATGATCAAGCTGCCTCTCAACAATTTCGTCTATCTTGGTGGATTTAAGAAATATCACATCTCTGTAAAGGATGAACTTCTTGTTTGTATCATCGTAAATACGATACCTCTTGGTGGTATTTGAGTACCCCAAGAATATGCACTTCTGACTCCTTGCATCAAGCTTGCTTCTTTGCTCCTTAGGAATCAAGGCATACCAAGTGGAACAAAAGACCCTGAGATAACTCACCGAAGGAATGTGGCCATACCACATTTCATATGAAGTCTTGTTTTTGAGAGCATGAGCTGGACACATATTTTTTATATAAACTACACATAGAATTGCATCAACCCAAAACATTAATTTAACATTCTTGAAAAACATCATGGAACGAACCATATTTAGGAGTGTCTTGTTCATTCATTCAACTACACCATTTTGTTGGGGATTGTATGGAATTGTTGTTTGATGTTTGATCCCATGTTAGTGAAGGTAGATTTCAAATTCATTAGAAGTATATTTTCTTCCATTATCAGTGCAAAGAGAGCCAATACGATACTGAGCTTCATTTTGGATCCATACATGAAAATTTTTAAATGTTTCAAAATCTTGAGATTTGTCTTTTAGCAAATAGACCCAACACATTCTAGTGTAATCATCAATAAAAGTCATGATATATTTGTTTCCAATTGTAGAAGGAATAGGCATAGGGACGCATAAATCAGAATGAATCAGTTCAAGTTTTCTACATGCTCTGGAAGTGGAATCATGGAAATGTTGTTTTCTATGCTTTCCAAGAATACAGGAATCACATTATTAAGTTTTCTAGGAATGGTGGGAAGACCAGAAACACCATTCTTTCTCAATAAATGAAGACTATCATAATTAATATGGACAAATATAGCATGCCACAAAAAACTAGATGGAATTATACATGAGTCATGATGAGAGAGGTATGCAATAGTGTGTGTATGGGAAGATGTCCCACTCAACTTCAACAATCTTTTATCTTCCATTCCGATCATGACAACCATGTTGTCAAAATCCTTCCTTATCTCAACTTTTCCACCGATCATATGAACAAAGTTGCCTTGTTATCTGATGTGCACAAGGGACAACAAGTTTCTTTGCAGTTCTAGAAGACATAGTACATTGTGTAGAAGAAAATCTGGGAGTCGAGGCAACTTAAGACTGATGGTGCCCATTCCTGAAGGGTTGAGACTTGACCTGTATGAAAAGCACACTACACCATCTACATTATCATTAAAGTCTTCAAAGAATTCTCTTCTAAATTTCATGTGTGATGTTGCACCTATGTCAAGAAGGCAATCATCCCCCAAGAAGGAAATTAAGTATTAAACAAATATTCAGTTACTCCTATATTGTTTCTTGCAATAGGAAATAACATAGTGAACATGTGCTTTACTTTATGTTGATTTTGAAGTTTTACCTCTTTCCTCTTTGATATTTTGCCATGGAATTCTATAGCCGGAGGCTTCATGTGACCCATTCATTCTGCATCGGGTACAATGAAGGTCATATTTTTCTCTGGGTTTATGCCAACCCCCTCTGCATCAGATCTTCTTCTTACTTCATCTTCTCCTAATGTCTCCATGTAATCTATTAATTGCAGTGATTTCAAAAGTCATGTTGCCAAATGGAGGAGGTGCATTGATGTAACATCCAAATTTTTACTGACCACATTTTCATAACACAGATTATTCTTTGAGGACACTTGCGTGCAAGTGATCCAGCTAAACATGGTACTTTATGAATCTGATTCAGTATATGAGTTAAAGTTTATGCTATAATTAAATGTTGAAATTTTGATATTTTATTTATATTGATGTAGATCATTGACAGGTATTATGATGAGGTTTCCTTAGTGTGTAGGAAACATAATGCGATGAGGATGATTATGGCATAAAAAAAACTCCTTGGACTCTGGATTGATTCAAGGAGTGGACTATTGGCTTTGATTATTAGTACTTGATTTTATTATGCATGTGTTATGATGATAATTTTAGTTATGGATTTCATGTATAAGAGTTATTAATATTATTTTTGTCATTAGATGCTGGCATGGTGATGTTTGTTAATTCGAATCACATATGGAGTAAAGGGGTCATACACAAATATCAGATAGATTAGGGAGAGGTGTGGTAGCATTCCTTTCACAGCCTAATAGCACTCCCGCCTTGACCTGAATTGAAGGTTAATGACTACCTTGTTCATGATAGGTTCACGATGTCGTGATGGAAGACCAAGGCAATCACTCATGAGGATTTTTTAGGGGCACGCAATAAGGTGGATTCATTATTCCTTAGTAAGCCCTTAGTATCACACAAGGGCGCCAAGTGGAATATTGACTCCAAGCAACATACAACTTCCAAACTAAGTCAAATGACAAGTAACACCCTTGGAGCACGTCGGTGCATCTTGAAGGGAACATCGCATGTTAATTTGAATGAAAATAAAGAAAAAAAAACATAATGATAAATTAATAAAAAATTAGAAGACTTTAGAGGATACAAAGAATATTTAGAATTGATAGAAAAAAGAATATAAATTTATACAAATTTATAAATTGGAAACATAATGAAATCTAAGTCTAAATTGGTTATGTCTAAATGAATTTATATTAAAGGGGCATAAGGAAAATTTTAAACTAAATAAAACTATTATAGGGAGAATAAAATATATTGACATGTGCACAAGGTGTGCATGAAATTAATAAAATAAATTTTAAATTAAAATAAATTAATTCATGAGAGAATGAGTTTTCAACATAGAGTTAGAATCCTAAGTCAAACTAGACTCTAAATCATAACTAAGAGAAGAGTCCTAATCAAAATCCAATTGTAAATTAGTTAGGAGACAAAATAAATGAGAAATTGGGGAACTAAGGGACAACTAGGAGAAAATCTAGGAACTAATTGTGGAGGTGAGGACAAATTCAAAATTATTTAATTAAAAGGAAATAAACATGTGCAACTTGGGGGGAAGTGTGACATGTGTTGGGGTGAATAATCTCAAATTTGATTATTAAAAATTCTTTAATTGTGCATGAATTGACAAATGTCAAGACAATTTTTCTTGTAAAAAGAAGGAAGAGTAAGGAGGAAAGCACCCTATTGTTGGATGATTGAAATGTTGTCAAATTTCATATGACTGGTTTACTTGTGTGAGTTGGACTGCAAGCTTTACAAAGAGGTGGAAGCCTCTCATTGTGAGGCCAAGCTTGAGCTATATTGTTTTGAATTTTTGTGTGTGACCCCTTTGCGGCTCGGGGGGATAAGGGGGAAGAAGAGTGCCCCTAGTGTTGGCTGCTAGGTATCGGTGAAGTCGCTTGTTAGCAAGAAGGAAAGGACAAAAGACATAGCACCAGATTTCAAGTTGACAAGGACATAGCGCAAGATTCAAGTTGAAGATTATCCCGAAATTCCATCATTATTCTAGTCATGGTACTTTAAATTCTAGTTATTTAATGGTGTATTAGAATATTAATTTTCAATATGAATATTAAATTCTAGTTATTTAATGGTGTATTAGAATATTATTGGTGTATTTTGAATATGCATTAAAGAATTTAGGATTAGGGACATAACATTTGTGGTCATTCATATTATAAATTCTTATTATTGATGGATTACATATTAAAGAACTTCTTGAATTGACAGTGTTCAGGGGGCTACATATACCTTCATGCATCCTCTTTTGGATTTTTCTGAACTATTGTCAATTTTTTATGTATGATAATTTTTTAAGTTTTCCTGAATTACCATAAACGCCAAGGTTTATCAGAATACATGAAGGATTAAGAGTGATTACTAACACGCTTGGAATCATTCCATTGTGGATTCTCATCACAAGCCCAACACATTTTTTTTTTTGTAGTGCGTTTCCATTAAATGATACCCTTACGGCCCTAATTGCAGAGTGCACCAATTGGAAGCACAGAATAAATTTCAACGAATCATTGAAAGGTGATTTTCTTTTGCGTGGACTGGAATCGATTCTGATAAACCTTGATCAATATTTTTCCTTAGTGAGTTCTAGTTTCCATTGCCTGTTTGTTCTCTTAATGGAAATCCTGACAACCTTTCATGATTTTATTTCAGTTACTGTTAAACCAAACCCTAAGCTATGAAAATTATTTAGATACTGGTGCCAAGGTTTATTTATCCGAAATTTGGGTAGATTAATGCCTCGCCTTATATTTCGGAAATTACTTAAAATATTTTGTGTCCATTTGGAATGAAACAGTTCCAACAAAGATTTATTACAATCCATATCATAGTAAATTGGTGTTGTTAAGTTTTCATTTTTCATTAAATTTATTTATCTAGTGGATATTGTTGAATAGATATGGATAATTATTTACGTTTAAAGGGACAATTATTGGTATTTTCTTTATAAATTAGTGAACTAACTAACTTATAACTTACGATAATTACCTTACTCTCTACCCTTATCAAAGGAAAGTTATATTATTACTAGATCTCCTTAGATTCTTTTATATATATATATATATATATATATATATATATATATATATATATATTAGTTAGATACATGAAGTGGAAAGTGATAGATTGATCCTAACCAATTTAAATTTTACGCACACGTAAGATAAGTAGAAATTGTGGTATGCGTAAGAATTATTTAAATTAATTAATGAGTAATTAATTACTGATGTTATAACTTAGTTCCATGTATTTATAAGTTATCTGATGATTTTATTTCAAATTAAAATTTTGTCCTTTGTAAAAGCTTATTTATTTTGACCAGTTAAATAAAAACAATGTGTGAATTGTAAAGTCTATTTATGATTATTATAATAAATGCTTATTTACTTGTTTATCTCACTCAATGATTGATTAGATCAAAAGGGTCATCAGAGCGGGTTCCACTCTCATTACGACTTCCAATGCATTTTGTTTACATTGAGATATATCGCTAATATAAAATTGAAATTGTTTTATGGCATGTATCATGGTTAGAGGACGAAGGACGAGTAAACATCGAGGTGCATGAGGAAGAGGAATGCCTCCTCCAAGTACATCTACACCTGAGGGGTTTGTTCCATGGGGAGAAGAGCATACTACAGAGCATGAGCATGTTGCAGTGGGCGATGTCATGGGTATGATAAGGTCTTTTCAAAGGATGTCAGAGGCACTGATAAATTTCCTTGATCATGATGATGGAAGGGAATCTATACCCAATGAGCGTTCGCAACACCCTCTTGTAGCTAGTGGTAGTGTTCATAGAAAAATCGAGAAGGTAAAATTTCCCAAGTTATGTGGTTTCACGGACGGTTTAGCCACCGAAGCTTGGTTGGAGAATTTGGCAATGTGTTTTGCATTGCACAATCATAACTCCAACATGAAGGTTTGTGTGCTAGTTTTTCAGCTGAAGGGAAGTGCGCTTCTTTGGTGGAAGACACTCTTGCCACAATTGAATATGGTCATTGAAGACGTGTCTTGGGATTTTTTCGAGAAGTGATTTCGAGAGAGGTACCTATATGATGAGTTCATTGAGTGCCAAATTAATGAATTCAACACTTTACGACAGGGTAGTCATACAATACCTTAGTATGAGGCTAGATTTATGAAGTTGCTTAGATACACTTTGCACCTTAACTGTGAAAAGTTAAACATGAATAGTTTTTTTTTGGTCTCAACTACAACATCCATGCTAAGGTGAGGATTCTTATGCCTTAGAATTTGCATGATGTAGTACATTATTTTTTTATCATTGAAGAAGAGTTGAACAATGGAAGTCAGGGTAGGAATCCTTCTAGGTAGACATGACATACGTCACATAGAGCACATCATAAGTAGACACCTGTTAGACAGACTTGTGGGCATTATGATACACCTAGAGGACCTGTATTTTCTACACCATGTAGACATGATACCAATCAGTGAACTCCGAATAGAGAACCACTGCAATAGCAGTAACAACGTCTCCCTTAGAAACAACAACAATATATATCTGTTTCCCAGAATAGATTAGGACCTTAGAACCCTAGACCAACAGATTATTTCTCTTTAACTAGAAGCACCATCCCTAAGAATAGACGTTGGAATTGCGGAGAGCCCCACTATCAGAGGGATTAGCCTACCAAAAAGGAGAGAACTATTGGATCAACATGATAGATGACAATAGGAGATCTGGGCAAGGCCCATAGGATTCATGCAGTGGTGAATAACCATCTGGTTGAGCATTAGTCTACAATGCTCGAGACTTCAAGTATGATATCATATCAACAGTTTAGTATTTTGGTAGATCTAGGAGCTACTGAGAGTTTTATATCTAGTGTTGCACTCAAAAGAATTAAGGTGAAGACAGTCGAACAAGATGAGTTTAGATATGTAGAGCTGGCATCTCGAGCCAAACAAAAATTTGGAGGAAAGGTTAATGACTGTAAAATTAATTTGGGTGAATTTATCTCTAGTGTAACCCTTTTTTTCACGACCTTGGGATCCTACGATATTATGATTGGAATGGATTGGTTATAATCCAACGACGCGATACTTAATTGTAAGACAAAAATATTAATCTTAATTGATGATTTCGAACATAATAGAATAATTGTAGGAAGAAACCAATGAGTGTCGCTAAGATTTATTGCTTCCCTACAATTGAAGAAAAACATGTGCAAGGGATGTAAGTTGTATGCCATTTTATCTCTTAATGAAAAGGGTGACACAGAAAGATTGGAAGACTTTCTGGTAGTATCAAAGCTCATTGATTTTTTTCTTGAGGAACTATCAGTTTACCGCCAAAAACAGAATTGGAATTTACTATAGATTTAAAACCTTGAACATAACCAATTGCTAGAACACCATATCAGATGCTGACACCTAAATTGCAAGAGTTAAAGATGCAATTAAAAGAGTTATTATATTTGGGACTTATACATCCAAGTGTATCACCATGGGTGCACTAATTTTTGTAAGAAAGAAGGACATATCATGGAGGCTTTGCATTGACTATCGTCAATTAAATAAGGCCACGATCAAGAATCAATACATGTTACTGAGGATTGATGACTTATTTGATGAAATGAAGGGGGTGGAAGTGTTAAAATCAAAGATTGATTTGAGGTTAGGATATCATCAATTGCTAATAAAAGAGGAAGACATTTCTAAAACAACGTTTAAGACAAGATTTGGACATTACAAATTTATTGTATTACCATTTGGTTTGACAAATGCCCTAGGCATATTCATGAATTTGATGAATGGGGTGTTCCGTGAGTACTTGGACAAGTTCGCACATGTATTTATTGATGATATATTAATTTCTCTCAGACAATAGAGGAGCATGATGAACATCTGATATTATTTTTGCAGTGCTTAAGAGAAAACAAGTTGTACGAAAAGTTGTCGAAATGTTCTTTTTATTATACAAAGATTTATTATTTAGGACATATTATTTCTGGAGAAGGTATTGTTGTGGATCCACTGAAGGTAGAGGTTATTATGGAATGAAAAGCATTGAAGGATGTGCAAGAAGTACATATTTTTATGGGATTAGTAGTTTACTATCGATGCTTCGAAGAAGGATTTTCAAAAATAGAAAACCCAATTATGGAACTGCAAAAGAAGAATAAGAATTTTTTATGGTCAGAGAAATGTGTGAAAGAATTTCAGAATCTTAAATAATTATTAAAAAAACACTGATATTGAAATTTCCTGATATGGACGAGGAATTCTTAGTATGCATTGATGAATCTAGAGAAGTATTGGGTGGAGTATTAATGCAATAAGGTCGAGTTATCACATATATTTCAAGGAAACTAAGAAGGAATGAAGAGAATTATGAAACACATGATTTGGAATTATTAGCGATATTTTATGCCTTACGAGTTTGGAGACCATACCTTATTGGATGGAAATTAGAGTTGAAAACTGACCATAGTGGATTGCAACACATTTTTACACAAAGTGACTTGAACGCATGACAAAGACGCTAGTCAGAACTCTTAAGTGAGTATGATTTTGATGTCACATACATTAAAGGAACAATTAACAAAGTAGCAGATGTGTTGATTTGAAGACCTCACATTTTCTCAGTAATACCCTTAAAGATGAATCTTTGGGAAAATATTTTAGCATAACAGATTGATGACGACTGATACAAGGAAGTAAAGGACAATATCAGACAAGATACCATGATTATACCTAGATATTAGGGTTATTCTTTGGACATTGATAGATTATTAAGATATAATAGTAGAATTTATGTACCACCAAATGACAGAATGAGAAATTTTATTTTGAACGAAGTTCATCGAGAATTGTATATGGCCCATCCTGGAGTCACAAAAATGAAGGAAGATCTTAAACTAATATTCTTTTGGAAGAGAATGAAAATTGATATAGTTAACTATGTGGTGAGATTTCTTGAATGTCAGCTGGTGAAGGATGAACATAGACTTCCAATGAGAATATTACAGCCACATGCAATTCTTGAATCTAAATGGTAAGTCATATCGATGGATTTTATTATTGGATTTCCATTGAAGACAAGGCGACACAATTCTAGTTTTGTAGTTGTTGACACTTTGACGAAGAGTGTGCATTGTATCCCACATCGTATGACATATCAAGCACCTAACATAGCTAGAATTTATGTTAATGAAAATGTGAGATTGCATGGTGTACCAATAAATATAGTATATGATCGAGGATATGTATTCATTGGACTTTTTGGACTAGTTTCCAAGAGGCATTGGGAACACAATTAAATTTTAGCACAACATATCACCTCGAAACTGGTGGAAAAATAGAAAGAACGAATCAAATTCTAGAAGATATTCTTTGAATGTATGTGGTGGATTAATAAAAATGATGGGAATAACTTTTACGATTGGTATAATTTGTGTACAACAACAGTTATCATAGTTCGCTAAAGATGACACGTTTTGAGTCTCTATACAAATGACCATTTCAGACACCTTTGAGTTGGGATCGACTAGAGGGTAGGGTCCTAGTGGGACCAGAAGTGATCCAGGAAATGGAAGATCAGATGTGAACCATAAGGAAAAGGATTAAGGAAGCAAAATACTGACAAAAGAGTATTGGGGTCATCCCAACCACAAGTGTTCAATGATTTGAGGCAACACTTGTGTTCAACACTAGTACTTTCACTACCAAACCTGCAACAACCCTTTGAGATCGAGATAGATGCTTCAGACTATGCGGTGGGCACCGTTCTCACTCAGCATGGCCACCCCGTGGCCTATCATAGTGAGACACTATCATATGTTGTCTGTAAGTACCCTACTTACGACAAATAAATGTACTCCATTGTGCAAGCCTACCGCTAGTAGAGACATTACATTCTTGGGAAGGAGACATTCATCCACATTGAGCATAAGACACTACAGTTCATGTAGACACAAGGAAAATTGTAGAATGATCACCATCAAAAGTGGTCCACATACTTGCAACAATTCCACCTCAACCTCAAGTATAAAACAGGAAGCACCGATCACGTCGTTGATTGCCTCAAGAGACCTCCAGTCACGACACTCACCACGGTGCTAGACTCTTGGAGCCATGAGACCTCTAGATGGCCCCAAATCTATGAGATAGATCCAAAATTCGCCACCACCTACTAAATGTTGGGTGCAAACACAATTGTCGATAATTTCCATCTTTATGATGGGTTGTTGTGTCGTCTAGGCCATATCTATGTTCCATCAAGCAAGCGAGCAATGATGATATAGGAATCCCACTACAATTGGGTGGTAGGACACTTCAGCATCGAAAAGATAGTGGCAATGCTACAAAAACATTTCTACTAGCCAAAACTTCAACAGGAGGTTAGCGAGTATATCAGGTCTTGCACTACCCGCGTTATTGCCAAACCAACCACTAAGAAACATGACATGTACACCCCTCTTCCTACTCCTGACAAGCCATGGGAATTGATCTCAATGGACTACATGTCGGGCCTCCCATCCACGAAGCGGCGAAATGACTGAGTTTTTTGGTTGTTGATCAATTTTCTAAGATGGCGATTTGGGTTTCCTGCAAGAAGAACATCACAACAGAGGCCACGACCAAGCTCTTATTTGAACGAGTCCAGGGTACATTTTGGAATCCCCAAAAACATTGTCTCAAATCAGAATAGTCGATTTCTCAGCACATTCTGGTCGAGCCTCTGGTCACTGTTGGACACCAAGCTCACCAAATCCACGACCTTCCACTCCCAGATAGATGGCCAAACCGAGGTCGTAAATCAAATGATTGTGCATATCCTTCGTGTGTATAATTCAAAGCACCCTCACACATGGGATGAGAGCCTTCACTATGTCCAACATAGATACAACCTATCCCTTCATATCTCAATCAAACACATCCCGTTTCAGGTGGGGTTGGGATTCCAGCCATTGGGTCCCCTAGATGTTGCACTTCCCCTTCCAGTCACCTCGACCGACTCATCTCTTGCTCCAACTGAAGCTGACAAAAACACCCAGTTCATTGAGTTGATCTAGCACATCTGCCAACAGGTTCGGGATATCCTACAGAAGTCCAATGGAAAGTACAAGTAGCGCCATGATCAACATCGGGTGCCACATAAGTGTCAAGTGGGAGACAAAGTTTGGTTGCACTTACAGAAAGAACGCCTTAAATGACCCCATCGGAAGCTTTTCCCACTTCGTTATGGGTCGTACACCATCACCAAGGTCATGGTGGATAATTCTTTTGAGCTCAACATTCCTTCTTTCCTTAGCCTGCACCCAGTGTTCAACGTGGATCTCCTTTGCCCTTATTTCCCACCATTATTGGACACCTCAAATGTAGCAGAAAAGTTGACACCAACAAAGATCAACCCCGACTTCATGCAACAGTAATATAGTGATCAAATTGTGGACACACATATCAAGGGCACTCAACAGCAAAGGATCCAGCTTTATTGAGTCGTCAAAGCAAGGCAGCTCCCTCACCAAGGCAAGTGGCTCACCTGGGGCCAAATTCAGCAGAATTTTTCTCATCTGATGGGGGAACTCAATGCAATGGATACCGTTGCTTCATAAGGATGGAGGATTGATCTAGGTGGATATCGATGGAAACCCATCTTTTCCAACTGGCTCAAAACAATTTTCTAGCAATTTTGGCAATTTACTATTTTTAGCAGTTTTAACTTTCAGGGGCATTTTGAGGGCCTAAATGATGGTTTTTAGGGATCAAGCTTCTCAATAATATCTAACAACTTGATTGAGCCCCCAAAATAAATCTCCTCAATGATACCTTTCCAACGGGCTATCATACACCTAAAACGTAGATCGTACGCAAAAGTTACGACCCCGAGAAGTTGATGTACTAACTTACCCAGATGGGGCCCACATGACTTTTGGCGCTTCATCTCCTAGGGTTAGATTTTTGGATGTCTACGGTTTTTGGAATTCCTGTTTATTTTAAAAATTCCTTCAGAGCCTCATTGTAATGGTCTTTTTGCCAATGAGCGCAGCCGTCACACCTCTTCTCAGAGATAAGACACCACCATTCCAACAAGCTTGTTTTTGTTGCATTTTACAGTTTCAAATTATTTTCTTATTGAATAGAAAACCAATTTACTGTATATCTGTTATTTTTGTTAAAAACCTGTTAATAATATATAGTCATTTCATTCTGCTGATAAAATCTGGATCAGTGGTATCGGAGTGGTATGCTCCTTGCCATCTTAATGCATGTCCCCAACGAGGTCGGAGTACAAAGAGTTGGGTCTCGAGCTTGTTTCTCTTGAGGACAAAAGCTCTCACACGCCCAAGTGACCTCTCATGGAAGGAGAAAATAAAGATAAAGGGATAGGATATCATTTCAAACTATTGATTGAGGAAGCCCTCATGCAACAAAGGAACAAGATGATGGATATTTTTGCGCAAATCCTTCGGTGGATACCAAAAAGAAACACATCTTCTTCGAGCAGAGGCGCTGCCCCCTTCAAGGTACACATAAAATTCTATATTCCTATATTTGAAGTTCAGATAGATGCAGATATTGTAAACAAGTGGTTGAATCTACTAGAAGGGTATTTTTCTATCCATAACTTTTCGAATAGAGAAAAGATTACTTTTGTGCTCCTCAAAGTTGTTCCCCATGTCAAAGATTGGTGGGAAACTTTCTGTGAGAAAAATGAAATAGAGGAACCCTCATTATTTACAATCATGACCACCTAGGAATCCTTCAAGGATTCTATTAAGTAACAATACTACCCTATCGGAATTTATGATGACTTGTATACCAAATGGATCACACTGTGGCAAGAAAGAGACCAACCAGTGCCAAATTTCACAAATATCTTCCATACGTTATGCACCAAGTTGGGTATCAAAGATTCAGAGCGACATCTGGTGCTCAAGTATTGCGATGCTCTACATAGATACATCTAGACCAAAATGGAATTTATGAACATCTCATCCTTGGGCATGACCTACTGATATTCCGTCAAAATTGAGCAGAAGCTCAAACAAAAGACACAGAAATTTGGGCCTGGGAACCCGTCACAACAAAATCCAGGAAAATGTTGCCCCAACCCACAGAACAAAGGACAAAGTAAATATGGATAGTATTAGGAAAACCAGTCCAAGCTGCAAGCAACGAAGGACACCAGAAAGAAAAAGAGAGATACTGGGAAGTGGTGCGACTTCCATAAGATCCCTTGGCATAACCCTGCTGACTACCACTCAAAGCAGTTGCTGGTGGCCGAAGTGAAAGCCTCTGAATCAAATGTGGGTTCTGACTTTGAGCTAGAACCAGAAAGGGGAAGACAGATCATTGACGCGGAACCCAGTGCCACTGTTGCTAGCACCAAGCTCCAGCCTGGTGAACGAGATGAGCCATAAGTAGGAGAACGCCTCTTCCATTCACACATGTGGGTAAAAGGTACCCTACTTCACTTCATCGTTGATATAGGTAGCCAGAATAACCTCATCTTAGTAGAGGTCATCAACCGATTGGCCCTACCGAAAACACCGCACCCATAACCCTACACCATTGGATGGCTCCGCCAAGGAAGCGATCTCCACATCAGCCAACATTGATGACTATTGTTGGGCTCTAAAGATGTCTGAAAATAGCCTTAGTTTAACATTAATTTATCAACCCGAGGATTCATCTTTTATCTCAAGAATATCAACAAAGTCTATGCAAATAGCTTGTAGAGGCTAAAATCGCGTAGTTAAAGCAAATCTGAGTTTATCCACAATCAAGTTCCTCAAATGTTCATTAAAGATTCTGAGACTAAGATCTTACTTAATCGAATTGAAATCTGATTACTAACATGTTGTGAATGAAAAGGAACTAACTAATCTGTTGAATTCATTTAACTAAAAGGCAATAATTGAATCTAAGTAAAGACTTGTCGAATTAACTAGCAACTATGAATCAAATTGCTGGAAAGGAAATAGTGGATTATTCTATCCATGGAAAGAAACAACAATTGTAATATAGGTAAAAGGAACAATGCGTATGAAAATGTGAGGAACTGTCAAGCAACAAACTACAGTAATGGAAGTTGGAACAACAATCATTAACACTTGAGAGAAATATCTATCTTATGTACGCAAATAGCATGAAATCATCCACACACTTATGCATTCATCTTAACTATTGTAAAAGAGATTTGAATCACAAAACATAAATTAAAATGATACAATTACAGATTGATACAATAACTCCTTTAGACTGGGTCGTTGGTCCTCATACGCACTTCTACTAGAAACTCAGTATGTAGAAATGGTGAAAACGTTCAAATCTTTTATTGATTTCATAGTTGATACAACATTTACAAAAACTGTTGCACAGAGTCATTCTGAGTTCTGAATACAATTTCTTTGATTTCCTTTTCATGATCTATTACCCTCTATATATTACAATAATCTAGGTAAATTAAGCCATCCCGAGGATCGAGATATCCTCAAGATTTCTTTACTATTATAAAGTTACAATATAGAAAATCAATCATCTTCAAAACTTCTTTGCGCCAAAAGTCCTCAACCCCTAATAGCTTATGCATCTTCAAGATCTCCTTTTCTATCTCAATTTTGACAATATTTATCCATTCCTGTAATAGAATGAAACAATTCCAATCCTATTTTAGAATCTATTTAATATAACTTCAATAATATCGTTAGAATACATATTAATCATTTTCTATCCTCTTTATCCCTAATTTATAGAAAAGTCAATCAAGATTATATCATGAACTGTGGGAATAAGGAGGATATTTGTACCTTTTTCATAACCCAACATACCCCCAGCTTACCTTATTGCATTTCCTCATGCAAGCTGATATCTTACATGTAAAGCAATGATGTTGTAAGGAGGAAAGGTTGGTTCACCAGGCCTCTTGAACCCATTACTTCTTTTGAGTTCTCCAAAAGAAACATCCTTCCTCTTCTTATTAATTTGACAATCTTTCTGGTAACTTTCTGGAGGAAACCAAATGATAGGGGGATTATATCTGCACCCAATCCAAGCAGGTCCTTCCTCTTGGAGCATTCTAGAATACCTTTCCACTATGTAGGTAGCTGCATAGAAATTCCTGAACCCAAAGGGCTCCCTACTTTTGACTTCATTGGAGGATGCATCCCATCTCATCTTAGAAGCAACAAGAGCTTCTTCTTTGATTTCTCTAAAATATATGATGCCTAACCGTATAACCTAGTGATGGATAGGGGCTAAAGAGCCCACGAATCCCTCTATTTTCATGAATGTTCTATGGCACATAACGGCTGGAAAGGACTTGGGAGGATCCCCTCGGACCCAGAGATCTAACCCAGTTTCCCTCTTTATGAAGGTTTTGTGAGATTTTCCCCACCTGATTTGGTTTTTAGTAAAGGACAGGAATGCCTGAAATTGTATGTCCCCAATAAAGGGACCAGGGTTATTTTCTCTGTCATTTTCCAAGATGAAGTTATGGAAGTATAACTCACACAGAAAGTATTGTGCCTTCTCTTCCTTCTCTTTGAAACATGAAACAAAACTAGGGACAATGGTAAATGTAATTGGTTTACCTACTCTGATGGATTTCACCCTCAATGACAGGTAACGTTCCAGTAAGAATAAAGTATAATTGGTGGCAGGAGCTCTGCAGTTGATTGCATCAGAGTAGACATCACAAATGTCTTTGATTTTCTCCAAAGATTTTTCCAATTGGTTTTGTACCTTATTCACCTTCCCTTGGGTTTTGGTGAGCTCAGCATAAGTCGCACTTTCTATTGCTGAAATGTCTTGCGGTTGTTTAACAACCTTTTGATGTTCATCCATAGTGACCATCTCCTCTCTGGGTTGAGCCAATGTTTGTTGGGATTGTGTAAGATCTGCCTTTAGCCTATCAATGATGATATTCTGTTCTTGAGATTGAGATTCTTGATATTCTTCCATAGCGTCCATCTCATATCTATTATAACCCTAATTTACACCATACATGCTCACCTGGCATCAGGCCATCTCAGATCCCTTCTTTTCTAAAACATTGTTGAACAACTCTTTAAAAAACCTCTTTTATAAGGGCCCACTCACCCTACTCCATTATTGCACACATGTACACGCTAGCCGACCTAAAACAACCCACATGTACCTACAAAATCATGAAAAAAGGAAAGTTGCCGATGGAACACAAAGCTTTGGGTGAGGGTTCGTCCAAATACCTAGCTTCTTATAGCCTATAAAAGAAGGGTTAGGGGTCCCATTTGGAGAAGGAGAATAATAGTAAAGAAACTCTGCCCAATTGCACATTCCCATTGTCCCAACCCTTTATCCATCCTTGTGCAAAGAGAGATATAGAGCAAAGAAGTTGGAGAACATTTGAAGAGGAGCCCATAATCAGGTTCGCGGAGCGGTGGCCGGTCTTGACATTGTAAGTTGATTCATTAAAGTTAATAATAAAGAAATGCTTTTCCCGTCCCACTATATGAGTTCTTCATAGTTTAGCGAATATATGTTTGAATCTCTAACCCATTAATCTATAGAACAAATGCATGTAGAGTTTGTTGCTTGTTTTGTACACAAGTCAGTCTTGGGAGGATAGCTGCTAACAAGCGATCAAGCATGAAGAATGATCGACATCGAACTTCCAGAACAAGGTATGTTCCTCTAACCATGTATTTTCTTGAAATAAATGGGGATTAAGTCTGGGATGATGGTAGAAAGTAATATTCTTTCGGTCTCATCTGCATGCATAATATAACCCTAAATGCTAGTCGATAGGGGGATTTCCCACCACAACAGAATTGGCGACCATACTGGGGAAGTCTC
Source organism: Picea engelmannii (assembly GCA_009831015.1). NCBI lineage: Eukaryota > Viridiplantae > Streptophyta > Pinopsida > Pinales > Pinaceae > Picea > Picea engelmannii. The sequence goes on along the minus strand of ML777531.1, from coordinate 1,082,529 downwards.
TAGGGTTCCTGGGAATTTTTTTTTGGGTAGTTTTAAAAGATTGGTTTTCTTTCCTATTTTTTGAAGTTTCTGCAAAGTCTGAGCTAACAGAGATTCTGGTCTTCCATACCATCTATCTCTATTTCTTTGCTGGATTGTATTTTTTTTTCGAGACCCACAGAGGTACACGCGGCCTGCATAAGGTCTGAACGTGTGTACCCGTGCCCTACTTTCTTACAACCCACGTGTAAATGCTAGCTGAAGAAGTAGTAGTAGCATGTATGAGTCCAGAAGATTTTAGAGGCAGTCATCCTCTTCTCTATCAGAATCAGTCATTCTCAGGGGTTTTCTAGAACTCTTTCTAGTCTTGGTTGTTTGCAGTCTATCACTTAGGGTTCACCTCAGATTGGTTTGTTCTACAAATTTTTCCTTACATTGTTTTCTTTTTCTGTTAAAGAAAGTGTCTAAGCCCTCAAGAGGTCCTAGTTCTCAGTATCAGTGGTCTCTTCCTGGTTTGGATTGCCTATTTTTAATTTGACTCAGAGTTTTAGAGATACACACGTCCTGTATAAGGCCAACACACGTGTACACACCGTCTGACTCTACACAGCTTGCGTGCACACGCTTTTTGTTGAATTGTCAGCAATGTGCTTGTGAAGGATATTTTTTGTTGAGGGTAAGGTAGTCATCCTTTCCCTTGACAAGAGTTATACCTCTCAGTTTTTTGAATCTCTGTCCTAGCAGTCAGTAGCTTAGATTTGATCTCAGCCATAGCTTTCTTTTTTCATTTAAAAGTTTTCATCAAAATTTTCTTTAGGGTTTTTAGACAAGTGTGAGAGTCCTTTTTTAAGTTGCTAGTGTGTGATTTATTGAAGTGATTCTTTGCGATTAGGCCATAATTTTTTCTTGGTTCTTGACTTGTTGATATTTTTCCTTATTGCTTTGTGAGCATTCAAATAAAAAAAAAAACTTTCATTTCTTTGTTTGGTTGAAAAGTGTTGTTTTGCATTAGTAACCAGGGAAAAGTCTTTGCTTTCATAAGTTCTTGCCAGTTTACTTAGATCATAAGTAGATTGTAGTCGAGTGAAATCCTGCTTTGAGTTTGTTGTTCAAAAGATCTTAGAATTTTTTTTTTTTTAAATTGAAAAGTTGTTGAAAGTTTGCGTTAAGTGAAGTTTTTGTTTCCAACTTTCTATTTATTTATTTTTACTTTCGTCTTTCAAACATCACTAGTTTCACGTTCATAACCTTTGACATAAGGCAAGCCATACAATTAATGCTAAATCTAAAATTCATTAGACTTGTATATTTGTAGGTTTAACCAACTAGTTTAGGATTAGGGCCTTGGATTAGGTTGGAGAGGAAACTCTTCAAGGCCATTAAAATCAAACATTGGAGTCTGAGTTAGGGAGTGTCAAAGTCCAGTATCATGAAAGTTATCCAGGACCCCCCTCTAACACAGGGGATAAACACGAGGTCGTGTGCAGAAAGGTAGTGGAGATAACCCCTCCAAAGCTGGACCAATTGTAGTGGAGAACACATATAGAGGGCTTGTTTTGGGATTCCGTCGATTGCATTTGCCACGGGGCTTCGTGGGTCTCGAATCTGTTTGAGGTCCTCAGTTGTCTTCCAGACCATTTTCTTTTGATACCCTTGATAGGTTTTGGGCTCGATACCCTGATCATTGTGATCTACTCGACTTTCGACTGTACCCGCCTGGTGACTGTTCGCGTGCTGGCAAACTAGTTTCTTATCTTTTTAGGGACATACACAGGTGACTGCAGGGGTATACTGCGGTACCTAGGACATACATTGGGCCACGCTTTACAGAGTATAACCGTAGGGTGCTTCCGTGTTTGATTTTCACTTGCACCAGTAAGTTTCTCTAGTGTTGGTTGTTGTAACTGTTCTTCCAATTAGTTTAGTGTTTGCTTGTTTTATCTCGTAGGGACTTTTTAGTGCATGTTGTTTTTGAATGATTAGATTTCCCTAGAGTGTGTTTGATATTATCACACAGTGGAGGATCATGAGCTCCACCAATCACGAAGGCTTCAGGTCCTATCATCGGTTACACTGGAGCCACCCCCGCCACCACGAAGGCGAAAGCTAGACCAACAAGGGTCTTTTGAAGCGACAGGGTCACACAAAATTGTGCCCGACCAACATCCGGAGGAATCAACTATTTTAGACTTTGGAGTGCAAGATCTTGGTCCACCCGAAAACTCCACCACTGATCTTTCGACACCCACCATCGTACCGGTTCATCCTTACGAGTGCCAGACAGTGTCACACGCAGCAATGGAAACAAATGTTGTTACTCCTTCTGTGAATTCTTCAATTCCCACTACGGTCGTCACCATAGGAGAGTTTCCACCTCCTAACCCACCGTCACCGGTCCGAGCCACCATGGTCTCGACCACCTCTACATCGCACAATGATCTGATTCCTTCTTTGGTGGTGGCCACAACCCCTTTCCAACTAAGTGCGACAGGCCTTCCGTTCTCATACAGGATGCCTAGTTCAGGTACAAGTCTTCTACTTTCCTACTCCACTTCATAGACTTCAGGTCTGGGGGCAGGGAGCTCTAACACTCCTCTGCAAGAACACATGGGGGGCACTCCTGCTCCTTTTAATGATTTCCCTTATGTGGGGGGGGGGGGTCATATCCCTCCTTCGTCCCCTTCGCTCGGTGGCACGCATCAACAATCCGTCGGGCCACTTGTACACCATAGTTTACTTGGAGCGGGGAGTCAAGGACCACCTTCGCATAATATGATGGTAGGTTCGACACCGTTTTCTTTGTTCGGTGTGTTTGGTAACAATTATTTCTTGTTAGCTACTTTCCCGAATGGGGGCAACCCCGGTTTTGGACAATCTATTCCTATGCAGGGTACTATTTCTGCACAGGGGGCACACCCAGGAACTTCTTCTGCATCAGGGCCTTGGAATTCTGGGCAGGGATCTATTCCCTCGTTAGGAATGTCGATCTGGGGAAATTCTTTTCACAATCAATGGAACCCCGGAAAAAGTACTATGCCTATCCCCACGGGACAGACATGGGGCAACCCTTCCCAAAGTCCTTCGAATGTAATGCATGCCCAACCATCTATGTCCTATTTTGGAAATCAACTGATGATGTCTCCTCACACACAAAATCCATACGTTGGCCATGGACATGGTTTTTACCAGAACCCAGGCCAGCAGCCAAACTTTTCCTGGCAACCTGGTGCCAGTCAAACTCCAGGCCCCTTTTTCCTAGGTTATCACCAAAAACCCAAACTACCTTTCCTGGCAACCTTGCATTTGCCAGACTTGACAAGGTTGTTGAATGACCCTATTTGTCACAATCCACATTGGCCTCCTATGTCGATGAAGTTTCCTTCGGACATACCAAAATTTGAAGCCAAGCCTAATGAATATCCATGCGATCATGTGACCACCTTCCACCTTTGGTGCTCATCTAAGTCGTTGAAATATGACTCTGTACAGTTGCGATTGTTTCAATGTACTCTCATTGGGAGTGCCGCGAAATGGTACATTGAGCTCGACTGCTCAAGATACTCTTCCTTTGGCGACTTGGCAATGGCCTTCCTAAACCATTTCCAATTACCTGTGAGATATGACGCTAGCACAAAATTGCTGGAAAATTTCTCACAAACAAAAGCGGACCATATCTCTGATCACATCCAAGAATGAAGACGCCGAAAGAGTTTGATTAAGGTACCAGTCCCACCAACATTCCTTCTCGAGTGGATCCTTAAGTCTTTGGTCCCACAGTTGTCCAAAGACGTCGTGATGTCGGGAGTATTTTCTGAAGAAGACACCATCATGAGAGCTCAACAACTTGAGCTCATATATTCTCAGTTTGGTTTATTATATGAGATCTTGCCAGATGCGCCACGCTCAATACTTGATTAAACCAGATAGAGAGTTGGACCACATGCTGATGGTATTGTTGGTTCATCACAAGCAAATCTCGCTGAGCAATTGACAAAGCAGTTGTAGAAATTGTCTATACAATACACAATGGCCAACCAAACTACTTCTTTGGCTACTCCCCCTACCAAAACGTCGGATGTACACATAGTGCAATCGGCTAATCCAAAGGCCACCCAACAACCCGAAGGAAAGAAAAAACAACAAAAGAAGGGTAAGGGGGATAAGAAACCCATTGATAATGCTGGCAGGGGAAATACTGAGAAATGAAAGGCGAGGTATCCGTGCAACTTGTGCGCGGAAGACCACCTGACCCATCTATGTCCTCGGCTTGCAGAAGCCCAAAATTTTGGGATGCAGCAATAGCCTGCTATGTTAACCAATCCACTTAAACACGAGAAAAATATAACTCAAGCCTCTGAAAGCACGAAAGGGGGGAGCCAAGGACCCTCTCCGCCTTCGAAAAACCCCGCATCCGTGAATGTTTATATGGTGAAGGGTGATGCTTTTATATCGACTAGAGCGCATGACTATAGTAAACCAAGCATTTCTGAGAAGGGAAAAGAATCCGAACTCCCATCTCTTCCTCTACAGATTGAAAAGACTTTGGGCGAAACAATGACACGCATCCCAAAATGTGTGTTCAAAAGAGCTTCTCATAACCCAAATGCAAGGGCCGCCCAAAACTATTCTGTGGTGGAAGATTTATCTCAAACCCCTTGTGTGATGTCCACTTTGGAGGTCCTCCAAAGCTGCCTTTCCCAGAGAAAATATTTGTTAACCTCTCTAGGATCTACCGAGACTTGTAATCCAGGTACCATCATGCTAGATACAACTGACTTAAAACCTCATCTTCCATACCACGTAGCGTTTCAGATAGTAGTGGCTCATCCCATGAAAACTTTTACTCACAATATTTTCTGCACGATGGTTGATGAAGGTGCCTCGACATGCGTTATGTCATTGGTATGTTCGAAGGCCATTGGCTAGCCCATTTTGTCTCCGTCACCCACTCTTCTCACTGCTTTCGACGGTCGTTCATTTCGACCACATGGTATCATTCCCTCTTTTTCTGTGCATTTAGGAGGGAAGACCGTGTGTGTCAAGGTAGAGGTAGTTGATGCGCCCCTCGTCTATAACCTCTTGTTAGGGAGGAGTTGGACTTATGCCATGCAAGCTGTGGTTGCTATAGTTTTACAGGTCTTGTTTTTCCCACACGAAGGCTAGATTGTGACCATCGATCAATTGTCTTTCTCCAGACCTGACCCTTCATTGGGGGCATCCATGGTACCGATGATTGATAATCCTCAAACAGGGGTGGTCAACATAGGAGTTGGTTTGTGCCCATCTTTGATGGGTACATTTGATTACCCGCTCCCTCAAGGCAATGTCAAGTTAATATCCAACCACCATAAGGTTGAGATTTTCCAAGTTTCATCGTTTCGCACGACTTACTTCACCGATCCGTGGATAATTCCTTCCCCATCAGCCGCGATGGAGGGGAAAGGGCATTCGGGCATGTCCATGCCCTTGTCTGCATCTGAAGTAGTGTACTCTTTAGTCCAGCAAGCTTCAGCCAACCCATATCCAACTCCTGCGCAAGAGTTCGATCTGCTTCTAGAGCCTATTTGGGCTCAAGGTTCTCTCGCTAATACCGATTCGTTAGATTTAGTCTTTCCCTCTGACGAAGCAATAATTGAAGTAATGACTAGTCCAGACAAACCCTAGGATGATCTTCATCACAGATCATACTTCCTCCCAGAGTTAAGAAGAATCGAGGCCGGAGAATTCACCTTGACTATGACTGGAGATGGGTCTTGTCCTATTAATCCCTTAGCTACACATGAGGTCTATGCTGAGGGTAATATGGCAAGCATCGATGAAACCATACCTATAAATCTCTCCAGAACTCTTGGCATCGTAGACAATGTTTTCTTCAAAGCATACTGCTTCCCTGAGGAGATACCCAACATCGATCCACAAAGTGTCGATCATGAGCTAACTTTGTTGTTTTTCAATCTCACTTTGATATCTGAAAGAAACATTCGGCGAGACTGCATTTATGCTTTTCGATCTCGTCTGGATTAACTAAGAAAAGTAACCATAACGGGTCTTCTTTTAAGCCCTTTTCATACCCTCTAAACATGAAAAGATTGCCAAGCGATCTTGCGGCCTGTCATGCACGTTAAATTGAAATTTGAAGTCACGTCTGTCCGACAGTAGTTTACCCCTTTTTTGGTCTGGAGGGTCAACTGTACGAATAAAGGTATAATCTATGGAACTTTAGTTTTTTAGAAGAGTACTCTCAGGTATCATTTTAACCCTTTTTGGGGCCTGAGGAACTAAATTTACGAAAACAGAACCCCCACGGAGTCCATAGTTAATCTCTTTTTAGACTCCCTAAAATTGAAATGATCGTCAAGTGACTTTATTCTTTCACACTCGTTAAAATGGTTCAGAAGAAAATTCCTGATGGAGTCCATAGTTAATCTTTTTTCAGACTCCTTAAAAATGAAAAAATGGCCGAGTGATATTGTCTTTATCACACTTGTTAAAATGGTTTTGAATAGACGTCTTGTCGGTGCAGGTTTACCCCTTTTTCAAACCAACTAGACTACCTTCAAAAAAAGGTACCCCAATGGAGTCTCCTTTTACATTTTCCAGACTCCCTAAAAATGAAAAACCGTCGATCTTACCTTCTCTGGGCTCATTAAACTTACAACGAAGGACGTTACCATTGTGTGTTTTGTTAACCTTATTTGCATACCTACATCTTTGGTCTTAATGTCAGCTCCACGTTTCTCCCAATTGAACCATTTGAAGCATACCTTATACGCAAGCCTTGTAGCACTTTGCCTCTGCGTCTTAACACCCTTGGCCCCCGGAGGATTTTTTCCCGAGTATCATTATTTTGAACATCAGTCTTGTCCTTGCACCTTGAACTTGTATGATTGTAACACTCGTTCCTCTATTGTAATGTAACATTCCTTTATTATTTTTTCCAAAATCATTGAAAAAAGACAAAAAAAAATCAAATATACCCCAAAAAGAGGAAGGGAAAAGTATTTTCTTTATTGGAAGCATAATGAGTCACCCTTGGATAAAGCACATCTGTCTATTTGTTCATCAAACCCTAGGATTTAATATTACCTTAGGAAGTTGTTCTCACTACATAGAGCTCTGTCCTCCTCCGTTTGGTTATTCTTCCAAACATATGGAGAGTTTGTGGTGCCTCCTGCTTCGTAAACTTATGATTAATGCCATGTTGCCTAAGTCTCATCATTTGTGGTGTTGTTGTCCAAGGGAAGTTTCTACCAAGCTTGAGTCAACCCCTCTACAGTTTGTCTCTTTCCCACATACCCGGCCATCCTGAACGTCCAATCAAGTCTTTGTTCGAAATCAAAGAAGCCTTCAGTTTGATCATCAAGATTCTCTAGTCCATGACCAACGAGTCGTCGAAGACCTCTAGGTAGTGAATTCATACACTCATATTACACTCCTACCTGAGTTTTGAAGATTTTGAAGTTGTTGCTCAAGCTCTGAAGATCTCATCTCCAGCCATCAGGCTGTATTAGCTTCTAGAATATGGATACTCTATATGTATATCTTTTTGATTTCGAGATGTAGCTCCACTGTGTATTGTTCGTGGCTACACTTTATATAGTTATTTGACATGGATCTACAGTGTATTTGATTGGTAGCCATGATTCTATTTATCCCGAGCATGGGTATACCCGCCTCGGTGAGACATTTGTTATTTTGCAGATGGTGCCTCCTGGTTCCTGGTCCCTGGGCTCACTTGTTCGGCACATCAGTAAAGATTGGTAATGTATTCCGGCCATCAGATGCTCTTCTGACCTCACACATTAGGGGGCATATGTTATAACCCTAATTTGCACCATACATGCTCACCTAGCATCAGGCCATCTCAGATCCCTTCTTTGCCAAAACACAACAACTCTTTAAAAAACCTCTTTTATAAGGGCCCACACGCCCTACTCCATTATTTCACGCGTGTACACGCTAGATGACCTAAAACAACCCACGTGTTCCTACAAAAGAATGAAAAAATTAAAGTTGCCGACGGAACACACAGCTTTGGGTGTGTTAACTGAAATTCCCGGCCATGCATGGCTGAGGGTTCATCCAAATGCCTAGCTTCTTCTAGCCTATAAAAGAAGGGTTAGAGGTCCCATTTGTAGAAGGAGAATAGTAGTAAAGAAACTCTACCCAATTGCACATTCCCATTGTCCCAACCCTTTAGCCATCCTTATGCAAAGAGAGATACAAAGCAAAGAAGTTGGAGGATATTTGAAGAGGAGACCAGGATCACGTTCACGGAGCGGTGGCTGGTCTCAACATTGTAATTTGATTCATTAAAGTTAATAATAAAGAAATTATTTTCTCGTCCCACCATATGAGTTCTTCAAAGTTTAGCGAATATATGTTTGAATCTCTAACCCATTAATCTGTAGAACAAATGCATGTAGAGTTTGTTGCTTGTTTTGTATGCAGGTCAGTCTTGGGAGGATAACTGCTAATAAGTGATCAAGCGTGAAGAAGGATCGACATCAAACTTCCGGAACAAGGTATGTTCCTCTAACCATGTATTTGCTTGAAAGAAATGGGGATTAAGTCTGGGATGACGGTAGAAAGTAGGATTCTTTTGATCTCATCTGCATGCATAATATAACCCTAAATGCTAGTCCGTAGGGGGATTGAATTAATGCTTGTTGGGATTGTATAAGATCTTCTTCTAGTCTATCAACGATAGCACTCTGTTCCTAAGACTGAGATGCTTGATGTTCTGCCATAGTCATCAATTCATTTCTGTTTTGAATCAAGATTTGTTGGGATTGCATCAATTCTTTCTCCAATGTCCTAAGGGTGGCATCCTTCTCAAGGGATTGAGCTAGTTCCTCTGAGACTAGTGTATATGTTTGTACCTCAACATCAATTTTTTCTATAGGGATTCTTTCTTCTAATGTCATTATTTCTTTAGGGTCTGTCTGTGTCTCCACAGAGCTTGTAGTGACTGCTCCTTTAGGAAGAGGGTTTCTTCCTTGCACTCTGGGCCTTTTGTTTTTCTTTCTTTTATAAGCCTTATCAACTTGTTCTAGTTGTTTTCTTAATTCTTTAATAATTTCCCTGAGTTTGCCAACTTTCTTCCTTAATACTTCAACCTTTTTATCCCTTTTCTTCAATAACTTGTTTTCCTTTTTTATCTTTTTGATTCTCTTATGGATTTTTCCTAATTTTTGTTTGTGAGGGGTCTCAAGGTCTTCTTCATTCTGGTTGACAGGTAGTTGTTCCCCTGTTCCTTCCAAGTGATATGTCTATTCAAGGGGGATATTTACCTTAGGACGAGGTTATTCTTGTTATGCATCCTTTGGAAATGACATTTCAATCTCAGGAAAATCTTCAGCGGATTTTGAAGGAGAGGCTCGTTCTTGGTATTCTTCTGTCCTATTGGTATCTCTGTCAATTGAGGTCCCTAAACTCCCTAAAACCTGAGCTATTTATATCTCATAGATTTTCAAAAGTTGTTCTATCAGGTGCTCTAATGTTGGCTGGGTGTCTTCCTAATTGTTTCCTTGTGAGGTTTGTTCTGCCTGCTCAATTTTCTGGACATTTTCCTGTAAAGACTTCTGTATAATGTCCTGAATTTCTTCATGTTGTTTTGTTGTGTTCTGAATTTCTTTAGTCGTCTCTTGAATTTTCTCGGTCATTTCCTGAATTTGTTCAGGCTCTCTTGTCCATCTTCTTCTCCTCTTCCTCTCAATGGGGGATTTAGGAGTAGTCGTTTCTCTTTTTCTCTTGCTTGTTAGTGTCTCTGTTTGTGAGGTTCAAGTCTCTGTAATTTGGACGGGGTCTTCTTCAACCTCGAGTTGAGGAGGTGGAAATTCTATTTGGGTAGTGGTCTCCCCTTCTTGTATCTCTTCAATTTCCTGTCTTCATGGTATAATTCAGTTTGTTCTAGTTGTAGAGGTCTATTGGCCTCAATAAAATCACCCCAGGTTAATTGAGTTTGACTCAGAGCCTTATTTACTATTAGTTTAACTAATCCATGGTGGTTGATGATAGTAACAAGATATTTGGATTTATGTGTTCTTAAAGCAACCTCATGTAACATGGAATTTATAAATAATGGTAAATTGATTACTAACCATTGTTTGAGTGCCGCTAGAAGTTTGAGGTGGCATGGTCAGATTACATCGTATCATCCATCACAGGTGATGTACCTTTGAATTAGCCCTGCCATTTCTTTCCATGGTTCCCTGAGAGTGTTGGGGTTAAGTCCCTTTCCCTTTTTATCCAATTCCTCTCCAGGGTCTATGAAGGATTCTCTAGCTTCTTTGAGCGTTGTATATCTTCCTGTCCATTGAATGCCTAAGTTAGGGAGACCTGTAACCTCTGCTACGATTTCCAGAGTAACTGGAATTTTTATATCTCGAACCATGGATATTTATCCCTACAAGTTCTAAAAGAATTCAAGCATAATGTTCGTATCATATCCTTGCAACCGGTTGAAGTACTCCGTCCACCCCGGACGGTTGAGAATTTCTCTAGCCTACTCAGTTACCTGTAGTAATGTTGGTTCCCTGCGCACACTTCGACCACCCATCTTTCTGTGAGAGAATGAGAATGACTACCATTCCTAGTTGCAGACTTGGTTAGACCAACTTGGAGGAAATATTACCAAAAATAGAAAATATCATAGAACCACGAGTGTATAAAAATGTGGGTTTTCATTTATTACAATCTTATCGAAAAATGTGCTGAGCGTCCACTCCCCTCATTAATGTAGAGGTCGACCTCAACTGTCAGCGTAGGTGAAAGTAATGAGTGTAGGTATTGCCGGTGGGAGGTAATAATGACACTGCCACTGCCAGTGGGGACCAATCATGTATAATTTTTAAAAATTATTTTTAACGGTAATCATAAACGATAGTCCTTTTTCGTGGGAAATTCAAATTTTTGTACCTATGTTCAAAATGTTTTAAGGAAAAAAAAAGATGAATAAATTAAGTCTGTTCATTTAAAAATATTCCACATATCATAATGTTGTTACTTTTCCCGAGTTATTGAATATAACCTAAATGATAGCCTTGTTATTGCTAAAGGAAATCTAGAGACATAGAAACGCAGTGTTTTAAGGTAAAATTCCATACCACAGGTAGAGCCACTGCTGCCAGCATGCATCCATAGCCTCAATAGGGTTTCCTTTTAACCCATATATGAGCCCGTATCCTTAATAAATATTTGAATCATCTTTTCCTGACAAGACCACTATCTTGGTTTGGTAGCCAGATGATGATAATGCCACTTACTAGATTGTAACTTAAGTGAACAAGACAGCTCATGATGAGACCCCTTTTCCTTTGACAAAAATGTCAAAGGCCATTGCCCTGGTGTGGTAGCCATAGTGGGAATGTCACTTATGTTATTATCCTATGATCGCGGTATGTTGGCTTGTGATGAGACCCCCTATTCTTTGTGGGAGAAGTTTATTACTTATATTTATTTTGTTTTTATTTTTTCATCATTTTTTATTTATTATTATTATTATTTTAGGGCTCTATTAAGGGAGGCTCATCTACTCCTTAACAGTAAGGGATGGCGTAAATAAGTGTAAGGATGCCAAGTAAAAGTGTGCTTAAGATTCCTTATTATAATATGAAGGCGAATTATCATTCAAGTATATTTGTATGTATATAGGGAAAGGAAATGAATTATGGTAGTTATAGATTATGAACAAGATTTAAGATATTTTGAAGAGATTAATCCAAAAAAAAAATGATAAGGTATGAGAGATAGTTCACAAAATAATGACAGATCGTTGCGATGATACTTAGAAATAATGCTGGTGAAAATTACTTAGTGAAAGTTGTACCCCAAATGAATGGATAACGTTTTAACAACATGAAAGAAAGGAACGGTAATGGGGAAAAAAAAAGTAGAAGGAACAACAGTTGTTCCTTTTTAGAATGCACAGCGTGCCCCGAAGGAACAAAAAAATGAACAACAACGATGCTCAAGGAACAGTAATCGTGCGAAGGGAATGATAGTTGTTCCATTCAAATGAGAAACAACTATACTCAAAGGAACAACAATCGCACGGAGGGAACATTATTTGTTCTGTTCAAATGAACAACAACTATACTCAAAGGAACAACAATCGCGCGGAGGGAACTATAGTTGTTCCATTCAAATGAACAACAACAATACTCAAAGGAACAACAATCGCGTGAAGGGAATGATAGTTGTTCCATTCAAATGAATGAGAACTGCACTCAAGGGAACAAAAATTGCAACAGAGAAATGACATCTGTGAAAAATATTTAACCATTCGATTAGGTAAATTTGGGAACCTCCCATGGACATATACTTTTGTTGAATCTAAGGCTGATTAGTCATCAACTAAATTCATTCAATTGTTATGGGTCAGTTTATTTCATAATCAAGTATTGGGTGGTCTGTTAATATCATGAGTTCATTATATTTTCCCGATCTCTATTGTGGAACATGACATATTCATTTTTCTGTGAAAGATAGGGTCTGTGTGATAAGATAAAGAAGAAGTAAGGAACAAAAAAGAGTGCTAATTGTGTACATTACAGTCATCTTCCCTAGTTCTTATTTTCCAAAGTGGCTTTCATAAAACTAAAAAAAAAGAAAACTAACAACTCAATTAGATCTATAAAAAAAAACTATATACAGTATGTACAGTTTCAACAAAATTCATTATTTATGGAGTTGGAGTGGTTGGGTTACCTTCCCAGCCAACCAAAATCTGAACGGTAGGGTACTCACTTACTTCCTGGTAGAACGATTCTTTTGAAGGCGGTTGATGGTAAAGTCGTAGCTAGTGTCCATTGACCAAAAATAGAGATCCAGAACCATTGATGGTACTTAAAGTTACTATGCCATTATCATGGACTTCATTAATTTCATATGGTCCCAGCCACTGTGTCTGTAATTTTCCTGAAAAATCCCAAAATCTGGAATCATAGAGAAGCGCCCAATCACCTTTCTTGAATGATTTCTTCTTTATATGTTTGTTGTGCCAGGTCGTTCTCTGTTTCTGAATAATGGTTTTTCACTCCATAGCAGACATGCATGCTTCATCCAAATCATTGATTCATTGAAGGCATTCTTTATGTGCTTCTGTTAGATCCAGTCCAATTTCCTGGGCCATCCTTAGGGTCTTGATTTCAAAATTGATTAGGAAGATGGGTTCTTTACCATAGACTAGGTGATAAGGAGAGTAGCCAGTGGTATTACACCATGTTGTGTGATAATCCCATAAGGCATTTGGGAGCTCAGTAGCCCAATTTTGTCGGTTTGTTGAGACAGTCTTTGTCAGGATTGCCTCCAGGACCTTATTGGTGCTTTATACTTGCCCTTTTGTCTGTGGGTGGTATGGATAAGTAAATCTGTGCTTAATATGATAATTGTCTAGGGTGGTGGTGATTCTATGAGCTGTAAATTGTGACCCCCCATTAGTGATTACTTCTCTGAGTAGTCCATAGCGTACACATAATTTAAAAAGAAATTTGATGACTACTTCTTCTGTTGCATTTGGTAAGGCTTTTTCCTCTACCCATTTGGTCATGTAGTCCATTGCAACTAGAATATAGGCCTTCTGATTTGATTTTGGATTGAAGGGGCCAACAAAGTCTAGTGCCCATCTCTCAAATGGTTATGCAACTACTTGTGCTTTCAAGGGAATTTCATCAGCCTGACCTGGTTTTCCCATCCGCTGACAATTGTCGTAGGCCTGGATGTATTTCTTTGCATCTATGAATATTGAGAGCCAATAGTATCCCATCTGTAAAATTTTGTGTCCAGACCTGCAGTCTACAAAATGCCCACCATAGGGCTCATCATGTCCTGCCTTTAGTATGTCTTAGATTTTGTCATCTCGTACGCATCTGCGGATCTAGAGATCAACTCCTATGTGGAAGATATATTCACTGATCCAAGTGAATCGTGCACTATGCTGGATGAACGATTTTCTTTCCCTTGATGATAGATGTGCCGGTAATTTTCCCGCTACCAGATAATTTTCCACATCAGCGTACCGAGGTGGCTTTGTGGGGATGGAAAACAGATGCTCATTTGGAAATTGATCTTCAACTGTTAAGAGTCATATGTTTTGGGTATACGGGACAGGAAGTCTGCAACAAGATTTTCTCTCTCGGGTCGATCTTTGATGGTGATGTCAAATTCTTGCAATAGTAATAACCATCGAGTGACATGTCCATTAGTAATCTGTTTATTAGCTAGATATTTAATAGCAGAATGTTCAATATACAAAATAACTGGAAGTCTGTTATATAATGACAAAATTTATTGATGGCATCTATAATAACTAAAAATTATTTTTTTGTTACTGTATAATTAATTTAAGCTAGCGAAAGATTCTTGATAATAAAATAAATGGCATAGGGTTTCTTGTCTTCTTCCTGTCCAAGGACAACACCTATGGCAATACCTGATGCATTGGTGGAGATGTGAAATGGTATTTTCCAATTTGGTCCCCTCAACACCAGTGTTGTCGAGATCAACTTCTTGAGTCCTGCAAATGCCAAATCACACTTGTTAGACCATTGAAACTCCACATTACCAGTCAAAGCATGTAAAGGTGCAACGGTTCTTGCAAAATTTTCCATAAATCTGCGATAGTATCCTGAAGCGCCAAGGAAACTACGTACCTCATTTTGTGTGTGTGGTGTAGGTAAATTAAGGATTACCTCTATTTTTGTTGGATCTACTCTAATTCCATCTGCAGAAATATAATTCCCTAGTACCACACCTTCCATTATCATCATGTGAAATTTTTCGTGGCTTAAACATAACCTGGTAGCAATGCACCATTCTAGTACCTTCTCCTGATTATTCAATGCTTGATCGAAGTCGTTTCCATAAGGAGTGAAATAATCCATGTAAAATTCAAGCCCTTCACTGATCAAATCATTGAATATGCTCAGGATGTCCCTTTGGAATGTGGTTGGAGCATTACAAAGTCCAAAGGGTAGTACTCTGTATGCAAAGGTACCCCAGGGGCATGTGAATGTAGTTTTATCTTGATCTTCTGGGGCAATATGGATTTGATTGTAGCCACTAAAACTGTCTAGGAAAGAAAATAATTTCTTCCCTGCCAAAGTATCCAGGACCTGATCGATGAAAGGTAAGGGGAAGTAGTCCTTTTGAGTGGCTTTGTCAATTTCCTTGTAGTCGACACAAATTCACCATTTCCCATTTTTCTTGGGGATGATCACTAATGGGGAAACCCACCGACTATCTAATATAGGATATATAAAATATGCGTCCAACAACTTTTGTAATTCTTCTTTAATAATATCCTTGAGATGTGGATTCAATATTCTTTGCGATTTTTAGATAGGTCGGGAATCTTTCTCAATATAAATGTGGTGTGTGCAGAGTTGTGGATCAATACCTTTCATGTCAGAATACTCCCAGGCAAAACCTTGTTGGTATTTAGAGAGGACTTGAATTGGATTTTGTTTTTGTTTCTCATCTAAATTGGCATTAATGTTCAGAGACCTCCCTAGTGCAATCTCAATGGATTTGTTGTTATGAACGACATTAGTCGGGATTTGTTGTTCCATGAAATCTTCCAACGAGTCTCCCTGTGCTTCATAGTCTAGAAAAGCTTGGAACATCTGGCATGTCGGATTACACAAGATGGATGGGTTGTTAATAAACTCACTGATTGCGTCATCCTCTAGATGGTTCTTGAGTCTAGGAGCTTCTTCTAGCGTGAGATGGTCTCGCAAATCCTTTTCTAGATATCGTGGTGGTGGCAATTGTGGATATATGAAATTTAGGCTTGGCTTGGCTGGAGGATATAAGATGATATTTTTTGTGACACCTCCTCTAGAAATTGTCATATTACCCATTCAACATCCTATGTACGCATTAGCTTTTGTGATCCATGGTCTTCCTAGTATCAATGGATTCCCTTCAAGTCCACTTCTTGGGTTGATGATGAGGAAATCCGCTAGATATTCCCAAGAGTCGACTGAAATTGCTATATCATGTAGTGTGTTGACTGGTCTAACCATTGATCGATCAACTAATTGTAACATAATTGGGGTAGGTTCGAAGGAGTCAAAACCCAGGGTGTTGCAGGTTTCAATAGTCAGGATATTGATGGTCGCCCCCAAATCAACTAGTATATTTGGAAAAGAACAACCCTGGATCTAAACTATTACTATGGGGTTCCCTGGATTTGCATATTTGACTGGTTCTTATCTACCTAGAATTAGATCAGACAAGGCTCCTACTACACGAACTGTTGATGATGAATTTTTAATTCTTCTAATAGGATTCCTCCCACATAGTTCCTTGATTGTCTTTGCATAAATTGGAATATCTTGCAGATCCTGCAAGAGTGGTATCTTGACATACAAATTCTTGAGTTCCCCTAAAGTGTCGAAGTTAGAATATACGACAGGTTTTGCTATCATCAATATTTCGGGGAACAGAGGGGAAGGAGTTGCATCCTTATCAGGATCCTGTGACTTGAATGTGTTTCCCCCCTACTCTATTTCTTTCATTATTAATACAGTCGAGGGTGTTATTGCTGGTTGTTTGTTATTTTCATTCTCCTGCTCTTGGAAAACGTTACTTTATCCAGGAGAGATTATACGCCCCAATCTCAATCGAAGTTCATTGCACCCTACCGAGTTTGTCTCCTCTTCCCCATTCTCCATAATCTAGACAATTTGAGTTAGTCTATTATTAGGATTTGGGTGGGGCTGGGTTGGTAATTGAGGCTGCAATTGTGATTGAGGGTTTTGGGGTAGTTGGAGTGGAGCTAGCAATGTGGGTTGGGTTTGAGGGGCCATCCCTATGGGTTGATTGTTTATCCCCATGGGGCATTGCCAATTTTGGTTCCAATTCGGGTTTTGGGTAGTTGTATTGGGCCACTGTAGAGGGTAGGGGTTGTTATTTGAGTTTTTCCAGGATGCATTGGGGTATTTTGAGTTAGGCCAGGTGGGACTTGTAGTTGGTTGATTCTGCCAGATGGGGTTTGTAGCAGGTTGGTTTGGCCAAGTGGGATTTGCAGGTGGGTATTGGTGGGGATGCCAATTCTGATTAGTAAATGGATGGCTCTTCCATGCATTACCAAAATTTTTTTGTTGATTATTCTGTCCAGAAAAGAAAGAGGCGGGGCCCTGGAGTGTAATTGGAGGGTGGGCCTGCCATTGATGACACTGATCCATCATATATAATGGTTTTGTTTCCTCTTCTGCTTCTCTAAAGACAACTTTCAGTCCAGGGAGCGATGGGAATTGTTCCGTTGCATGATCCTTGGTGCAAATAGCGTAGAACCGAACCACATCCAAATGACATTCCCTTGGACCATGCTTTTTTCTACATATGTGGCAAAATATGGCCAAAGTCTGTTATGCTTCTGCTTATTTTTGTTTGGCTTGCAATACATCCAATTGTGTAGTCAAAGTGCTCAAAATAACTGTTTTGAATTTTTTTAAGAGATTACCAACTTCAGCTCGCGTAACCCCCCCATTGGTAATGTTGTTATTTTTGGTGAGGGAAGTTCGCATTCCTGATCTGGTCTTTGTACTTCCTCGTGGGCACCTGATGCACAAGAGAGTGATGTTATCATAAATTTGTTGATAAATGTCACCTTTCCCCATTAAATTTAATGTTTCTACCTAGTCATCTTTCATTCCTTTTATCAAAGTGGCTTTGAGCACCTCACCTGGTAATGTTCCATAAGGAGACCTTTGTAAATTATATTGGAATCTTTCAACATATTCTTCTAATGTCTTGTTTTCTTTTGCAGTCATTTGAAAGATTTCATCTTTTAGGTCCCTGGTCCTACTATAATCTTGATATTTTGTCAATAAGGATTGTTTCATTTCATCCCATGAGTTAATGGTTCCACCTACCAATCCCATAAACCAGCGCAAAGCTTCCCCTTTTAAAGTGGAAGGGAACAACTTTAGTTTTTGGGGTTCAGAGGTGTGATCATAACCCCTACATAGGACATCAAATTCAAATAGGAATGCATCCGGGTCTTCTGAAATTACTCCATGAAAGGTTGGAAGATTCTGTAAGGGAATTGCTTTCATGGGGGCATTAGCAATTGGATCAACTATCAGATATTCAAAAGTGGAAGTCTGGGGACGTTGTTGATTTGGTTGTTCCATTTGATCGAAAATGTGCCAAAAATATTCAGGAATTTCTTGATCTGGGTGTTCTATTCGAGGTGGATGACTATTTGATCCCTTGGGAGATTTGATTGCACTCCCTCTATCCGGGATTTTGGGTATGTCTTCTTCTTTCACAGGAGATTCAGGATCAGGGGGTGGTGATGGGTCTGCCTTCGCAAACCTGCTGGTTTTTCCTTCTCCTTCCACCAAATTATAAGAATGTCCCTCATCTAAAGGGATGAGGGATGGAAGATCTGTGTTTTAAAATCCTTGCCTAGTCCCTTCAGTTTTTCTATGAATATCAACATGGGATATAATTGGTGGAACTGCTACCTGAGGGATTCATGTATATCCTTTCCTAGGTCCAACCAAAGCTTGAGATTCATCATTTCAGATGATGCCGTCTATGAACGTTCTTCTCCCAGGAAGCATCGAGCCCTGGGCTTTGGTATTTTTGGGTGGGGATTTTGGTTTTTCAAGATCTTTCTTCTTAGTCATACACACTTCACACAAAAATAAATTAAAAAAGAAACACCTATAAAACCTCTTAAGAATCAACTGGAGGTAAGCATTGGCATAAGCATCTTACTTATTGCTTGTGTAGGTTTGTACCTTCCGTCTTCAATACCTGGTCCTTCAGAGACACAAACTATGCTAACTTTGACATTCTCCCCGACAACGACACCAAAATGTTGGGCTCTAAAGATGTCTGAAAACAACCTTAGTTTAACATTAATTTATCAAACCGAGGATTCATCTTTTATCTCAAGAATATCAACAAAGTCTATGAAGATAGCTCGTAGAGGCTAAAATCGCGTGGTTAAAGAAAATCTGAGTTTATCCACAATCAAGTTCCTCAAATGTTCATTAAATATTCTGAGACTAAGATGTTACTTATTGGAATTGAAATCTGATTACTAACATGCTGTGAATGAAAAGGAACTAACTAATATGTTGAATTCATTTAACTAAAAGGAAATAATTGAATCTAAGTAAAGACATGTAGAATTAACTATCAATTATGAATCAAATTACTGGAAAGGAAATAGCGAATTATTCTATCTATGGAAAGAAACAACAATTGTAATCTAATCAAAAGGGACATCAATTGTAACTTAACTGAAAGGAACAACAATTGCAACTTTAATTGAAAGGAACAACAAATGTAACTTAATTGAAAGGAACAACAAATGTGAATCTAAGTAAAAGGAACAACGCGTATGGAAATGTGAGGAACTGTCAAGCAACAAAATACAGTAATGGAAGTTGGAACAACAATCATTAACACTTGAGAGAAATATCTATCTTCTGTATGCAAATAGCATGAAATCATCAACACACCTATGCATTCATATTAACTATTGTAAAAGAGATTTGAATCACAAAACATAATTAAACTGATACAATTACAGATTGAGACAGTAACTCCTTTAGATTGGGCCCTTGGTCCTCAGAAGCACTACTACTAGAAACTCAGTATGTAGAAATGGTGAAAACGTTCAAAGCTTTTATTGATTCCATAGATAATACAACATTTACAAAAACTGTTGTGTAGAGTAATTCTGAGTTCTGAATACAATTGCTTCGATTTCCTTTTCAAGATCTATTACCCTCTATATATTATAATAATCTGGGTAAATTAAGGCATCCTGAGGATCGATAGATCCTCAGGATTGCTTTAATATTATAAAGTTACAATATAGAAAATCAATCATCTTCAAAACTGTTTTGCGCCAAAAGTCCTCAACTTCCAATAGCTTATGCATCTTCAAGATCTCCTTTGCTATCTCGGTTTTGAAAATATTTATCCATTCCTGCAACATAATCAAACAATTCCAATCATATTTTAGAATCTATTTAATATAACTTCAATAATATCGTTAAAAGACATATTAATTATTCTATAACCTATTTATCCCTAATTAATAGAAAAGTTAATCAAGATTATATCATGAATTGTGGGAATAAGGAGGATATTTGTATAGTTTTCATAACCCAACAAATGTCATACGACATCAATCCCTTCAAAGATGAGGTATTGTGTGATGTTGCTCCTCCCGAAGTTTGTGATGTTCTTTTGTTCCAACATTATTTATGGAAATGCCATGTTGTATATGAGTCTAGACCTCTGCACTGCCAGGTCAAGAATCTCATCGATCTGACCCCTGATGCATCATTGCCCAATGGGCCAGTATATCACCGCTCTGAGAATATCAAGCGACAGATCCAAGAACTACTCCACAAGGGGCATATCCATCCCATCTCATCACCTTGTGGGATCCCAATTGTGTTGGTACAGAAGAAAGATGGAACCTGGCGACTCTGCACTAATTATTGGGCTCTGAATAAAATCACAGTTAGAAACCGATACCCGATTCCTCGAATTGACGACCTCCTTGATCAACTCATGGGGGCCAAATACTTCAGTATTATTGATCTGAAGTTTGGCTACCACCAGGTCCCGATAGAACATACAGATGTATGGAAAACTGCCTTAAAGTCAAAGGAAGGTCTTTTTGAATGGTTGGTCATGCCCTTTGGTTTGACAAATTCTCCAGCCACTTTCATGAATATGATGGACGATATCCTATGACCATTCACCAATACTATTGTAGTGGTGTATCTAGAAAACATTCTCATTTACAACAAGACTTGGGCTGAACACTTGCATCATATTCAGCAGGTTCTGCACACCTTGCGACAGCACAAGCTATATGTCAACATGAAAAAATGCTCTTTCCACATGGAGAGGGTCCATTACCTAGGCTACATCGTTGATTAATATGACGTACATGTGGATCTAGCCAAGGTCCAAGTCATCCGTGATTGGCCATCCCCAGCCACACTCATTGAGATTCGGAGCTTCTTGGGCCTTGTCAATTTCTACCGCAGGTTCATATTGGAATTCTCCCATATTGCATGGGCCCTCAGCCAAATAAACAGGGGTGGTGGTAAGGCGAAAATTGCGTGGGGTCAGTCCCAACAAAAAGATTTCGATGATTTGAAGCAACCCTTGTGCTCAGCCCCAATACTTTCACTACTAGACCTGCAACATCCCTTTGTGATTGAGACACATGATTCAAACTATGCAATGGGCTTCGTTCTTACTTAGCATGGCCACCCCGTGGCCTATCATAGTGAGAAACTATCAGATGTTGTCTGTATGTACCCTACTTATGATAAAGAAATGTACTCCATTGTGTAAGCCTACCGCCAGTGGAGACATTACATTCTTGGGAAGGAGACAATCATCCACACTGACCATAAGCCACTGCAATTTATGCAGACACAAGGAAAATTGTAGAATGATCACCATCAAAAGTGGTCCACATACTTGCAACAATTCCACCTCAACATCAAGTATAAAACAGGATGCACCAATCGCGTCATTGATTGCCTTAGCAGACCGCCATTCACGACACTCACCATGATGCTAGACCCTTGCATCCATGAGACCTCTGGATGGCCCCAACTCTATGAGACAGATTCAGACTTCGCCACCACCTACCAAATGTTGGGTGCAAGCGAAGTTGTTGATAATTTCCATCTTCAATATGGGTTGTTGTGTCATCTGGGCCATATCTATGTTCCATCAAGAAAGCGAGCGAAGCTGATCTGGGAAACCCACTACAATCAGGTGGTAGGACACTTCATCGTCAAAAAGACAGTGGTTATGCTACAAAAACATTTCTACTGGCCAAAACTTTGACAGGAGGTCAACAAGTATATCAGGTCCTGCACTTCTTGTGCTATTGCTAAACCGGCCACTAAGAAACAAGGCCTATACACCCCTCTTCCTAGTCCAGATAATCCATGGGAATCCATCGCAATGGAGTACATGTCGGGCCTCCCATCCACCAAGCGGGGAAATGACTATGTTTTGTGGTTGTTGATCACTTTTCTAAGATGACGATTTTGGTTGAATGCAAGAAGAACGTCATAGCAGAGGCCACTGCCAAGATCTTCTTTGAATGAGTCTGGGTACATTTTGGAATCTCACAAAAAAGTGTCTCAGGTCAGGACAATCGATTTCTCAACACATTCTAGTCGAGTGCCTGGTCACTGCTGGAAACCAAGCTCACCAAATCCACAGCCTTCCATCCCCAGACAGATGGCCAAACCGAGGTCGTAAATTGAATGATTGTGCATATCCTTCGTGTGTATAATTCAAAGCACCCTAGCACATGGGATGTGAGCCTTCCTTATGTCCAACATATCTACAACCGAGCCCTTCATAGCTCAACCGACCACAACCCTTTTCAGGTGGGGTTGGGATTCCAGCCATTGGGTCCCCTAGATGTTGCACTTCACCTTGCGGTCACCTTGACTGAATCATATCCGTCTCCAACTAAAGCTGACAAATCCACCCAATTCATTGAGCAGATCCAACACATCCGCCAACAGGTTTATGATATCCCATAGAAGTACAATGACAAGTACAAGTAGAACCATGATCAACATCGGGTGCCACATAAGTTTTAGGTGGGCGAAAAATGTTGGTTTCACTTGCAAAAAGAACACCTTACAGGACCCCATCAAAAGCTTCTCCCACTCCGTTATGGGTCATACACCATCACCAAGGCTGTGGGTTATAATTATTTTGAGCTCAACATTCCTCCTTTCCTTGGCTTACACCTAGTGTTCAATGTGGATCTCCTTCGCCCTTATATCCCACCATTATTGGACACCTCAGACATGTCAGAACAACTAACACCAACATAGCTCAACCCTAACTACATGCAACAACCATCCAATGATCATATTGTAGACACACAAATCAAGGGCACTTGACAGCAAAGGATCCAGCTTTATCGAGTCGTCAAAGCAGGGCAGCTCCTGCACCAAGGCAAGTGGTTCACCCAGGGCCAAATGGAGACCATTGCTTCCTAAGGAGGGAGGATTGATCTAGGTGGATATCGGTGGCCACCCACCTTTTCCAACTGGCTCAAAACAATATTCTCGCAATTTTGGCAATTTACTATTTTTAGAAGTTTTAACTTTCGGGGCCATTTTGAGGGCCTAAATGAAGGTTTTTCAGGATCAAGATTCTCATTTATATTTGAAGGCATGATTGAGCCCCCAAAATGAATATCCTCGATGATACCTTTCCAAACTTCTATCATATGCCTAAAATGGAGATCGTATGCAAAAGTTACGACCCCGAGAAGTTGATGTACTAACTTACCCAGACGCGGCCCACATGACTTTTGGCGCTTCATCTCCTAAGGTTAGGTTTTTGGATGTCTAGGGTTTTTGGCATTCCATTTTATTGTAAAAATGCCTTCATAGCTTCATTGTAACAATATTCTTACGAATGAGCGTAGCCATCACATCTCTTCTCAGAGATAAGCCGTCACCATTCCAACAAGCTTGTTTCCGCTACATTTTACAGTTTTAGCTTATTTCCTTATTGAATAGAAAACCAATTTTACTGTATCTCTGTTATTTTGTGTTAAGCACCTATTAATACTCTGCATTCATTTTGTTCTTCTCATAAAATCTGGATCAGTGGTATCAGAGCAGTTGGCTCCTTAACGTCTTAATGCATGTCCCCAATGAGGTCAGAGTACAAAGAGTTGGGTATCGAGCTTGTTTCCCTTGAGGATAAAAGCTCTCGCAGGCCCAAGCGAACTCTCATGGTAGGAGAAATGAAATATGATGTGACAGGATATCCTTTCATACTATTGATTAAGGAATCCCTCACGCAAAAAAGGAACAAAATGATGGATAGTTTCGTGCAAATCCTTCGGTGGCTACCAACAAGCAATGCATCTTCTTCGAGCGGAGGTGCCGCCCCCTTCAAGGTACAAATAAACTTCAATATTCCTATATTTGAAGGTCATATAGATGCAGATGTTGTAGACAAGTGGTTGAATCTACTAGAAGGATATTTTTTTGTCCATAACTTTTTGAATAGAGAAATGATTACTTTTGCGCTCCTCAAAGTCGTCCCCCATGTCAAATATTGGTGGGAAACTTTCTATGAGAAAAAGGAAATAGAGGAACCCTCATTATTTATAGTCACATCCACCTGGGAATCCTTCATGGATGATATTAAAGAACAATACTACCGTTTCAGAAGTTATGATGACTTGTATACCAAATGGACCACACTGCGGCAAGACAGAGACCAAGTAGTGCCAGATTTCACAAAAATCTTCCATACCTTGTGCACCAAGTTGGGTATCAAAGATTCAGAAGGACATCTGGTGCTCAAGTATCGAGACGCTCTGCATAGATACATCCATACCGAAATATAATTTCTGGACATCTCATCCTTGGGCGCGGTCTACTGATATGCCGTCAAAATCGAGCAGAAGCTCAAACAAAAGATGTGGCAATTTGGGCCTAGGAACCCCTTACAACAAAAGCCAGGAAAGGGTGGCCCCAACCCACAGAACAAAGAAAAGAGAAAATATGGACAGTATCAGGACAACCAGTCCAAGCCGCAAGCAAAGAAGGACACCAGAAAGACAAAGAAAGATACCAGGAAGTGGTGTGAATTCCATAAGAGCCCTTGGCATAATACTGCTCATTGTCGTTCAAAGAAGTTGTTGGTGGCCGAAGTGAAATCCTTTGAATCAGATGCAAGTTCTAACTCTGAGCCAGAACCAGAAAGGGGAAGATGGATCATTGACACGAAATCGAGTGCCACCGTTGCTACCACCAAGCTCCATCTTGGTGAACCAGACGAGCCAAAAGAAGGAGAACGCCTCTTCCATTCACAGATGTGGGTAAAAGGCACCCCTCTTCACTTCATCATTGATAGCGGTAGCCAGAAGAACCTCATCTCAACAGAGGTCATCAAGTGGCTGGCCCTGCCAACAACGGCGCACCCACAACCCTACACCATTGGATGGCTTTCCCAAGGAAGCGATCTCTGCGTCAGCCAACAGTGTCAACTGTTGTACGTCATCAAGCCCTTCAAAAATGAGGTATTGTGTGATGTTTCTCTTCTCGAAGTTTGAGATGTTCTTTTGGGCCAACCTTATTTATGGAAACTTCATGCATGAGTCTAGGCCTCTTAGTGTTGTTATTACTTTGAACAAGAAATTGTACAGGATACCCGAGGTAGTCCCACCTAGTGTTGTTTCCTTGATCTCTACTAAGTAATGCAGGAAGGTCATCTCTAGGGCAGGGAAGTTTGTATTCTTCGTGATTCTCTCTCAGAATAAGAAAAATATTACAACCACATCCAGGTTCTTTGCGGCCGACCTCTCCACATAGCAGAAGAAGGTAGATAAGGTCATGAAAGAATACTCAGATATCTTCTCCTCACCTACCGGGGTACCTCTGCATAGCCATGTCAAGCACCCCATCGATCTGACCCTCGATACATCGTTGCCCAATGGGCTAGTCTATCGTTGCTCTCTGATAGAAAATGAGGAGTTCAAGCAACAGATCCAAGAATTTCTCCACAAGGGGCACATCTGTCCTAGGTCATCACCTTGCGTGAGCCCAATCGTGATGGTAAAAAAGAAAGATGGAACATTGAAACTCTTCATTGATTATCGAGCTCTGAATAAAATCACAGTAAAAAATCGATACCCGATTCCCAAAATCAACGACCTCCTTGATCAAATCATGGGGACCAAATACTTCAGTAAGATTGATCTGAAGTCTGGCTACCACCAGGTCCCGATAGAACAGACAGATGTATGGAAAACCACCTTCAAGTCAAAGGAAGGCCTTTTTGAATGGTTGGTCATGCCCTTTGGTTTGAAAAATTCTCCAACCACTTTCATGAGGATGAAGGACGATATCCTGTGACCATTCACCAATACTATTGTAGTGGTATATCTAGATGACATTCTCATTTACAGCAAGACTTGGGTCGAACACTTACAACATATTCAGCAGGTTCTGCACACCCTGCGGTAGCACAAGCTATATGCCAACTTGGAAAAATGCTCCTTCGGCATGGACAAGGTCCATTACCTGGGCTACATCGTTGATCATCATGGTGTACATGTGGATCCAGCCAAGATCCAAGTCATTCATGACTGGCCAACCCCAACCACACCCATTGAGCTTCATAGCTTCTTGGGCCTTGCCAATTTCTACCACAGGTTCGTGTTGGGATTCTCCCATATTGCATGGGCCCTCAGCTAAATAACCAGGGGTGGTGGTAAGGAGAAATTTGCATGGTGTCAATCCCAACAACAAGGATTTGATGATTTGAAGAAGTTTTTGTGCTCAACCCCAGTACTTTCACTACTAGACCTACAACAACCCTTTGAGATCGAGACAAATGCTTCAGACTATGTGGTGGGTACCATTCTCACTCAGAACGACCACCTCATGGCCTATCATAGTGAGACATTATCATATGTTGTCCGTTAGTACCCTAATTACGACAAAGAAATGTACTCCATTGTGCAAGCCTACCTCTAGTGGAGACATTACATTCTTGGGAAGGAGACAGTCATCCACATTGATCATAAGCCACTGCAGTTCATGCAGACACAAGTAAAATTGCAAAATGATCTCCATCAAAATTGGTCCACATACTTGCAGCAATTCCACCTCAACATCAAGTATAAAACAAGAATCACCAATCGCGTCGTTGATTGCCTCAGCAGACCACCAGTCGCGACACTCACCACGGTGCTAGACTCTTGCAGCCATGAGACCTCTAGATGTCCCCAACTCTATGAGACAGATCTGGACTTCACCACCACCTACCAAATGTTGGGTGCAAACGCAGTTGTCTATAATTTCCATCTTCAGGATGGGTTTTTGTGTCATCTGGGCCATATCTGTGTTCCATCAAGTGAGCGAGCGAAGATGATATGGGAAGCCCACTACAGTCGGGTGGCAGGATACTTTGGCTTCGAAAAGATAGTGGCAATGCTACATACACATTTCTACTGGCCAAAACTTTGTTAGGAGGTCAACAAGTATATCACGTCCTTCACTACCTGCGCTATTGCCAAATCGACCACTAAGAAATAGGGCTTGTACACCCCTCTTCCTACTCCCGACAGGCAATGAGAATCCATCTCAATGGACTACATGTCAGGCCTCCCATCCACCAAGCGGGGAAATGACTGTGTTTTGTGGTTGTTGATCTCTTTTCTAAGATGGCGATTTTGGTTGCTTGCAAGAAGTACATCACAACAGAGGCCACTTCCAAGCTCTTCTTTGCATGAGTTTGCGTACATTTTGGAATCCCACAAACCATTGTCTCAAATCAGGATAGACGATTTCTCAGCACATTATGTTCGAGCCCGTGGTCACTGTTGGACACCAAGCTCAAAAAATCCAGGGCCTTCCACCCCCAGATAGATGGCCAACCCGAGGTTGTAAATCGAATGATTGTGCATATCCTTCACGTGTATAATTAAAAGCACCATCACACATGGGAAGAGAGCCTTCCCTATATCTAACATAGCCACAACCAAGCCCTTCATAGCTCAACCGACCACAACCCCTTTCAGGATGGGTTGGGATTCCAAACATTGGGTCCCCTAGATGTTACACTTCCCCTTGCTGTCACCTCGACCAACTCATATCCTGCTCCAAATAAAGATGACAAAGCCACCTGGTTCATTGAGTAGATCCAATACATCTGCCAATAGGTTTAGGATATCCTACAAAATTCCAATGACAAGTACAAGCAACGCCATGATCAACATCGGGTGCCACATAAGTTTCATGTGGGCGACAAAGTTTGGTTGTACTTGTAGAAAGAACGCCTTGCAGGACCCCATAGAAAGATTTTCCCACTCCGTTATGGGTTGTACACCATCACCAAGGTCATGGGTGATAATGATTTTGATCTCAACATTCCTCCTTTCCTTGGCTTGCACCCAGTGTTCAACATGGATATCCTTCGCCCTTATTTCCCACCATTATTGGACACCTCAGACGTAGCAGAACAACTGACACCAACAGAGCTCAACCCTGACTGCATGAAACAGGAACCTAGTGATCATATCGTGGACACATATATCAAGGGCACTCGATAGCAAAATATCAAGCTTTATCGAGTCATCAAAGCAGGGCAACTCCTGCACCAAGGCAGCTGGCTCACCCAGCGCCAAATTCAACAAAAATTTCCTCATCTGACGGGGGAACTCAATGCAATGAAGACCATTGATTCCTAAGGAGGAAGGATTGATCCAGGTGGATATCAGTGTCCACCAACCCTTTCCAACTATCTCAAAACAATTTTCTTGCAATTTTGCCAATTTAGTATTTTTAGCAGTTTTAATTTTTGGGGCCATTTTGAGGGCCTAAATAAAGGTTTTTATGGATAGAGCTTCTAATTGATATGTAAAGGCATGATTGACCATAAAAAATGAATCTCCTCAATGATACCTTTCCAACGGGCTATCATACGCCTAAAACGGAGATCGTATGCAAAAGTTACGACCCCGGGAAGTTGATGTACTAACTTACCTAGACGGGGCCCACATGACTTTTGGCGCTTCATCCCCTAGGCTTAGGTTTTTGGATTTATAGGGTTTTTGGCATTCCTGTTTATTTTAAAAAGGCCTTCATATCCTTATTGTAATGATTTTTTTGCAAATGAGTGCAACCTTCACATCTCTTCTCAGAGATAAGCCGCCAACATTCCAACAAGCTTGTTTCCACTGCATTTTGCAGTTTCAACTTATTTCTTTATTGAATAGAAAATTAGTTTTATTGTATCTCTGTTATTTTGTGTTAAGCAAATGTTAATAATCTGTATTCATTTCATTCTTCTCATAAAATTTGGATCAGTGGTATCAAAGCGGCCTGCTCCTTGTCGTCTTAATGCATGTACCCAACGAGGTCGGAGTACAAAGAGTTAGGTCTCAAGCTTGTTTCTCTTCAGGAAAAAAACTCTCGCACGCCCAAGCGACCTCTCATGGTAGGAGAAAATAAATATGATGGGATAGGAGATTCTTTCAAACTGTTGATTGAGGAATCCCTCACACAACAAAGGAACGAGATGATCGATAGTTTCGTGTAAATCCTTCGGTGGCTACCAACAGGAGACACATCTTCTTCGAGCAGAGGCGCTGCCCCCTTCAATGTACAAATCAATTTTGATATTCCTATATTTTAAGGTTAGATAGACGCAGATGTTGTAGAAAAGTGGTTGAATCTACTAGAAGGGTATTTTTCTGTTCATAACTTTTCGAATAAAGAAAAGATTACTTTTGTGCTCCTCAAAGTCGTTCCCCGCGTCAAAGATTGGTGGGAAACTTTATGTGAAGAAAAGGAATCAGAGGAACCCTCATTATTTATAGTCACAACCACCTGGGAATCCTTCAGAAATTCTATTAAGGAACAATACTACCCTGTCGGAAGTTATAATGACTTGTATACCCAATGGACCACATTGCGGAAAGAAAGAGACCAAGCAGTGCCAGATTTCACAAATATCTTCCATTCCTTGCGCACCAAGGTGGGTATCAAAGATTCAGAGCGACATATGGTGCTCAAGTATCGTGGCACTCTGCATAGATACATCCAGACTGAAATGGAATTTTTGTACATCTCATCCTTGGTCACGACCTACCGATATGCCCTCAAAATCGAGTAGAAACTCAAACAAAAGACGTGGCAATTTGGGCCTGGGAACCCCTCATAACAAAATCCAGGAAAGGCCGCCCCCAACCCACAGAACAAAGGACAAAGAAAAGATGGACAATATCAAGACAATCAGTCCAAGTTGCAAGCAAAGAAGGACACCAGAAAGAAAAAGAAATATACCGGGAAGTGGTGTGACTTCCATAAGAGCCCTTGGAATAACACTACTGACTACCGCTCAAAGAAGTCACTGGTAGCTAAAGTGAAAGCCTATGAATCAGATGTAGGTTCTGACTCTGAGCTAGAACCAAAAAGGGGAAGACGGATCATTGACATGAAACCCAGTGAAACCATTGCTATCACCAAGCTCTGGCCTGGTGAACAAGACAAGCCAGAAGAAGGAGAACACCTCTTCCATTCATAGATGTGGGTAAAAGGCACCTCGTTGCACTTCATTGTTGATAGCGGTAGCCAAAAGAACCTCATCTCAACAGAGGTCATCAAGCGATTGGCCCTGACGATAACACCGCACCCACAACCCTACACCATTGGATGGCTCCGCCAAGGAAGTAATCTCCACATCAGCCAACAGTGTCGACTGTCGTACGAGATCAAGCCCTTCAAAGATGAGGTATTGTGGGATGTTTCTCCTCTTGAAGTTTGTGATGTTCTTTTGGGCCAACCTTATTTATGGAAAAGTCATGTTGTATATGAGTCTAGGCCTCATAGTGTTATTATTACTTTGAACAAGAAATTGTATAGGATACATGAGGCAGTCTCACCTAGTGCTATTTCCTTGATCGCTGCTAAGTAATGCAGGAAGATCATCTCTCAGATGGGGAAATTTGTCTTCTTCATTATTTTCTCTTAGAATAAGCAAAAGATCACAACCACATCCAGAGTCTCTGCGGCTGACCTCTCCACACAGCAGAAGAAAGTAGATAAGGTCGTGGAAGAATACTCAGATATCTTCTCCTCACCTACCGGGGTACCTTTGCACTGCCAGGTCAAGCACCCCATCGATATGACACCTAATGCACCACTGTCCAATGGGCCAGTCTATCGCCACTCTCTGTTAGAGAATGAGGAGATAAAGCAACAGATCCAAGAACTTCTCCACAAGGGGCACATCGGTCCCAACTCATAACCTTGCGGGAGCCCAATCGTGCTGGTACAGAAGAAAGATGGAACCTAGCAACTCTGGATTGATTACCGGGCTTTGAATAAAATCACAATCAGAAACCGATACCTGATTCCCCAAATAGATGACCTCTTTGATCAACTCACGGGGGCCAAATACTTCACTAAGATTGATATGAAGTCTGGCTACCACCAGGTCCTGATAGAAGAGACAGATGTATGGAAAACCGCCTTCAAGTCAAAGGAAGGCCTTTTTGAATGGTTGGTCATGCCCTTTCGTTTGACAAATGCTCCAACCACTTTCATGAGGATTATGGACAATATCTTGTGACCATTCACCAATACTTTTGTAGTGGTGTATCTGGATGACATTCTCATTTATAGCTAGACTTGGGATAAACACTTGCAACATATTCAACAGGTTTTGCACACCCTGTGGGCTACATCGTTGATCACCTTGCGGGAGCCCAATTGTGCTGGTACATAAGAAAGATGGAACCTAGCGACTCTGCATTGATTACCGGGCTCTGAATAAAATCACAGTAAAAAATCGATACCCGATTCCTAGAATCAACGACCTCCTTGATCAACTCACGGGGGCCAAATACTTCAGTAAGATTGATCTAAAGTCTGGCTACCACCAGGTCTTGATAGAAGAGATAGATGTATGGAAAACCACCTTCAAGTCAAAGGAATTCCTTTTTGAATGGTTGGTCATGCCCTTTGGTTTGACAAATTCTCTAGCCACTTTCATGAGGATGATGGACGATATCCTGTGACCATTCACCAATACTTTTGTAGTGGTGTATTTGGATGGCATTCTCATTTACAACAAGACTTGGGATGAACACTTTCAACATATTCAATAGGTTTTGCACACCCTGTAGCAGCACAAGCTATATGCCAACTTGGAAAAATGCTCCTTCGACATGGTTAGGGTCCATTACCTGGGCTACATTGTTGATCAACATGGCATACATGTGGATCTAGCCACGATCCAAGTCATCTGTGACTAGCCAGCTCCAACCACACTCACTGATCTTTGGAGCTTCTTGGGCCTTGCCAATTTCTACCATAGGTTCTTGTTGGGATTCTCCCATATTGCATGGGCCCTCAGCCAAATAACCAGGTGTGGTGGGAAGGCAAAAATTGCGTGGGGCTGGTCCCAACAACAAGTTTTCGATGATTTGAAGCAGCGCTTGTGCTTAGCCCCAGTACTTTCACTACTAGACCTACATCAACCCTTTGAGATCAAGACAGATGCTTCAAACTATGCGGTGGGCATTGTTCTCAATCAGCACGGCCACCCCATGGCCTATCATAGTGAGGCACTATCATATGTTGTCTGTAAGTACCCTACTTACGACAAAGAAATGTACTCCATTGTGCAAGTCTGTCGCTAGTGAAGACATTACATTCCTTGGAAGAAGACAATCATCCACATTGATCATAAGCCATTGCAATTCATGCAGACACAAGGAAAATTGCAGAATGATCGCCATCAAAAGTGGTCCACATACTTGCAACAATTCCACCTCAACATCAAGTATAAAACAAGAAGCACCAATCGCGTCGTTGGTTGCCTCAGTGGGCCGTTAGTCACAACACTCACCATGGTGCTAGACTCTTGCAGCCATGAGACCTCTAGACGGCCCCAACTCTATGCGACAGATTTGGACTTCGCCACCACCTACCAAATGTTGGGTGCAAATGAAGTTGTCGATAATTTCCATCTTCAGGATGGGTTGTTGTGTCATCTGGGCCATATCTGTGTTCCATCAAGCGAGCGATTGAAGTTGATCTGGGAAGCCCACTATAGTCGGGTGGCAGGACACTTCGGCGTCAAAAAGACAATGGTGATGCTACAGAAACATTTCTACTATCCAAAACTTCAACATGAAGTCAACAAGTATATCAGGTCCTGCATTGCCTGTGTTATTGTTAAACTGACCTCTAAGAAATAGGGCCTGTACACCCCTCTTCCTACTCCTGACGGTCCATGGGAATCCATCTCAATGGACTACATGTTGGGCCTCCCGTCCACCAAGCAGGGAAATGACTGTGTTTTGTGGTTGTTGATCACTTTTCTAAGATGGTGATTCTGGTTTCTTGCAAGAAGAACATCACAAAAGAGGCCACTACCAAGCTCTTCTATGAACGAGTTTGGGTACATTTTGGAATCCCACAAACCATTGTCTCAGATCGAGACAGTCAATTTCTCAGCACATTCTAGTCGAGCCTTTGGTCATTGTTGGACACCAAACTCACCAAATCCACGACCTTCCACCCCCAGACAGATGGCCAAACCGAGGTCGTAAATCGAATGATTGTGCATATCCTTCACGTGTATAATTCAAAACACCCTCGCACATGGGATGAGAGCCTTCCATATGTCCAAAATAGCTACAACTGATCCCTTCATAGCTCAACCGACCACATCCCCTTTCAGGTGGGGTTGGGATTCCAACCATTAGGTCCCCTAGATGTTACACTTCCCCTCGTGATCACCTCGACCGACTCATCTCTTGCTCCAACTGAAGCTGACAAAGGAACCCAGTTCATTGAGCGGATCCATCACATCCGCCAACAGGTTCAGGATATCCTACAGAAGTCCAATGATAAGTACAAGCAGCGCCATGATCAACATTGGGTGCCACATAATTTTCAGGTGGGTGACAAAGTTTGGTTTCACTTGCAGAAAGAACGCCTTACAGGACCCCATCGGAAGCTTTGCCCACTTTGTTATGGGTCGTACACCATCACCAAGGCCGTGGAGGATAATGCTTTTGAGCTCAACATTCCTCCTTTCCTTGGCCTACACCCAATGTTCAACGTGTATCTCCTTTGCCCTTATTTCCCACCATTATTGGACACCTTAGATGTAGCAGAATAGCTAACACCAATAGAGATAAACCCCGACTGCATGAAACAGGAATCCAATGATCAGATTGTGGACACATAGATCAAGGGCACTTAACAACAAAGTATCAATCTTTATCGAGTCGTCAAAGCAGGGCAGTTCCTGCACCAAGGCAGGTGGCTCACCCGGGGCCAAATTCAGTAGAAATTTTCTCATCTGATGGGGGAAATAAACGCAATTGATACCATTGCTTCATAAGGAGGGAGGATTTATCTAGGTGGATATCGATGGCCACCCACCCTTGTTCTCAATTAATTTTTTTAGCTAAGTGGGCTTGATTGTGGGGAAAACTCCACAGTTAAGCGCGCTTGAGCCAGAGGTGTCTTGTGATGGGTGACCATCTGGGAAGTCCTGGTTATCGGGTGCAAGCCCCGGAAGTGATGATTGATGCTATGCGATTCATTTCGTTGGCTTCAATCCCATTTCTTCACCCCTGTGAGCATCACCCGATGCAATGAGTGCTAAGTGGACTATTCAAATCATGAGAATTATTGGTCAGTTGAGACTAATACTCATGAATATGGGTCATAGATTAATGACTTACACTACGCAGTTAATCCCAAAAAAATAATATCTAATATCTTGCATTGCGGAAGCCCCTATATACTTAAATTTTGGAAATTTACTATTTTTAGCAGTTTTAACTTTCGGGGCCATTTTGAGGGCCTAAATGAAGGTTTTTTCGGTATAAATATTTTCAATGGTTGAGCCCCCAAAATGAATCTCCTCGACGATACCTTTCCAACGGGATATCATACGCCTAAAACAAAGATCGTATGCAAAAGTTACGACCCCGGATAGTTGATTTACTAACTTACCCAGACGAGGACCACGTGAATTTTGGTGCTTCATCTCCTAGGGTTAGGTTTTTGGATGTCTAGGGTTTTTGGAATTCCTGTTTATTGTAAAAAGGCCTTCAGAGCCTCATTGTAATGATCTTCTTACGAATGAACGCAACCGTCACATCTCTTCTCAGAGATAAGCCACCACCATTCCAGCAAGCTTGTTTCCGCTGCATTTTACAGTTTCAGTGTATTTCTTTATTGAATAGAAAACCAGTTTTACTGTATCTCTATTATTTTGTGTTAAGCACCTGTTAATAATCTGTAGTCATTTCGTTCTGCTCATAAAATCTAGATCTATGCAAACAAATTTAGCGTTGTGATCTTGAATCAACCCTATTGGTTGTTCCATACATACTATATCTCTATCAATGATGACCTTGTGAGAAGTAGGATCCCACACACAACATCCCTTTATACCACCATCATAACTTGCAGAGATATAAAACAAGCAGGAATTTGGAAACAAAGATTTTAAGTCTAGAAATGATTTACCGCTTACCAATACCTGCAATTCTTTATTTCTCTTATGACCTTGATGCCTCTGTCATAAACAAGAAGATACCTCTGTCACTTCATATGCTACTTCAGTTCTCCCTTCCAGCTTATAAAGGTTATCAAACTTTGTTTCCTTCATCACTACTCAACTACCTTTCGACAATGTAAGTGCTCCACCTTGACTTGTATACTTATATTCACAAGAATCCAACACTCCCAATGAAATCAAATTTGATTTAAGCTCAGGTACATATTTAACATTCGTTAATTCACTAACAATACCATCAAACATCCTGATTCTAATACTGCCAACCCCAACACTTTTAGAGGGAATACCATTTCCCATAAATACTGCACCCTCATCAAGTCAGTACTATTAGGGTTAATAAGGCGTATTTTTTTAAATGTGGTTCATCAAGTCAGTACTATTAGGGTTAATAAGGAGTATTTTTTTAAATGTGGTTCACCAAAGATATTTAAAGGAAATATGGGTGGCCAAACATTTCATCATCAGCGTAAAGAAGTAAGAATAACCATACAATATTAAGAGTCATTAACATGTCATTTATAAGAATTAAATTTGGGTAAGTAAAAAAGTTAACAACCAATCATCTAACCACCAAAACTAGATCCAATTGACCTATGTCATTGCCGAGTAGAGTACAAGAGCCGAGAGATTAAATGGGGATATAATTGAGGAGTTTTCGGTCCAGATTTGATGAGCAAATATGGCGTTCGATCTCTCAGTAGGGGTGAGTCCCGTCCCAAAATAGGTACACATTTTGATCCTTGCAAATAAATGGTTTGTAATTTTCATATCCCACTGTCTTTTCCTTTGCCTTCCATTTCCCACATTTCACTTGTGTGTTAAACGCCCCCGCACTGTAGCATGCAGATCTTGTGTCCCTAAATCCTGCACCCAGTACCAAACTTGCGGTATGTCAGTGACAATATTCTTCCTCGTCTCAAATGAAAACAAAAATAATGGCTTTCTTGTTCTCAATTAATTTTTTTAACGTACAGTAGGCTTGGCCGTTTTCAATTACAGAGAGAATAAAATTATAAGAATTGAGTTGTAGGATTTTTACTCCTTGTAGCTGCTGCATCGCACGTTTAAGCAGTTGTTTAAGACCGGCATCATATTCCTTGGCCAATCTGTTCTCTATATGCATACGTTCGGCATTAGCTGTACTTATATAGCCAAGAGGCCTCGAAGATGAACTGCATCCCAAGGTGGAGATGCCGAACAAAATGAACTTTCTCCCCTAGGAGCGGTAAAGCCTCTGAATAAGTTTCATAAGATGAGTAATCTAGTGTTGTATGCATATTAATGTTCACACACAAATGAATCTGTAAAACTTAAAAAATCTGAAACTTACTGATAAGTATTTGTCATATTTGTTGAACAACAATGTAACTAGGTCCTGAAGAATAGTAGTATTTTGGTAGGTAGCATTCTGTATATGGCTACCAATGTCGTTGCCTTCAACGGAAATACAGTGTAAGGACTTGGACACGCAAGATTCAAGTACAATACCGCCATTCTTCTTCACTAAAATCATGCAAAGAGTGTGAATTGCCATAATTGATGACTCAATGAAATAATATTCTGCAGGAGTAGGAGATGTATTAGGCCAGATTAGAAACATTATTTGGCGAAGTATAAAAGATAATGACATATATTAATGTTCCAGAGTCAGAAATACAGATTTGATGAATACAATATTGAAAACAGGAAGGGAACTCGCCAATTTTTGGCCTATGGATTTCAGCAGTGCGCTACCTCCAGAAGCAAAATAAATCGCGCCAGAGAAATTTGCTTCTGGGTCAAGAAAGGGCGAGGGGAACGGCAACCCCATGTATGTTGTTTAAAGGGATGACAAAGAAGAGAACAGTGCTTTTTTGAAACAAGTTTTGAGGGAAACGGGTCGGGTTCAAAAGTTTGAATTTGAATTAGAATTAGGTGCAGAATCATTTTAACTGAGGGCGTGGAGAGTGCCGAAACGAGAAGGAGAGGAGGATGCTCGGTAATAGGTATCAGTGGAATTTTGAAGTTTAAAATGGATATGAAAACAAAAAAATCTATTATTAAAATCTATTTAAAAAAAATATCAATATAGGAATCAAGATGTCAGTCAAAATAGATAATTTTGAATAGAAAGGAAGAAAACAAAGAAAACTATATTTTAATAATATTTATACTTATTCAAATTTCTTTCTTTCCCTTTAAAAAAGAATAACTAATATTTTATTATTTAACCTTCAGGTGGACCAGTGGACCTATTCTATAGGTGTGGATTTCTGAAAAATAAGAAGCCCGATGCAATTCGAGTAGGCTCACTCGGGAGCAAGGTCCGGCAGGTAGCTTTCCGACGAGCCGGAATGGCAAGCATGACATCTTGGACCACCTGCTCAGACGCAGATCTTCTATTCCGGAAGTGGCCGATTTCAGGAGC
This sequence comes from Picea engelmannii, assembly GCA_009831015.1. Classification (NCBI taxonomy): domain Eukaryota; kingdom Viridiplantae; phylum Streptophyta; class Pinopsida; order Pinales; family Pinaceae; genus Picea; species Picea engelmannii. The sequence goes on along the minus strand of ML777531.1, from coordinate 1,045,025 downwards.
CCCGTAGAGATCAAGATGACCAAAGACGGCCGCGGCCGAGGGCTTTATGCCAAACGAGAAATAAGCATCGGGCAGCTTTTGTTGGTAAGCAACACCGTTGCAGTTCCTTCTGAGGACAACTCGGCTGGGATCAATGTGGACCATCGGGGAAACATTAATCTGCCATCGCAAGAAAAGCTTGTTGTCATCGTAGTTAGTGTTTCCAGGAAATCGCAGAGATTGCTCCAACAGCTTTATAGTTTAGAAGACTACTCTACGCCTAGCAGCCTGGATGTTCCAGCAATTGATTTGTTTAAAACAGAGGGGAAAATGTCTCTAAGCAAAGCAGTGAGAAAAGAAAAATTGCAGGTAGACATTAACCATATACGGGATATTATAAGTCGGAACTGTTTCGGTGGAGCCGAACAGACATTTGCTTCAAAATCGAAAATATATGAAGCCAAACTTGTCAAGCGAGGCCAGAATTTTAGCGGTCTTTGGACGCTTCCGTCCTTCATCAACCATTCATGCCTACCGAACTCGAGCAGGATGGAAGTGGGAAACGCCATGTCTATTCACGCCTCCAAGTCCATCAAGCGAGGAGAAGAGATCACCATTTCCTATTTTGATACCCTCATCCCGGTTGGAAATAGTAATTACAAGTCGGTGAGATCTTCACGTTTCCGTCGATTTGTCTTTCAGTCAATTATGTTAATTATGTTAGTAGTTGAATTGTCAATCAGCCAGTTTGCAAGTGAAAAGTCACACATTTACTCAAAGTCAGTCAGCAAGTAGCAGAGCTATAAATAGAGTCGATCTTTATCTTTCTCGAGTTCTGATAAGTAGTTGAAGAGTGAGTGGATTTAATGGTAGTCTCTAATGTTGAGTTATTCTTATCTTCTGTAAGAAGTCTCAGTCAGAGTCTATTTAAGTCTGAGTATTTAGTTAGCAGGAGGATGATGTAGAGAAGAGGCAGAGAGGTAGAGAAGAACCAACAACAACTGAAGAGTTGAAGAAGTGTGAGCACAAGCTCTGTGTCTGTAAAGTCAGTAGAAGAAGTCATTGGAGCCGAAGCTCATCTTCTTATTGTATTTTGTAACCACATGTAGTGCGTTGAAGTTCATTAATATCAAATATTTTGAGTTGTCAACTTTGGAGAGTATTTTTGAGTTTATATGCTATGCATAACATTTTGTTATTCCACATTTATAAAGTGTTCTTGAAAGCGTTTTATATTACAGTGCGCAACATTTTGTGTAGTCTGTGAACTGTGCGACAAATCCTGAGAGTCCAGTGACAAAGCTTCTGGCGCACATTATTTTGTCACTGTATTGCGCACAGTTTCCTTGTGCGTTGTGGATCCAAGATTTCTTCATTACGTAGCGGATCTAAGATTTGGTATTAGAGCAGGCTCTATTAGAACAAGTTCAAGAGCAGAAACTTTGTTGAAAAGTGAAATATGGCTTCTACGTCAAATCCGCAACCTCCCACTTTTACAGGAAAAAATTATGAGATGTGGTCATTGACCATGATGGTGTTGTTTTGAGGTCAAGATGTATGGGAGATAGTCGAGAATGGCTATGTGGAACTGTTGGGTATGTGTTATATTATTTGCATGTGTGTGTGTGGGCGCATCAGATATGACAATTGTGTCTGACGATCCCTTGTACTAGTGCTCTGTTTGTGGCGTGTGCATCATGC
>ML777531.1:1025933-1043316 GCA_009831015.1 Picea engelmannii | reverse complement strand
GGGGGGGGGCAGGTATGCCCCCCTTGGTTATGCGCAACGTTCGGCACTGGGATTAGCCTGAATTTTTTTTTTTGGGCAGTTTTTGTTATTTTTAGCGGATTTTGCTATTTCTAGTGGTTTACTAAAAATAATCTCAGTTTTATGGATTAGGGTTTTGGTATCTACAGAATACCTAAAAACATTGTATATATTGTATAGTGAATGGTGAAATTCGATATAATGAATATAAGAAAGGTTTTCCCGGTTGAGGGTTTCCAGTATAAAATCTTTGTGTACTCTGTGTATGAGCCATTGATTAAATTATGTTTTGCTTAAGAATCTATATGCATTGCTTTACCTCACAGGTTTAAAAATTATATGTGGTATCAGAGCTCGTTTTTGGCTTTAGAGGGACGCCTTTGTTGTTGAGGGTTTGGCTCGGTCTTGATAGATCAAGTTTATCTTGGGTCTGTGATAAACCTGGGTCTAGTGGGAGCTTTTACAGTGGAGATTCGAGTGCAGAAAGAGGAATGGCAAGCTCTTTTAGAATCGAGATAGAGAAGTTTAGCGTTAAAAACTTTGAGCTATGGAAGCTAAAAATGGAAGAACTTCTTGTAGACAAAGAACAATGGATTGTTGTGGATCCTGCTACATAGCCTACTAGTACACCGTCTACTAGCACACGAGCTACTGGTACACAACCTACGAGTACACAAACTACCAGTGCACCACCTACTGGTATGTCGAAGGAAGATTGGGAGAAGTTGGACATAAAAACAAGGAATATTATTCGACTCTGCCTGGCAGATTCGTTGTTGTTGAATGTCTCAGGAGAATCTACAGCCAAGGAACTATGGGATAAGTTGGAGAATTTGTATCAATCAAAGTCCCTGGTAAACAAGTTGTTTCTTCGAAAGAAGTTGTATCATCTTAGGATGGAAGATGAAGATTCTGTGACAGAACATCTAAATGCCTTTAATGCTCTGGTAAGTCAACTTGGCTCTATTAATATTACGATTGCAGAAGAAGATAAGTGTATTACTTTGTTATGTTCTTTTCCAGACTCTTGGGATAATCTGGTTGTAGCAATAGGTAGTACCACTCAATCTACATTGAAGTATGAGGATGTAGTTGCATCCTTGTTATCTGAAGAGATGACGAGAAAAATCATGGATGGTCATAGCACAGATGCTTTATTTGTAAGAGGGCATACCCAAGATAGGCACCCTTGTAAGCCTTCGGGGTGGAGATCTAAATTTACAGGTAGATCTAAGTCTCTAGGAAAATCTTTGAGGAAATGATGGAAGTGTGGTAAAATAGGGCATTATAAGAAATATTGCAAGTCTAAGAAGGTTGAAAAACCAAAGGGATCTGATAGTACCTCTTCCACAGAGGCAAAAACCTCCACTGAAGAAGGAGGTGATGTTTACCTAACATCTACAAGTACACATGCAGACCTTGATGTATGGTTGATCAACTCAGGTGCGTCATACCATATGACTCCTCACAAGGAGTGGTTCTCTGAATATGAAAAATATGATGGTGGTGATGTATTCCTAGGAGATGACTCGACAACAAAAATCTTGGGACGTGGAAGGGTTAAGTTGTTGCTAAAAGATGGAAGGATTAGAACTCTCCTTGTGGTTCTGCACATTCCAAAACTAGCCAGGAGCCTAATATCTGTAAGCAATATGGATGATGTAGGAGTGGATACTATATTTGGAAAGAACACTTGCAAGATGGTACGAGGAGCAATGGTGTTGATGAGGGTAGTTCAGTGTGGAACTCTGTACAAGTTTCTGGGAAGCACTTATACTAATGGGTGTAACAGTTCTATTGTGCTTGAGTAGACAAATAAAGAAGACAAGACCAATATCATCCCTGAAAAGAATACCATGACGTGACATCAAAGATTGGGACATATTAGAGAAAAGGGCCTTTGAACACTACATGGTAAAGGTATGGTTGAAGGTATGTCTAATTGCACTCTGGATTTTGATTTCTGTGAACATTTCATATATGGTAAACATAATCGAGTAAGATTCCCATCCGGTGCTACAAAAGCAAAGGGGATCTTAGTGTTGATACGCGGTGATGTGTTTGGACCTATTCTTGTTCCATCCCTAGGCAAATCTGTGTATTATGTTTCATTCATAGATGATTTTCCAAGGAACACATGGGTTTTTTTTCTTAGAAAGAAATCTGAGGTATTTGATAAATTTAAAGAGTTTAAGGCTCTGATAGAAAATCAGACAAAGAAGAAAATAAAGGTATTGAGAACAGATAATGGTGGAGAATTCTGCGAAAATGAATTCGAAGAATTATGTAAGAAGTGTGGTATAGCAAGGCAGAAGACTACTCCATACACTCCTCAATAGAATGGAGTTGCAGAAAGGATGAATAGGACACTGATGGAAAAATCAAGGATCATTCTCAGCGGTGTCGGGTTAGGACAAGAATTCTGGGCAGAGGCAGTGGGTACAACATGTTACCTGGTCAATCGATCACCTTCATCAGCATTGGATGATAAAATTCCACACGGGGTATGGTTTGGGAAGAAACCCTCTCTTCAACATCTTAGAGTGTTTGGTTGTGATGCTTATGTACATGTTCCAAAGGAAAATAGAAGCAAGCTGGATAAAAAGGATGAAAAGTGTATCTTTATTGGTTACAAAGATGGTGTGAAAGGTTATAAGCTTTGGAACCCAGAAACCAAGAAAACTATTTACAGTCGAGATGTTGTTTTCAGAGAGGTAAAAGATGTGTCCAAACAAGAATTCCTACCAATGCAAGATGAACCTAAGAATATAGAGCTTGAGTTGGATGATGCAAAATATGAATCATCTGAAGAAGAGCAAGAAGAAGAAGAAGAAGAAGAACCTCATACCCCATTATTGAGGAGATCAGTGAGAGATAGAAGGAAACTAGAAAGGTATATTCCACCTGATTTTCGTTCCAATTTTGCTTTATCTATTACTGATGATGATCCTAGAACTGTCAGGGAAGCAGTGAATTCAGAGGATAGTAAACTCTGAAAGAAGGCCATGGTTGAAGAAATGGATGCCTTGGATAAGAATGAGGCATGGGATGTAGTTGAGTTGCCAGCTGGAAGAAAATCTGTTGGTAGCAAATGGTTGTTTAAGAAGAAGTTTAATGCACAAGGTAAAGTGGAGAAATAAAAAGCTCGGTTAGTAGCAAAAGGTTATTCCTAGATACAGGGAATTGACTTTGGTGAGATTTTTTCTCCTATTGCTAAGTTAACTTCTATTATATTTATTTTATCTATTGCTGTTACTTTTGATCTTGAAGTGAAACAGATGGATGTGAAGACAACATTCCTACATGGGGATCTGGAAGAAGAAATCTACATGAAGCAATTGGAAGGCTTTGTAGTGAAGGGAAAGAAAGAGTTGGTCTGTAAGCTAAAGAAGTCACTATATGGTCTGAAGCAATCACCTAGGATGTGGTACCAAAAGTTTGACACATACATCCTTGGATTGAGATTTGTAAGAAGCAGGGTTGATCACTGTGTATATTCCAAGCAGGTTTGTAATCACTTCATTTATGTAGTGTTGTATGTTGATGACATGTTGTTGGTAGGAAATAACATGGATGTTATCAAGGAAGTGAAATCATAGCTATCCTCCAAATTTGACATGAAGGATCTTGGTGCTGTTAACTTCATTCTGGGAATGGAGATTAAAATATATCGTGCAAACATGAAACTCTGGTTGAATCAGAGAAAATATGTTGAGACAATATTGTAGAGGTTTAATATGCATGGAAGTAAACTGGTCAAGGTTCATATTCCTATAGGTGTAAAGTTATCTGCAGATCAGTGTCCCAAGACACAAGAAAAAGAAGAGGACATGTCCCATGTTTCGTATGCCAGTGCAGTTGACAATTTGATGTATGCAATGGTCTGTACTAGACCGGACATTGCACATGCAGTGGGATTTTTGAGCAGGTATATGTCAAAACCAGGGAATGATCATTGGACAACATTAAAGAGGGTCTTCAGGTATCTTCGTGACACCACCAGTTATGGATTGTGCTACTAAGGAAGACCAGGATTGGACAGAGTGGTGGACATACATGGCTTTGTTGATGCAGACTGGGCTGGAGATCTGGATCGCAGAATATCTACAAGTGGGTATGTGTTTAACCTATTTGGAGGAGCAATCAGTTGGATGAGAAAAAGACAGGTTGTAGTGGCACTCTCAACTACAGAAGTTGAATACATGGCAGCCATTCATGCAAGCAAGGAAGCAATATGGTTACAAAGATTGTGTTCAAGTATTGGGTTGGCACAACAAGCAGTGAGATTAGATTGTGACAGTCAGAGTGAAATATTCCTAGCAAAGAACCCATCTTATCATTCGAAGACAAAACATATTGATGTTCAGTATCACTTTGTGAGAGACATGGTTGAGGAAAATAAAGTGTTGTTGGAAAAGGTTGAGACTTTGAAGAATGTTGCAGATTCATTGACACAGTCTGTGAGCACAGAAAAGCTCTCCTGGTGTAGAGTAACAATGGGCATTGCTGCCTTTGATTGTTGAATATATAATCCCCTGGACCCCTGGATTCAAAGAAAACAACAAGTGGGAGAATGTTGGGTATGTGTTATATTCTTTGCATGTGTGTGTGTGGGAATGTCAGATATGACAACTGTGTCTGACGATCCCTCGTACTAGTGCTTTGTTTGTGCTGTGTGCGCCAGACTCTTTCCTAGGGGGGTCCCAGGGGGGGCAGGTATGCCCCCCCTGGTTACACGCAGCGTTCGGCACCGGGCGTAGCCTGGGGCAATGCCCTGAAATTGTTTTTGGGTGGTTTTTGCTATTTTTAGTGGTTTACTAAAAATAATCTTGGTTTTAGGGATTAGAGTTTTGGTATCTATGGAATACCTAAAAACATTGTATATATTGTATAGTGAATGGTGAAATTTGATATAATGAATATAAGAAAGGTTTTCCCGGTTGAGGGTTTCTGGTATAAAATCTCTGTGTACTTTGTGTATGAGCCATTGATTAAATTCTATTTTGCTTAAGAATCTATATGCATTGCTTTACCTCACAGGTTTAAAAATTATAGGAACCAGTAGATCAGGCAACATACAATGCCCTCGCACAAGCTGAGAAGGATGTCTTGAAAGATCAAAGAAATAAGGATGGAAATGCATTGTTTTACATACATCAAGCCATGCATGAGAGCATACTTCCAAGAGTTCATCAATGAAGCAAGCCAAATAAGCATGGGACATATTACAAACCTTTTATCAAGGTATGGACAAAGTAAATACTTCAAGACTACAAATTCTTAGAAGATATTTTGAAACTCTCTCAACGAAAGATTCAGATACAGTAGATTCCTTTTATACTCATGTCATTGGCCTGATAAATCAGATTAAGTCTCATGGTTAAACCATAGAAGACATAATTTTTTTTGAAAAGGTACTTAGGAGTCTTCCTCCTAAGTTTGATACTCCAATGGTGACTCTAGAAGTGAGAAAAGACTTGAGTCAGTTCAGTCTAGATGAACTGCAATCTTTCCTCATTAATCATGAACATAGATTGAATAGGTCAAGTATGTCATTAGAGAATGCATTTTTCATGCATTCATCTATAAGTCGTGGAAAAGGAAGGGTGAGAGCTAACTCTAGAGGCAGAGGAAGAAGTTGTTTCAGAGGTGGATGTAATAGTAGTCCTAGAAATACTGGTGGAAGAAGTCCAAACCCAAGTACCAGTCAGTCAAGTGTTCATAGAACTAACAAATCAAAGATTTAGTGCCATTAATGTAAAAAGTATGGACATTATGCATATGAGTGCAGAAAGAGACAGTATAATTAGAACAAACAAAGTTAATATCAGTCAAACAACGCAAATAACCAAACTTATCCTATGTTTATGGTGCACGTTGTAGAAATTCCTATAGTCTCACCAGTTGAATGCAATGTTGCTCAAGCAAGTCCTTGTGATATATGGTATTTAGATTCAGGCTGCAATAACCACATGACATGAAACATAGAATTGTTTTCTAGTTTGGATGAGTTAGTCCAAACCAAGGTTACACTTGGAACAGATATCCAAGTCACTGTCTTAAGAAAAGGTAATATAAATATTTTAACTAAGCAAGGAGAATATAAAGTTATGCCTGATGTATATTATGTTTCTAGTTTGAATCATAATCTGATGAGCACAAGACAGTTTTTACAAAAAGGATACATAATCTATATGGAAGATAATCACTGTGTGATTATGGACAAATGCCCAAGCAATCTACTTATTGCAAGAATCCAAATGACAAGTAACATGATGTTCCCATTGACATTGAAGCCAACCAAGAAGAAAAATACAACACAAGCTATTGGTAAATCAAAAGATGCGTAGTCAGACACTGCATTTATAGCATAAAGTGCGTGCAATTCCAATGAAAAAAATAGTGCGTGCAGTATCAAGAAAGGAGAAAGTGGCGCAAAAATGAAGGCAACATTCCAATCTAAAATACAGGATGATTATTGGTTATGGAATTTTAGATTTGGACATTTGAACTTTGGAGGTATGAAATTGCTAGACACAAAGGATATTGTAAAATGTTTTCCATTGATTGAAAAACTAGAAAGGATATGTGAAGCCTGCATATTTGGCAAGCATCACAGAGAATCATTTCCAGTTGGAAAGTCTTACAGAGCAAAAGCTCCACTGGAAATTTTTCATTCAGACATTTGTGGACCAATACAAACAACATCCATAGGAGGAAGTACATATTTTATAACATTCATTGATAATTTCTCAAGAAAGACATGGATTTATTTCCTAAAGCATAAATCTAACACATTGGGTTGTTTTCAGCAGTTTAAATCACTTGTGGAGAAACATAGTGGTTATTACATCAAGTGTCTAAGAACTGACAGAGGAGGAGAATACACTTCAAGAGAATTTTAGAACTTTTGTAAAGTTCATGGCATCTACAAGTAATTTACCGCACGATATACACCACAGAAAAATGGTGTCGGAGAGAGAAAGAACAGAACCATCATGTAAATGGCGTGCAATATGTTGACAACCAAAAATTTGTCAAATGAATATTGGGATGAGGTGGTCACAACTGCAGTATACATATTGAACAGATGTCTAACAAAGAGTGTGAAAAATAGAGTTCCTCAAGAAGCCTGGACATGATTGAAGCATAATGTGGTGCACTTAAATTTTTTTGGTTGTGTCGCATACACACATGTTCCAAATGAACTGAGAAGGAATCTAGACAATAAAGGACAGAAATGTATATTTTTTGGGTATTCTGAAGAAACAAAAGGATACAAGTTATATGACCCTATCACAAGAAAATTCATAATCAGCCACGATGTTCAGTTCTTGGAGAATGAAGCATGGGATGGAACCATAGCAAAGACATTCAAAATTATTGATGCAATGGGGCATGATGAAACAACAGAAGAAGAAGAGGTGTTTCAAACATCGTGCACAAGTCAGTGTGCAGTCCCTTCTACACATGGCATTGCGATGCAAAGCACTGCGCATAGTACTCCAGTAAGAACAACAGGTGCGAAGTCTACACCTAGAGCACAACAAACATCAACAAGCAGTCTGAGCAGTTCTACGTCTCCAAATCCAACATTACCAAGTTTGTAACCAAAAAAGACAAGAAGTCCGTGCAACATCTATAATGAATACACAACAAATTCATTTTTAGTCTTTGCTTTGTTTTCACAAATAGATGACCCATTAACCTTTGAAGAAGTTGTCAAAGAGGATGTATGGGCACAAGACATGGATGAATAAATCACATGCATAGAGAACAATCAGACATGGAAATTGGTAGATGTACCTGATGACAAGGATGTCATAAGTGTCAAGTGGATTCATAAAACCAAGCAAGATGAAGAAGGAAATGTATAGAAGTACAAGGAAATATTAGTTGCAAGAGGTTTTACACAACAACTTGGAATTGATTTCAATGAAACATTTGCACCAGTTGCGCACATGAACACAGTCAGAACTGTGTTAGAAATTGTCACGCAGTACAAGTGGCCAGTTTATCAAATGGATGTGAAGTCAACATTTTTGAATGGAAACTTAGAAGAAGAAGTATATGTGGAACAACCACAAGGTTATGAGGTTCCGGGACAAGAAGATAAAGTGTACAGATTGAAGAAAGCATTGTATGGGTTAAAGAAAGCTCCTAGAGCTTGGTACAATCGCATTGATTCCTATCTGACACAAAATGGATTTCAGAGAAGTGAAAGTGAGCCAACATTGTACATCAAAGCAAATCAGCAAGGTAACATGTTAATTTTTTGTTTATATGTGGATGATTTGATTTTTACATATGACTTTGGCATAGAAGAATTCAAGTCAGTCATGAACGATGAATTTGAAATCATTGATTTAGGGCTTATGAGATATTTTTTGGGAATCGAAGTTCACCAGTCCAAAACTAGCATATTAGTCTCATAGTCCAAGTATGCGCATGAAATATTGAAAATATTCAATATGAATAATTCAAAAGAAGTACCAACACCTGTCATAACAGGATTAAAGTTAAGCAAGGAAGATAAAGGGTCCAAGGTAAATCCCACACTGTTTAAAAGACTAGTAGGCAGTCTTATGTATCTCACAGCGACAAGACCTAATATTATGTATGGAGTGAGCCTAATTTCAAGGTTCATTGAAACTCCAAAAGAATCACATTGGAATGCAGAAAAGAGAATACTGAGATATGTGAATGGAACAAAAGATTTTGGCATTAAATACTCCACTTCAGAAGATTTCAGACTCATTGGATATACTGACAGTGATTGTGGAGGCAACATAGATGACAGGAAAAGTACCTCTGGGTACACATTTCATTTTGGAACATGTATGGTATCATGGGCACCAAGGAAGAAAACCATTGTGACTCTTTCTTCATCAGAAGCAGAGTACATCGCAGCTACAAGCGCATCTTGTCAAGTAGTTTGGAGGAGAAGGATGTTAAAAGATTTGTTGCAGGAACAACAGGAACCAACAACAGTTTTCTATGACAACAATTCAGCCATCATGTTATCAAAGAACCATGTGTTTCACAAGAAAACCAAGCATATTGATATAAGATATCATTTTATCAGAGAATTGGTGAATAACAAAGAGATCTGTTTAGTTTTTTGTAGGTCAAAAGAAAAAGTTGCGGACATTTTCACAAAGGCTTTAGCAAGAGATGCATTTCAGCATCTACGCAGTAGTCTGGGAGTCTGCGTAGTAATAGATGAGTGACAGTAAAATTGTAAACTAAATTTTTGATGTAACTTTCCTTTGTAATCCCACCTACTTACAATTAAGGGGGAGTGTTGGAAACGATAATTACAAGTCGGTGAGATCTTCATGTATCCACCAATTTTTCTATTAGTAGCCGAATTTTCAATCAGTCAGTCTGACACTCTACAAGTGCAAAGTCACGCATTTACTCAAAGTCAGTTGGCAAGCAGGAGAGCTATAAATGGAGTCGATCTTTAGCTTTCTCAAGTTTTGATAAGTAGTTGAAGAGTCGGTCGATTTAATGGTAGTCTTTAATTTTGAGTCAGTTTTAACTTCTGTAAGAAGTCTCAGTCGTAGTATATTTAAGTCTGATTCTTTAGTTAGCAAGAGGATGATGCAGAGAAGAGGTAGAGAGGTAGAGAAGAACCAACAATAGCGGAAGAGTTGAAGAAGTCTGAGCACAAGCTCTGTGTCTGTAAATTCAGCAGAAGAAGTCATTGGAGTTGAAACTCATCTTATTATTGTATTATGTAACCGTGCGCAGTGCGTTGAAGTTCTTTAATATCAAATATTTTGAGTTGTCAACTTTCATGAGTATTTCTGATTTTATATGCTAAAAATAGCATTTTATTATTCTGCTTTATAAATTGTTCTTGAAAGCATTTTTTATTACAGTGTGCAACATTTTGTGTAGTTTGTGAACTGCGCTACAAGTCCTAAGAGTCTAGTGACAAAGCTTGTGGTGCGCAATATTTTGTCACTGCGTTGCGTGTCGTGGATCCAAGATTTTTTCATTGCGCAACTGATCCAAGAGTCCCCTTGTTGCAGTGCCAAGCCATGTGTAAAAGTTGAGTTTTCAATTGCAAGTGCAGGAGATGCATTTTGGAGCTCTCTCGGAGTTATCTAGATTTGAGAGATTTAAAATATTCTATATTTAACATAACTTTTTTTCCAAAATTTGTAATTTGAATAATTTTGCCCAAATTTTTCTTAAACAAATCTTATACCTTTCTTAAGATTTGTAATTGTCAAGATTTCTCCTCTGGATTAAAATATATTTAAACTAATATTTGTATTTATATCCTTACATTTTTTAATGTTTGTTTAAACCTTTCTTAAGATTTGTAATTGTCAATATTTCTCCTCACAAATTTGAGGATTAAAATAATCTAAACTAATATTTGTATCCTTACATTTTTTTAATGTTTTACTGAAAATGATAAATCTATGGTTTTTTAAGTAATATTTTTTATTAGGAGATATTTGAACACAACCACAACCAGTTGCTTATATTTTCATCAAATTTATCACAGTAATTACTCCTTGTCTACTCCTGGCCTTACTTATCTTTGCTTTATATTTACATCAAATTTATCACAGTAATTTCCCCTCGTCTACTCTTGCCCTTGCTTATCTTTGCATTAAACTTAGTACAGTAAGTAATTGCTCCTTGTCTACTCACGGCCTTGCTTATCTTTGCATTAAACTTAGTACAGTAGTTGCCTCTTATCTTTTCACACTCTTTTCATCAAAATTAGGACAACAATTGCTTCTTGTCTATTTTTCCCGACCTTGCTTATCTTTACTTATTTTTTCATCAAACTTATTACAATAATTGTCTACTCACGGCCTTGCTTATCTTTACATTAAACTTAGTACAGTAGTTGCCTCTTATCTTTTCACACTCTTTTCATCAAAATTAGGACAACAATTGCTTCTTGTCTATTTTTCCCGACCTTGCTTATCTTTACTTATTTTTTCATCAAACTTATTACAATAATTGCTTCTTACTTATTTTTTCATCAAACTTATTACAATGATTTCTTCGTAGCTACATCTCCTGGCCTGGCCTTACTATATGTTGTCTTTTTAATTGTTTGTCCACCTCCAAAATCAAGGAATGCTGATTTTATTATTTGCTTATTTTTTTATTTCAAGGCCAAGGGATTTTGCCTAAATTTTGAGAAGGATTAATTTTTGTGATGATTTGAGGTGTAATTTGTTTTTCCAAATTGTTTTTACTATGTGAGATTTTTTAAAGATTAAAACATATGTAAACTATTATTTATATTTGTAATTTTTTAAATGTGTGTTTTGTAATAATTTTTTAACTATTTTAAAAAAACCAAAAAACTTTCAATCATAAAGTATTAAAAAATATATTTAAATATATTTAAATTATGAAAAAATTACAACAGAAATGGATGTCATTGATGGAAGATATGGAATCTTTTTCATAAAATATATTAAATGGTACTAGTTGATGACCAAAAAAAGCTATGTCCATCATCATGATAGTAATAAATCACATAATTGCAGGATATTATAAATTAGATATCATGCTTTCGAGATTATATATTTAGGAGATTGCATACTAGATCAAGATATTATATAGATATTATATATTTTTTTAAGAACTTGCAAGATATTATAAATTAAATCAAGTTTTTATGCTTTCAAGATTATATATTTAAGATTATATATTTAGATATTTAAGAGATTAAATATTAGAGCTATGTATTATATAGATTTTTGTTGGAGTTAAATGATATTTGAGATCAACTAATGCCATCTTGTGAAAAGTTGGAGAGTAAAAAGTTTGTTCCTAGTACATTAAATGGTTTATCTAATCACATCAAATGTTTGTTTGTGCATAAATGGATAAATTATATCCCACCCTTTAGAGGGTGGGAGGGGGGCATAAATGGATAAATCATAGAGGGGGGGCATAAATGGATAAATTATAGAGGGGGGCATAAATGGATAAATTATAATAAGAGGGTGGGAGGGTGGGAGGGGGGGCATAAATGGATAAATTATAGAGGGGGGGCATGAATGGATAAATTATAATATAATTTATCCATTTATGCCCCCCCTCCCACCCTTTAGAGGGTGGGAGGGGTGGCATAAATGGATAAATTATAATATAATTTATCCATTTATGCCCCCCCTCCCAGCAGGCTCACATATATGTGAGCAGNCTCACATATATGTGAGCCTGCTCACATATATGTGAGCCTGCTCACATATATGTGAGCCTGAAATGTTTGTTTGTGGTAAAAATGGTTTATTTAATTATATCAAATGTTTGTTTGTGATGTAGCTAACAACTATGAATCTTTGATGATTCATTCACCATAAAACTCCACATTAAGATAGAATTTGAGAGGAAAGAAAAATATTTTTTCAATAAAAATTACTTTCTCAAAATTCAAATATTCTTTAAAAACATTTATCAAAAAATTCAAAACAACTTTAATTAGGAAATCTGAAAAAAACTAACTCTATTTTCTCTCATTTTTCTCTATAGACTTGTTCTAAAAGAATTGTTTTACCCTCAACTTGTTCTTTCTTTTTTAAAACAAGCTCACACGTCAAAATTGTTCATTGTGATTTTGGATTGAACTGCTTAACACTAAGATGGAACTTTTTAAAATTTGTAAAGATCCCAATGTTTTTGGTAAAATTTTTACTGATCATTAAGGAGTAACCCAAAACATATGCATAAAAATTACAACTAATTTTGTTTTAGAAATTGTCCAACACAGGATTTTTCATTGATTCCTTAAAACTCACAATCCAGAAAACTCCTTGATTCCTCTCATTAATTCCTTATTTGAGGGAAAAAACTAATTTGTTTATCACTAAATTTTGTTCTATCAGGGAGAAAACCTCGTTGATTCCTAAACTTCTCCATCACTAAATTTGATTCTATTTAGTAATTTATAATTTGCATCATTTTAGAAATTTTTTCTCTCCAACACTTTTACTATTGCAAGTTGGCCAAGCACTTTTGGTTTTGAAGAATTATGTAGCATGTTTGATCCAAGTGAAGAACAAGATTCTTGTCATGTTGAGCCTTGGATTTTTTGCTAGTTCTCAGCAACATTCTGTCTATCTTGTTCTAATTCTCACAAACCTCATCCCTAAACATGAGTTCCTTGTTGATTTCTCTTTGCTCATGGTCAAAGTTCGTAGAAATAATTAGACAACCAAATTGATAGACATTAAGGGTTTTAATCCAAATAGATCTCAAAAGGTCAATTGCTTATGGAATTGCACTGAACTTGATTGTCGATGCATTGAATATATGGGAGACTTTGATTCCATGTTATGCGATACTTGTGGTTGTACATGTGAAGCTATTATATTTCCATGTGATTTACAACCTCAGTATGTTCATTGGTGTGAGAATGGAATGTTGTGAGTCTAGATGATGACACAACATTTTCCAAAAGACATTCACAAATCTAGAATCATGGTCGATGATGATTGTACTCTATTGACCATCATGCTTCCATATGTGTTCAAAGAAGAGTTGTGTTGATCGATGAGTAGTCGTAGTCTTCTTGTGAAGCATGATGATAATTGTTTTTGAAAAATAGTCGACCACTACTAAGATTGCATCACGCTAGTGCGTGGTTACAAGATACACCAATTCACCCGTTTGGCAATGGCATAAGCCATGCACAACTTAATGTATTTATCGACATTTAAATTGAGTGAAGGCCAACATAAATAATTCTATAGCATTGTAAGATCCTTGGCTACTCTAAACTAGTCAATTGCTTTGTTGAAATGTGCATCCAAATAAGCTTATGTCAATTCTCACCTTGCAATACACGATGTTGTTCTAGCTTTTAGATCAAATTTTCCTTCAAGTGGTAGTCAAGGGAAATAGACTACCCTACTTGGAGTTGTTGATACATTGATTATAACTTAGTGTTGTCTTGGTTGACATAGTTTGATGAGATGGTTGGGAAGTAGTGCTTGCACTCTCCCAACCCAGATTCAAATCCTCAATGAGACTTTGGCTCGTTGTGATGAGGTTAGAAGGATAGGCACCCCCCTTGAGTGGGACCCCCCTCACGGGTGTGTCTTCAGATGTCTCAGTGCTTGCTAAGTTATAATTTTTCTGCTAGGTGTTGGCTTGTGGGATGTTGGCACTAGCCTAGGGTTTATAGTGGCAACCAACTGCCTCACCTAGGTAATCTCGGCCAATTACTGATTCCCCTAGATCTACAAAAAAAAATCTTAGTGTTGTCTTCAACAATGGAGGCTATTGAACAATGGTATCATAACCATGCATACAAAACATTGTAAGAAGTGAAGTGATAGGAGGTTGACTAAGGTAATCAATGATTATATTGATTTTGTCTTTTTGTGCTTAATTAAAAACAAAGATTATTGTAGGTAACTAATCCACTTCCATTGTCTTGTTTTCTGCAACATAGACTACAAAAGGGAAAACTCTAGAGGCTTCTGGTTGGTACATATAACCATTCTCTACCTAGAATGTAGTGTCTCCATTGTTGAAGTGTTTGCATAGTAGCATACAACTCCCTTTCACTAGTAGAATACTTATGAATAATATCATTGAAAATATTTATAAATGGAATGCCATTGGCTGACCAACTTGAGTTTTCATGACTCCCATAGGATAGTCTAAATAATTAGTCTCTATTTCAAATTGCTAATTTAAATTAGGTAGAGTGAGAATTGGAGCTATACAAAGATTGTCTTTGACCTATTCAATAACTTACATGGTTGTGTTGATGTACATTTGAATATTATTTTTCCACCTCCCTTCATTCATTAATTCATTACCAAGCAATGTGGTTGAATCCTAAAACAAACATGTGATAAAAATGTGTTAAGACAAGGAAACACCTTAAACTCATGAATGTTTCTTAGTGCTAACCAATCCTTCATGACTTTAATTTTCTCTAGGTCAAATCAAATTCCTATAGAGTCAATCACATAAAGAAGATACTTAATACTCTTTATTTCAAAAGAGAACTTCTCCAAGTTTTTATAGAGTTTACATTGTTTGATAATATTAAGCACCCATTGGCGTTGCAACAAATGCTTTTCCCATGATCTATTGTAAATCACTATCATATAAGTAAACAATGATACATTTCCCTTAAAAAGAGTTGAAGATCATCATCCATGTACATCTTAAAGGTCACAAACACATTTGTTCAACCAAAAGGCATGATTACCAATTCGAGGCTCCCTTGGTTTTAAACGCATAGTTTTAAACCTTTGAATACTTTATGGGGATTTGATGATATCCAACTTGAATTCAATTTTTGTAAATAACTTAGAACCCCTTAAGAAATCAAGTAAATCATCTATTCTTGAGAGATGATATATGTTCTTCATTGAGGTATTATTGAGAGCCCTACAGTGGATGTACATACAACATCTCCCATATTTATTAGGAACTAAAACCACTACACTACTAGAAGGAGAGGAAATAGGTCAAATATGTCATTTGTTGATTGATTCATTTTTTAATGGGTTTCTTCATTTTGGACTAAAACAAACCCTTCGTAAATAATACATTGAATAATGAACCTGAAACAAGATCTATGGAGTGTTTTCTGTGACAATGCAGAGTCCTTGAAAAAATCTTTGTATTCTTCAATTACTCTATGAAAATCGACGTTGTTGGTTGGTCGAGAGTGTTGATGTTGCGGTGGCTATGGGAGGTATTAACCTCCACGTGTAACATTTGACTAGAATGGAATATTCCAGAAGCAAGGGAAACCCTAAATATATATGTAAAAACCCTAGAAGACAAGTCGACCTAGCAGAATAAATAATATTAGAATATTATCTTCTAGAAAGACAAGTCAACTCCATAGGAAAAAGATAAACAAAAAATATAATTACCAAAAAGTCAGGCTGGCCTAGCCAGAAAAGTCACTGCACAGATTAATATAAATAGAGGATGTTATCGCTCATTTGTACACCCAGTCAGAGCACAAGTCTTGTGGAGAGATGCAGTTACAACTACAAGAAAGAATAAGAGGGTATGGTCATCTCTTGTTCTTGGTCTCTCTCTAGCGCTATCAAGTGATATTCTTGGTGATTCTCTTGGTGATATTATTGGTGATGTACAAGCTAAGTATGGCACAAGTTTGAGAGAGTAGTGAAACTGCAGCTACTGCAGTTTTGTATGGTACTTGCTCTGTCACTACTACATATGGGCGGATTATTCCATGAAAATTTTCCACGCTTCAACTAGTTTCATATTTTTTTTAAACAGGGCGAGATTTTCGTTGATATTGCCATGAAAGTTAGTCTCAATATCGACAAAAATCTTATTTAAATGTAGTCGGGATTTTTGTCGCTATAGCGACTAACTATCGTGGCAATAGCGACGAAAATTTTGCCTATCTCATTGGCTAGTGTTAATGGCCAGTTGACTATTTTATCTATATATATGTGACTTTAAGAGACTTTGTGACACAATTGCTATAGTTGCAACATTGTTCTTGGTTTTTATTTGAGCTATTTTTTTTTCCGTCACCCACCGGTTGAACAAATCTAATTCTTAATCTACATAGCTCGGATTTTGAACTTGCAAGGTTAGTATGTTATTTTTTATTGATGTACTCATTTAACTTGTAAATTTTTTTTCAAATGTCCAAATTTCATTTAGCTTGTTTTTTCCTTGATAGTATATTATAATATGTGTAGTACCATATTTCATGTCTTTGGTTTTTGGATCTAGTTAGTATATTCTATGGAAAAGGGTATGTGGTGTCCATAATATTCTAGGTTTATGGAATCCACATACCCTTTTCCCTTCAATTGTAGCTATAATCTCTCTCTCTTTTCATTGATAAAGATATGGAAGTGCTCTTGAAACTCAACCCTGATCGGTGAAATGATAGTAATTGATTGTCATTTTCTTCTCTCTTTTAATTTTTAAGACCTGACAAAAAAACACCAACAAATATTGATTGAAGCAGGGACTAATAAGATACATAAACACTAGCCCTAAACTTATGTTAGGTATATATGTCGTTATTATATAAAGAAAAAATTTGTACACATATGACCTTATTATAAAGATGTTATCTATGTCGTCATGATATTGATCCTCTACGCATATGATCACCTTATTATAAAGATGTTGACCTTATTATAAAGATGTAGGTCACTGCAAATAAACATATCATAATCTAAAGGAGTATCCAAAATATAAAAAATTGGCAACTTAATGTTTGGTATGGTGTAGGTAAGACAATTACTTGTCAGGACAAGGATTTGTCACAATGAACAAAAATGACAGGAAACTTGCTCGGTTAAGAGCGACATTAGAGGCGAGGGGCGATGGAAAATGTTATTGCCCTTGC
>ML777531.1:920711-1002833 GCA_009831015.1 Picea engelmannii | reverse complement strand
GATGTACAATTCCTTATCTTATTTGGGGTATATTATGATTGCACCAACAAAAGTTTCAAGTGTTATGTTATCCAACTCCTTCTTTGTATCAAAGGTTCCGCCATTATGTATCATGCAAAATTTGCTTTGATTTCAAATGAAATCGCAAGTTTCATTATATTTAATATTGATGCATTGCAATTCTTTCATTTCAAAGCTTCAGTTACTTGGTTTTCAATTGCAATGAATTGAAAGGTTATAATTGCGTTTTCTAATGTGCATTGAAGAGACATTTCATTCCTAAATAATTTGGTAACCCAATCAATTACCTTGGTTCAATTAAATTATCTTGGACCAACCAATTTACCACGAATTTTATATTTCTTAGGTCAATACAAAATTCACATCTTCTAACTACAAAATCCATACAAAACAATAATTGTTTTCCAAGCTCATATTTCTTCATGTTGGCTTGCAATTAATTGTGGGTTAATATGGCATTACCGTATTACAATGTAATATGGCATTACCATATTACAATGTAATATGGCATTACCATATTACAATGTAATATGGTAATCCCATATTACATTGTAATATGGCAATGCCATGTTACATTGTAATATGGTAATACCATACCTCGTGTAATTTTGTCTTAAAAACTTAATGACCTCGTCGCAATATTGACACTAGTTTGTCGGAAAAAAAAATTGCATTTTGACCACCGTGGAAATAGCAACGAACTTTCGTCGCAAGTTGCCACAGTTTTTCATCGCACATACAACATCTTCGTAGTAACTTTGGTCTAGATGAATCCATGTCATCGCTATTACCATGGATTTTCGTCGCAAGTTGCCATGATTTTTCATCGCACATACAGCATCTGCGTCGTAAGTTTTTGACTTGTTAAAACCTTTCGTCGCAATTGCGATGAAATTTCATCGTAATTGCCACGGTGGTTAGTTGTACTTGCAACGATATTTCGTCGGAATTGCAACGATGCAAAGGGTTAACCAAACTTGACTCTGGTGACACGTGGAGAGATAATTTCGTCAATGTTTCCACGCACACCTGGATCGTCGATATAGTGACGAAATTATTCCGACGAAAAAAAAACTCAGCTTATGTGGAAATTGAGACGAATATGTGTGGCAATGTCAACAAAAAACCGTCACAAATTTTTTCAAATGTACTAGTGTGTGGATATGGAGACTCTCTCTTTTGTTCTACCTTTGGAGAAGGAGCGCTCTACTTGGATTGAGTTGTTGTTGCAGTTAGAAAATAGGGTTTATCTGTTGGTTCTAGTATAGATTTCCGAAATAATTCTGCCAAAGGTTAAAGGTCCTCAGGGGTGGCTGCGTGCCTATGGTTGGGTGACAATATTGTGATATTTTCTATGGTAAAATGAGTGCGTCAATTATTTTAGCAGGTTATGGGCCCACACTATCTTCAGAAAATCTAACCACTATAAGGTAGATTGGGAAGTTCATTGTCAAGCTCGTTATAGCACCAATTGTAGTGACAGTTGCAGTTAGGTTTTACATCAACAACAAACCCTAACCCATTAGTTAGGGGACCTATAGTAAAACGTTTGACATATTTCTTTGATATTCTAGTGCACCCTAGCCTAGCGCACCTCTTGGTACCCTCAGCTAGCAAAACATCAGGTAAAATGTGCATTTACGAAAGAGAGCTTCTGTATAAGAGAATTTTGGCTTCCATAAATGTGCATATACAGAAGGTGAAATGCGCATATATGGAAGTTCTCTTCCGTATATGCACATTTTCCTTTCGTATATGCACATTTTGCCTTTCATATATGCGCATTTATGGAAGGCAGAAATGTGCATTTACGAAACACAACTTCCATATATGCGCATTTTGGCTTCTGTATATGCGTATTTACGAAAACCAAAATGTGCATACTTCTGTATATGCGCATTTTTCCTTCCGTATATGCACATTTACAGAAGCCAAAATGCACTTATACGAAAATTTACGCATATACAGAAGCCAAAATGCGAATATACGAAAGCTCTCTTCCATATATGCGCATTTTGTCTTCCATATATGCGCATTTACGGAAGACAAAAATGTTCATTTAGGGAAGAGAGCTTCCATATATGTGCATTTTGGCTTCCGTAAATGGGCATTTTGGCTTCCGTAAATGTGCATATACGAATGCCAAAATGCACATATATGGAAGCTCTCTTCCGTAAATGCACATTTTTCTCTTCTATAAATGCACATATACGGAAGACAAGCATATATGGAAGAGAGCTTCCGAATATGCGCATTTTGGCTTCCGTAAATGCACATTTTTTCCTTCCGTAAATGTGCATTTTTTCCTTCCATAAATGCACATATACAGAAGCTCTCTTTTGTATATGTGCATTTTGTCTTCCGCATATGCACATTTTGGCTTTCGTAAATGTGCATATACAGAAGCCAAAATGCACATACATGGAAGATCTCTTCCGTAAATGCACATTTTTGTCTTCCATAAATGTGCATATACGAAAGAAAAAATGCGCATATACAGAAGAGAGCTTCTTTGTATGCGCATTTTGTCTTACGGAAGCCAAAATGCACATATACGGAAGCTTTCTTCCATATATGTTTGCTTTTCGTATATGCACATTTATGGAATCCAAAATGTGCATATACGGAAGCCAAAATGCGCATATACAGAAGAGAGCTTCCGTATATGCGCATTTTGTTTTCTGTAAATGAAGCCAAAATGTGCATATATGGAAGATCTCTTCCGCAAATGCACATTTCTGCCTTCCGTAAAAGCGCATATATGGAAAGAAAGAATATGTGGAAGAGAGATTCTGTATATGCGCATTTTGGCTTTTATAAATTTGCGTATACAGAAGCCAAAATGTGCATATACAGAAGCCGAAAACTCTCTTCTATATATGCACATTTTGGCTTCTATAAATGCGCATATGCAGAAGCCAAAATACACATATATGAAAGCTCTCTTCCGTAAATGAGCATATATGGAAGCCAAAATGCGCATATACGGAAGAGAAATCCCGTATATGTGCATTTTGGCTTTCGTATATGTGCATTTACGGTAGGAAAAAATGCGCATTTTCTCTTCCGTATATGCGCATTTACGTAAGGAAAAAATGAGCATTTATGGAAGCCAAAATGTGCATATACGGAAGATCTCTTCCATATATTTTTGCCTTCTATATATGCGCATTTACGAAAGGCAGAAATGTGCATTTACGGAAGAGAGCTTCCATACATGCGCATTTGCGGAAGCCAAAATGCGCATATACGAAAGCAAAGCAAGGGAAATCCATGTGCTTAACATGATAAAGATATAAAAATAATTCCTAATGGACTAGGCACGTGGATTCAAAAAATTAATATCACTTTAAGTGTGCAATGAAAAAATTTTAAGACGGGAAACACTTAAAACATGTTCAAGACAATGTTTCTAAATATGTTGAATGGCTTCATCATGCATAGAATTGGGATATGGTCACCGCTTTTCTCAAGTAAGCAAGCCATGTGATACAAGAGGCTCTACTCCAATCTCTTCTCAAGTATAATCCAACCATGGGATACAAGAGGCTCTACTCCAAGATCTTTACTCGAAGGTTGGCTAAAATCCAAAAAAAAGACATGGTTATTTCACTTAAACACACATGGAAACCTATTCTTGAAAAATAAACATTTTTTAGTCGTGGGAAACACATAGAAACCTATTCTTGAAAAAAAACATTTTTTTAGTGGTGGGAGGTCTTCTTATAAATAAAAGTCCCGCATACCTATGAGTGAAAAAGCCACCCTATCCACAAGGTGGGTGTGTAGAAACCTTGAAGCATCTTTTTTGGTTCTATCCCTTTGCTCGAAATCTATGGACATGGGTAGACTATGTTTATTTGTATCATTTTCTTGCTTCCTTGACCTAGCAAGCAACCTTGCTAAACGACCACATACCATGGGCCATTGAATTTAAGGACACTTGAATGTTTTTCTAAACTGAAGCCCTCTTTTGGATCTAGAAGAAAAAGAAACACAACCTTTCTAAACGACCACATACCATGGGCCATTGACTTTAAGGACACTTAAATGTTTTTCTAAACTTAAAGTCCTCTTTTGGATCTAGAAGAAAAAAAAACGATGTTTTTTTTCAAATGCAATCTCCTAAATATCTAAATATATAATCTTGAAAGCATGATATCTAATTTATAATGTCCTGCATTTATGTGATCATCTAGTACCATTCAATATATTTTAGAAAAAAGATTCCATATCTTTCATCAATGGCATCAATTTCTGTTGTAATTTTTTCATAAATTAAAGACATTTAAATATATTTTGTAATACTTTATGATTAAAGATTTTTTTTATTCTTTAAAATAGTTAAAAAATTATTACAATACAAATATTTAAAAAATTACAAATATAAATAATAGTTTACATATGTTTTAATTTTTCAAATTCTCACATAGTAAAAAAAAATTGGAAAAAAACAAATTATGCCTCAAATCATCACAAAAATTAATGAGGACCTTGAAATAAAAAGAATAAGCAAATAATAAAATCAACATTCGTTTATTTTGGAGGTCGACAAACAATTAAAAAAGACAGCATTTAGTAAGGCAAGGCCAGGAGATACACCTAAAAAGCAATTAATGTAATAAGTTTGATGAAAAAATAAGTAAGAAAAAAGACAGCATATAGTAAGGCAAGGCTAGGAGATACACCTAAGAAACAATTAATGTAATAAGTTTGATGAAAAAATAAGTAAGAAGCAATTACTGTAATAAGTTTGATGAAAAAATAAGTAAAGATAAACAAGGTCTGGAAAAATAATAAGCAACTATAAGCAAGACCGGGAGTAGACAAGGAGCATTTACTTAATGTACTAAGTTTAATGCAAAGATAAACAAGGCCAGGAATAGAGTAGAAAATGAGCATTTACTTATTGTATTAATTTTAATGCAAAGATAAGCAAGGCCTGGAGTAGACAAGGAGCTATTACTGTGATAAATTTGATGAAAAGATAGAGCAAAGATAAGCAAGGTCGGGAGTAGACAAGGAGAAATTACTGTGATAAATTTGATGAAAAAGATAAGTAACTAATTGTGTTCAGATATTTCTTAATAAAAAATATTACTTAAAAAATTATAGATCTATCATTATCAGTAAAATATTAAAAAATTAAAAAAAGAAAATACAAATATTAATTTACATTTATTTTAATTGTCAGGCCAAATATTGACAATTACAAATCTTAAGAAAAGTTTAAACAAACATTAAAAAATTAAGGATACAAATATTAGTATTAATTTAAATCTATTTTAATCCTCAAATTTGTCAGGGGAAATCTTGACACAAATATTGACAATTACATATCTTAAGATAAATTTAAACAAACATTAAAAAAAATGCAAAGATACAAATACTAATATTAATTTAAGTCTATTTTAATCCTCAAATTTGTGAGGGGAAAATCTTGACAATTACAAATCTTAAGAAATATATAAGATTTGTTTATAAAAAATTATTCAAATTACAAATTTTGGAAAAAAAATTATGTTAAATATAGAATATTTTAAATCTCTCAAAGCTGGATAACTCCGAATAACTCCGACTTTAAAATATATTTAGTTGTTTTATAACATCTAAGTTGGTTTATCAAGAACCAACTTTAAAATCAAATCAATTTCCCTTCTGTCTAAGCTTGTTATTAAACTCTATATTCTAAATATGCATTACATTGGTTATGGGATTTACTAACAAGGCCTTGGGCATTATTGACTATGTATTAACTTCCTAGCTATTATAAAGACATCCGTTTATAAAGACATCAGTTTATAGCTAGCTAATTACCACGTAAGTGATTAACAGAAATTAAAATATTAACACCAGATAAATGAAAGACAACCATTTATTTGTTAATCAATAATAAAATTTAATAAATTCTTTACCAACCTATACCTTTCAACATTCTCCAGCTGCTGTATTAATGACTTAGTATTATATTCAATCAAAATATGATAAATTCTTACCAGCACAAGAATGCAATGACCAGGAACAATTCTTCTATAAGGAGATATTATCGATAGGCTTAATAGATCTAGACAGCCTTCACATTATGACCTTTACCAAAGGAAATATTCCCAACAAGCCCCAAAAAAACCCTTTGTTTTAGGTTCGCCTGTGCTCTTCGCCATCTTGAGAACGAATGATATTCAGGCATCTTTGATGGTGTTATCTCCTTCGAATACTGTGCGTAGCATGAAAATATAACTAATTACTTCAAAGATTTAAAACAACTTAGGCCTCAAAAATGGCACTCTGCCATCCAGATCGGATATCATCATAAAAAATTACAGTTGTACTGTTACTAAAATAAATGACAGTTTGAATGTCGTAAAACGAGAGCCTTGAGAACATCTTAACTGTGTCCGCCAAAGACTCTGATGCATGCTTCCCTCCCCTGCTTTGATGCATGTCGAATTCTTGACTTTCATCCCCCATCCACCTCTTGGGTTCTTTTAACTGCTGGGCTACCATGACCAGGGTTCGAATGTCCCCAGGCACAGTATTTTGAATGGGAAATGGGAGTAAGCTAACTTGGGAGCAATGTTTGTTTTCGAGTTTTATTTTCAGTCAAAAACATAATCGTCAAATTTTCAGGAATAATTTGAGTTTGGTATGGTTCAATGTTTTATGTATTTCAGAACCTTACTTCAGAAATTATGTCTCATTTTAAACCAATCCAAATACTTAAAAAACTGGATCAAACCAACCCAAATACTTAAAAAACTGGGTCAAAGATTTAAAAACAGATTACCAAAAAACTGCCTAAAAATAACTCGAGAGGAAAGAATACTCCTGAGTTAACCCACTCTTTTTTAATGGCCTCCATAACTTCTTCTACGGAAGGAATTCTACGGAAGGAATTCTCCAATGTTGTGGGGAAGAACTCGCTCGACTATGTTCCTGCAAGATATGCAGACACAAATGACGCAGGAATACAATTTCTCTCTTCTTCTGATTTCAACAACGCGGAACTCCTGATAATCTCCTCTGCCTCTACAAAAAGCTTTGCAAATTCTGCGCACATGCCAGAAGATCCGCCTCAAAATGCTCTTGAGACCTTGCACCATTGGTTTCCTCCAATGCTTTGTCATGCAACTGCTCGTACCTTGCAACATTGGTTTCCTCCAATGCTTTGTCATGCAACTGCTCGATCCTTGCGGTTATAGGCTCCAGCGCTGCCTTCAAAGAGAGCTCGAAAATGCATCTCCTGCACTTGCACTTGAAACCCCAGCTTTCGCACATGGCTTGGAGCTGCAGCAAGGGGACGAGGGTATCAAAATAGGAAATGGTGATTTCTTCTCCTCGCTTGATGGGCTTGGAGGCGTGAATAAACATGGAGCTTCCCACTTCCAGCCTGCTCGAGTTCGGCAGGCATGAATGGTTGATGAAGGACGGTAGCAGCCAGAGACCACTAAAATTCTGGCCTCCCTGGACGAGTTTGGCTTCATGTATTTTCGATTTTGAAGCAAATGTCTGTTCGGCTCCACCGAAACAGTTCCGACTTATAATATCCCGTATACGGTTAACGTCTACCTGCAATTTTCTTTTCCCGCTGCTTTGCTTATAGACATTTGTCCCTCCGTTTTAAACAAATCAATTGCTGGAACATCCAGGCTGCTAGGCGCAGAGTAGTCTTCTAAACTATAAAACTGCTGGAGCAATCTCTGCGATTTCCTGGCAGCACTAACTACGGCGGCAACAAGCTCTTCTTGTGATGGCAGATTAATGTTTCCTCGGTGCTCCACATTGATCCCGACCGAGTTGTCCTCAGAAACAACTGCAACGCGTTGCTTACCAGCAAAAGCTGCCCGGT
The DNA here is from genome assembly GCA_009831015.1 of Picea engelmannii. Taxonomy (NCBI): domain Eukaryota; kingdom Viridiplantae; phylum Streptophyta; class Pinopsida; order Pinales; family Pinaceae; genus Picea; species Picea engelmannii. Next base: position 994,966 of record ML777531.1, on the reverse strand, counting down.
GCTTATTTCTCGTTTGGCATAAAGCCCCCGGCCGCGACCGTCTTTGGTCATCTTGATCTCTACGGGGCCCATGAAATCGGCCACTTCCGGAATAGAAATCCGCGTCCGAGCAGGTGATCCGAGATGTCATGCTTGCCATTCTTGCTCTGGGCGTACAAAGTCTTCGCTCGGTGAAGGGCGTCTTCTCGGAATGATGGCAGCGTCTGGGGATAGTGTCACAGCACGAACGGGGTAGTCCGAAGATTGCTCTAGAGTTAGCTTACTCTCTCTTTAAAATTAGGCAATTCTTTAATTTTTTTATCAAGATGGCCGGGCAATTTTATGTAGTCAAACGTGCTTATTTTTTCAAGGGTTTCGCTCGACATATCTAAACGTTGGCAAAAACTTAAATCAAGATATTTAAGTGCTGTCAGATCCTCGAAGATATCTGGAAGCCAGTATAATTCCAGGCAGCCTACCGGGCAAATGTGTTGCAGATTTCTTAGATTTCCGAAGGAGTCGGGGAATCTCTCTATTTTCAAGGACCATGACAGGTCAAGGTGGCGCAGGTTTGTTAGATTCTCGAGGGAGTCTGGGAGAGATCTTATTCCAGAGAACGAAATCATCAAGTGTTTCAACGAAAGCACATCAAAAACTTCTTTTGGCAAATTTTCAGAACTCGGATCTGCAATCATCATAATCCGTTCCAGATACTTCAACAGCCCTATGGACTTTGGAATTAGGCGAGCTTCAATCTGTAATTCTCGCAACTGCAAAGGTGCCTGCAAATTTGTTCACATGTGTCAATTCTCTGAAGATATAGATGTTGGCATGTTTACAAGCAGGTGTGCTTGTCATTGATGGCAAGATCAGAGTATGCAGCGATGGCAAAACCGGGACAATGTAAGCCCGGGAGGAGAAGCGACAATGATCTTTGGATCCCATTGAGAATTCCCGATGAACGTTAGATCTGAGCCCAAGGTCCGACTGACGTTGGATCCAGGAGAACCTGCACGTCCTTTAAAGAGCAAGGTGAAGCGGGGTTATGAAATCCTGAAGGCGGGAGGACATTTGCGGATATCGGGAGTTGGAAGAGTCGAGACTCTTCATCATCAGGAGTCCCGAAATTGCGAAATGTGAAACATTGAAATCCCGAAAGCAGGAGGACAGTTTCGGATATCGGGAGTTGGAAGAGTCGAGACTATTCATCATCAGAAGTCCCGGAATCGTGAAATGCGAAACCCTGAAAACCCGAAATAGGCACATCGACTGGAGGTTCGGATACTGGGAGTTGGAGGAGTCAAGAGTCGAGACTCTTGAACATAGGAGTCCCGAAGTGTCGAAATGCGAAATGCCGAAAATCCTGAAACAGGCACATCAACCGGAGTTTCGGATACCGGGAGTTGGAGGAGTCAAGAGTTGAGACTCTTCATCACAGGAGTCCCGAAGTCGCGAAATGTGAAACGCCAAAACACCTTTTTGTATAGATTTCAGATACCGGGAGATGGAGCGTCAAAACATTTCATCACAAGGAATGTTGGAATGCCGAAATACCAAAATGCGAAAAACACCTTTTGGTGTTGGTTTCAGATACCGGGAGTTGGAGTGTTGAAACACTTTGCAACAGGAATGCCGAAATGACGAAAAGATGAAATGCGTTTTCGAATAAGGCTATGGTCATCGCCGGTGGTCACATCGTCGAAGAGCTGTAGAGAAGAGCTCGAAGAGACAAGCTCCATTTCAGAGTTTGGGACATGGAGAGTCAAGACGACTCATCACAGAATCCCCGAAACGTGAAATGAAAAATACATGTTCAGAATTGGCCCTTGGTCATAACCCATGGTCACATCGATGAAGGCTCAAGGGAGGAGGTAGCACGAAGCTAATCTCCATTTCAAAGATCACGACTTGGGGAGTCAAGATTCCTCACCATAGGGATGTCGAAAAGTCGAATGCCGAAATGCTGAAACGCCGAAAGGCCAAATCGCGAAATGGCGAAATAAGCACGAGACCCATCATCTATGATCCAACGGTGCAAGTTATTCAGGAATATGATCAAAGGGTTACTGTTGCTCTTCACAGTTAATCGATCAGTGGCGATTCAGTTGCTGAAGCAGTCTTTGGAGGTTCACAATGTAACTGTTAGAAACCACTGATGGTTTTTACCAGAGGACTCAAAGAGACTTCTGTGTGATTGTCAGAGGAGCTGAAGAGTCTCAAGGAATCTGCCAGTGGAATGAAGACTGTTCGTGGAGGCAATTGACAGATGGATGAGCGTTGAAGCCTGTAACTGCAATAGAGAGGATGAGCTCGACTATGACAGAGAAGACAAAGAGTCTCGACTGTTGGAGAGGCTAAGGAATCTCAGCATAACACCCAGTGATGATGGACACATGGGTTTAACAGCCAGAGAAGCTAAAGAGTTGCAATGATGAACAGGCAGAGCACTCGACATGAAGAGCATGCAGAAGCATTGCGCACAGGGCATGCACAAGGTGCACAGAGACTATAATAAGGCAGAAGAAAGAAGAGATGATTGTTGTTGTTGAGAGGGATTCAGGACTGTAGAAGGAGGAGTGTGCAGCAACTGAAATACAGAGAAGAGGAATGGTGCATTGAATGGACATGGTGCACAGAGCATAAAAGGCAGAAGCACAGAAAGCGCAAAGCATGTGTGCAACAAGAGAGTGAGACACTAAAGGAAGGTTGAGGTGCTCTTGTAGAGAAAAACAAAGGATCAAAAATCGCAAGAAGATGCAGACAGAGAGACATTGATACAGGAGAGCAGAGCAGCATAGTAGAATAGTGATAAGCCTGGTAAGCCAATGATAAATATTGTATCACTGTGATAAATTTATATATAGCAAACTTTATATTTCAGGGTGGAAGGGAGGTGCTAGGGAGGACTGTTGTCCTCAGAGGTTCAAGTGAGTGCTTGAACACAGGGAGTTGTAGCTTCCATCTGGTTGCAGCCAAAAAAACCAGGGTGGCAGGGTGGTGCAAGGGAGAACTGTTGTTCTCTGTTATACAAGTTGGTGCCTGTGTGACTGGAAGTTGGTGCTTCCATCCAGTTGGTGCCTATGTGACTGGAAGTCAGTGCTTCCATTCAGTTGGTGCTGGAACACTTAGGGAGTTGGTGCTTCCTTCTAGTGGGTGCTAGAGAAACCAGGGAGTTGGTGCTTCCTTCTAGTAGGTGCTAGAGAAAACAGAGAGTTGGTGCTCTCAGCAAGTTGCAATTTGCAAAACAGAGGTTGTAGCCTCATTGTGAGTTGGTGCTCATAAGTATGATAATGTATAGAATGTAAATATTACTTATCATATAAATAAGAAGAGGTTTTTACCCTTTATGGGTTTCCTCAAGAAATAGTTGTCTCTGTATATTTCATATGTGTGAATGATGTTGAATGTTCTATTGCTTACTTCCCTGCATTATTGTGATTGTCATTTAGTTCTCTGCAAAGAGTTTAAAATAAACATAATTGTTTAAGCTCGGTAACCACTGATTCACCCCACCCCCCTCTCAATTGTCCAACAATTGGTATCAGAGTTGGCCCCTTTTATCTAAAGGTAGATCCTAGAGCTTAAACATGTCAAGCCATGAAGGAAATTCAACCAATAAGGCCCCTCTGTTCAATGGAACAAACTTTACCTTCTGGAAAGTTAGAATGAAAACCTACATAATGGCTTTAGGTGCAGATGTCTGGAATGTGGTAGATATTGGTTATGTAAAGCTAGTTGTACTAGCTAATAAGGATGACAAGCTAGAATTTAGCTTCAATGCTAAGGCTACGAATGTTATCTTGAGTGGGCTTGCAGAAGCAGAATTCATAAAAGTTATGCACCTAGGAACTGCCAAAGAAATGTGGGACAAACTCATTAGCAGTTATGAAGGTAATGAGAAGGTAAATTATGCCAAGCTTCAAACCTACAGAGTACAGTTTGAATAGATGAAGATGAAAGAAGACGAAACTGTTGGAAAATACTTTCTGAGAATTGAAGAACTGTTAAATGCAATGAAAGAACTTGGTGAAAAAATTGAGGAACTTTCTTTAGTTCAAAAAATTTTGAGATCTCTACCAGATAAGTTCAACCCGAAGGTCTCTTCTATAGAAGAACTTAATGATCTAAAAACCTTAGAGTTTGATCAACTTCTAGGAACATTGACTGCATATGAAATGAGAATAGTTAAAGATAAACCCACCTCCAAAGAAGCATCATTTAAGGCAGACAAGAATGAGGATTATGAGCCTGATGAAATTGGAGAAAATTTTGTGAAGAGACTGAAGAAGAGATCAAGCAAATACAAAGGTAAATTGCCTTTCAAATGTTTCAACTGTGGCAATATAGGTCATTTTGCAAATAAATGTACTCACAAAGGGTCTATACAGAAACCATTTAGGAGTGTACAACCATGAGCATGCATTCCAGGAATATTCAATTTAAGATATAGGACATAAATACTTATGAGAAAACACCAGGTGTAACGCAACTACTGAGAGGGGTGCTCATTTCCACCCAACCATAGGCTCAACGACTCCCAACGGATTTACCACTAGTCACCCCCGAGCTAGACCACGAGGCTTTGAGACTCAGTCTCCTACTTCTCGCTCGTCGGAAGTCAAGGACGAAGGTTACTCTCCTTCTCCTCTTCAAAAGACTCGTTGTATTTTCCGGAGTTCCTCTGGTTCTCCTTCTGTGATTCCTGTTGTGCGCTCTCCTCTCCCCATACTTCCTTTCTTGTTTTGTCCTGCAAGGTCGCGTGTGGCGTGAATTCCCCTGCAGTGGTCAGGTCTGAGGGCTTCTACGGATGAGCGGTTCACCCCCATCCCCTCATTAACTCATGAGGAGCCTCCCCACCTACCATCTTGGCGAGTAATTCATTCCAGGGCTAGAGAGCAGCTTTGGTCTTTGAACCAGTAAAGACCAATACGGTATTGGTTCGATGGAAGTTAACACCACCATTCCAGGTGCCTTCCACCACCTTTCATCAGCCATCATGGTCTCTTTTTTAGCACATCCCCCTCCCAGCGGTGATGCAACATATATTCACACACCATTTACATTCATCGACCCTTTATACAGGGTCCGTCAAATCACACATTCACATCTTGGAGTTTTCCATAGTTCTTGGCCAATATAATTATTTTTACAGACTGGGGGAAACAGGGTGTTACAATTCCCTCCCCCTTAAAGGAACATTGTCCTCGATGTTCTATCTATTAATAGAATGTGTAAGGATAGAAGTAAACAAAATCGAATATGCCCGTTTCATGGCATCTTCCATTTCCCATGTAGCCTCATCTGGGCCAAAATGTTTCCACTGCACCTTGACTTGTGCAATGGTTCGGTTCCTAAGAGGGGTTTCCTTTCTGTCCAGTATGGATTGAGGTTTTGGTAGGAATTCTCCCTCCGGTTCCACCTGGATCATAGACTAGGCAATTATATGATTAGAATCATGTACATATTTCTTCAATAATGAAACATGGAAAACATTATGTGCTTTTACTGTGGGAGGAAGTGCTAACCTATAGGCTACAAGTCCCACTCTATCTAGAACTTCAAAGGGTCCACAATATCGAGGTGCCAACTTGGCACATGCTCCCATCTTCAGGGAGCTCTTCCTGGGCCTAACTCTGAGGTATATGTGGTCTCCCGCCTTGAACTCTCTTGGAGTTCTCTTTTGGTCGGCATAACTTTTCTGTCGGTTTTGAGAGACCTTTAGATTTTGTTTTATCTGAATCACTTGTTGTTCCATTTCTTTCAACATGTTGGGTCCAATAGTAACTCTGTTTGCAGGATTACTCCAACTGACTGGAGTATTGCATGGCCTAAGGTAGAGGACTTCGAAAGGGCTCGTCTTCAGGGATTCTTGGTAGCCATTGTTATAAGAGAATTCCACCAGTGGCAGGAAATCTTTCCACTTTTTGGGTTGATGCATTACGTGCATCCTGGGCATGTCTTCTAATATTTGGTTCACCCTTTCCATCTGTACATCAGTTTGAGGGTGATAGGCTGTACTAAATAGTAACTTGGTCTCCAAACCAACCATCAGTGATTTCCAAAAGTTGGAAGTAAATTTTGTGTCTCTGTCGGACACGATCTCTTACGGCATACCATGCAGTCTGAATATCTCCTTCATGAATATGTTGGCGATGCCTATTTCCTTACAAGTTGACTTGACAGGGATAAAATGAGCGGACTTGCTCAATTTATCCACCACTACCATGATGGCGTCATTCTGATTGGTCGAAGTTGGTAATCCGATGATGGAATTCATGGAGATGGTTTCCCATTTCCATTCCGGAATTGGTAGAGGTTGTAATAATACTACTGGGTGTCGGTGTTCTGCCTTAACCTGTTGGCATTCTATGCATTTGGCTAAGTATTCAACTATGTATTTATTCAATCCATGCCAATAGAATTGTTTCTTGGTGGCCGTGATCATCTTCTGGTATGCTGGATGACCAGTATAGGGTCTTTTGTGTAGTTCTTCCATTATGAACCTCTTCAAGTTGTCACAATCTGGGATATACAATTTGTTTCAGTAAGTGAGCAGACCTCCTTCTATCATCTGGTAGCCTCCATACTTTATCCCTATGGGTTCTTGCTGCAGGTACGAGGTCACGGTCTGGAAGAATGTTTCTGTCTCTTGTTCATTTCTGACTCTTTCCTTGACATCTGTCTCGCAGGTGCTTACCGTTGCTAGGTGAATTGTTTTCATACTTCTGTTAAGGGCATCGGCCACCCTATTTTCCTTTCCCTTAATATGTTTGATTTCAAAATCAAACTCATTGAGGAGGGCCTTCCACCTAGCTTCTCTGGAATTGAGGTTTGGTTGGTCAAACATATATCTCAATCCACAGTGGTCTGTCATAAGTACAAATTTTCTTCTCAGGAGGTAATGCCTCCACATTTTTAAGGCGTGCACTATGGCGGCCAGCTCTAGATCATGGGTCACATAGTTGACTTCGTGCTCATTCAATTTTATGGATTCATAGCAGACCACACTTCCTCCTTGCATAAGGACTCCTCCAAGCCCTTCCTTACAGGCATCTGTTCACATGAGGAAGTAAGCTTCAGGATCGACGATCTTCAGCACGGGTGCATGGGTCAATAGATGTTTCAAGGTTTGAAATCTTTCTTCACATTTTTGTGCCCACGTGAATTTTGTCCCCTTCTTTTGGAGGGTAGTGATTGGACACCTAATATTGGAGAATCCTTTTATAAATCTCCTATAGTATCCTGCCAAGCCCATAAAGGATCTGATATCTGAAACCTCCTTCGAGGTAGGCCATTCCATGATAGACCTGATCTTATCAGGGTTTACTACTACCCCTTCTTCAGATAGGACATGGCCCAAGTAATGTATTTGCTTCTGGAAAAAGTCACACTTGCTAAATTTGGCATAGAGTTGATGTTCTCTTAGCACTTGAAGCATAAGCCTAAGGTGTTCCTAATGTTCCTCTCTATTCTTGGATTAAATTAATATGTCGTCAATAAAAACCACCACGAATTTGTCTAGAAATTTGTTGAGCACATTGTTCATCAAGCACATAAAAGTGGCAGGGGCATTGGTCAATCTGAATGGTACTACCACAAACTCATAGTGACCATATCTCATCCTGAAGGAAGTTTTGTGGATGTCTTCTCCCTTGATTCGGACTTGATGGTATCCAGATCTCAAGTCACTCTTCGAGAAGATAAAGGCACCTCCCAATTGATCGAACAAGTCATCGATCCTGGGTAAGGGGTACTTGTTATTTATGGTTACCTTATTGAGTTGTCTATAATCTATACACAGTCAGAGGGCACCGTCTTTCTTTTTCAAAAACAGGACCGATGCTCCCCATGGAGACACGCTGGTCTGGATATAGCCTCTATCCATGATTTCTTTCAGTTGTAATTTAAGCTCAACTAGCTCAGGTGTGCTCATCCTGTAGGGTGTCCTAGACACTGGCACCGCTCCTGGTGCAAGTTCTATTGAGAAGTCGATGTCCCTTCTCGGAGGTATACCCGGTACCTCTTCTGGAAATACATCTCTGTATTCTCTCAGTGTGGGGTGGTCTTCAAGGCTTGGTTTGTCACCTTCAATTTTTTTTCAACACCTGTATTTCATATAGTGGACATCCTTTTTTGCAATACTTTCTCATTTGAATAGCTGATATTTGTCTCACCGAGACAAGTTTTTGGATCCCTTGAAGGGTTATTCTCCTTCCTTCTTCACTTACACATTCCAAGGTTTTATGGTAACAGTCCAGTTTAGCTTTATGGGTGGCTAGCCAGTCCATACCAATCAACAGATCATACGATCCCAAGGGCAATATGTTAAGGGTTGCTTGGGTGGGGAATTCACCCATAATGAATTGGCAGGCTGGTATGACCTCTGCTACCGTTCTTTTGGTGCCTTTGACTAACTATACCAACCATGGCTTGGTGTTTTTATGTGGCTGTCGTTTACATTTATCAATAGCCTTAGGGGCTATATAACTCAAATTTGAACCAGGGTCAATCAGAATAGACACTAGATGGTTGGTGATCATACCTTCGATTTCCACCACTGAAGCTTGGTGGTCAGCTTGGTTATTATCCAAGGCTGCATAAATTTGTGGCACAGTCCTGGCCACGTCATTGACGGTGGCAGCTTCTTGAACGTTGTAAATTCTCTGACTGTTTTGTTGTCGGAGCGGGCAGTCCCTCAGTAGATGTTCTTCTCCACAACCCCAACATTTCAAAGGTTCTCTCTTTGGGTTATCAATTTTTACTAGGGCAATTCCAGAAAGTTATTTTCCGCTCAAGGAGTGAAAGTTCTGCTGGTGTACACTTCGGGCTGGGAAGCTCATCCTTGAGTTCTTTTTATAGTCCTTAAATCTTGGGGATTTAAACCCCTTTTTCTGGAATCCTGAACTATTCTTCTGCTTCCCGCCTTCGCGAGGTCCTGTCCGATGCCCAAGCTGTTCATAACAATATCTTTCCTTTCGGATAGTATCTTCTAGGGTCTTTGGTTCGTCAAATTCAATCAGGTTTTGATAGTCCTTAGGTATTTCACTGATGAATCGTTGCACCTTTGCCTTTTTTTCTTTTATGTAGGGTACATACCTCAACAACTCGAGGAATCTGCTAACATATTCCTCTATGATGAGTTGCCCTAGATTGAGTTCATAGAATTCTTTAGTCTTTTCGTCAAAGTATTTTTCCGACAGATATTTATTCCTGAAGTATTTCTGAAATTGTTCCCAAGACAGGTCTTCTTTGTGAATCACTTTTACATTCTTAAGGTCTTCCCACGAAATGGAAGTCTTTCCATTCAATTTGAAGGTGGCTACTCGGGCCTTCAAGTTTTCTGAGAAGTCATGGACTCTGAAATACTTCTTTAGTCCAAACAGCCAGGCCTCCGCTTCCTCTCCCTTCTTTATTTCACCGTTGAAGGTGGGTGGTTTGGTCTTCTTGAACTCTTCGAAATTATGACTCTTGGAAAGTTTTCGCTTCTTTCATTTTCTTCGGGAATGAGAACCAGTTCTGTTGCTAGAAGATCCCTCCGAGTCGACAACTTCCTTTCCAGAAGAATCATCCGACACTTGTCCCTTATCTCTGGGGTGGACCTTTCTCGAGGTGCTCCTCTCAGTGTGGCCACTGACATGACCACGTTTCTATATCTCAGGTTCATGTTGCAATTGTCTTTGTATGTCGGATAAGCTCTTCATTAAAACTGCATTAATTTTTGTTTGCTTCTCTTACTCTTTTATCATCCTCTCGTTATTAGCCTTCCATCTCTGTAATTCGACCCTGAGGCTCCTCACAGTCTCAACTAGATCTGGAGGGGTCCCTAATGCCCTCCTTTCATCAGACTCTTCATCTCTATTATGGGAGCCCTCCCCCACTTCATGGCGAGTCACCATTCTATATGTCTGTAATTTCCCGCGATTGATCGTCCGCTTGTGTGCAAAGAAAAATGCTTATTGCTAGTCAATATTTATATACATTCATAACCCACGCAATATTCATATTTTTCACATGCATACACACAATAGGGGATTTTCATTCTTAACTTCGACTTTTAATTGAGGGGGTCAAGATAAAGAGTTACTTCTTTTAACAGTACTCCGAATGGAGTCCCTATGCAACCCGTTCATGAGCCCAAGCAGGCCAAGTGTTGTAACCATGCTCTGATACCAATTTGTAACACACCCACTACGAGAACTAAGATTTTTCAGCTTTTTCTCCTCTTCTTCGAGGAATAGAATCTCTGAATTCATATGGGACCTGGTGCAAACCCCCCCTTCCTTTATCCTTCCCCATGTGATCGTTAGCTATGACCACAGGCCTTACCAAAGAGGTACTTCTAGCTTTCGCGATTCGGGGAATCACGACGCAAGCATTCCCCTGAACTCTGTCTTTCGAAGTGTCAAAGGCTGAAAAGGATCTAATAGCTCATCGAATTTATCAATGACTCGGACTAAATCCTGGCAAGGTTTCGCATACCGGGATTTCGCAATATATGAAGATTAGGGGTTCATACCCTTCGATTTTCCGGGTGTCGAAACAACGAAATCCTTATATCCAGAAAGCTCATTTCGGGGTTTCGCAAGTTAGGATTTCATGATGTGCAAAGACAGGAATTCTTGCACCTGGGTTTTCCCAGGAGCCGAAACTCTGAAGCCTGTATAAATCGCTAAGCTCATTTCGTGGTTTCGCAAATCGGGATTTCATGTCTGGTGAATACAAGGAAAATTGCCCTTGGGTATCTCGTGTGCCTAAACACCGAAACACCAAACTCTAACCATGCTATATCATTTCAGGGTTTCTCATATCGCGATTTCGCAACTGGCAAATACAAGGAAACTAACCCTTGGGATTCCCGTGTGCCGAAACTCCAAAATATCAAAATCTATTCACGCTGTATCATTTCGGGGTTTCTCATATCGGGATTTCGCAACTGGCAAATACAAGGAAACTGACCCTTGAGATTCCTGGGTGCCAAAATGCCGAAATATCAAAATCTATTCACGCTCTATCATTTCGGGGTTGCTCATATTGGGATTTCGCAACTGACGAATACAAGGAAATTGACCCTTGGTATTCTCGAGTGCCGAAATGCCGAAATATCAAAATCTATTCACTCTCTATCATTTCGGGGTTTCTCATATAGGGATTTCACAACTGGCGAATACAAGGAAATCGACCCTTGGGATTCCCAGGTGCTGAAACACCGGAATATCAAAATCTATTCACGCTCTATCATTTCGGGGTTTCTCATATCGAGATTTTGCAACTAGCAAATAAAAGGAAATTGACCCTTGGGATTCCCGAGTGTCGAAACGCCGAAATATAAAAATCTATTCACGCTCTATCATTTTGGGGTTTCTCATATCAGGATTTCGCAACTAGTGAATACAAGGAAACTAACCCTTGGGATTCTCGGGTGCCGAAACGCTGAAATGCCGAGAGGTATCCCCGCTAAGCTACTTTCACTGACAGGGATCAAATAAATTCATGGGTTTACTAAAACGATAGTCCTTTCAAGGAACTAACTCCTCTTTGTATGGCGAGGGAACTTTCCCGAAAGGAGGTGCCTTCGGGGAAATCCAACCAGGGCATCGCGTGAGTTAAGTAAACGGGACAAATCTTCTGAGAACGAACTCGAAATTTGAACTTGTTCAATATATATATATATATATATATATGAACCGACTATAGTCATACAAGTGTAAGCATGCATCCACCATTTCCGATCAAAACACCAGGCAAACACTTCTATATAGAAACCATTTATGAGTGTACAACCATGAGCATGCATTCCAGGAATATTCAATTTAAGATATAGGACATAAATACTTATCAGAAAACACCAGGTGTAACGCAACTGCTGAGAGGGGTGCTCGTTTCCACCCAGCCGTAGGCTCAGGGACTTCCGATGGATTTACCACTAGCCACCCCCGAGCTAGACCACGAGGCTTTGAGACTCAGTCTCCTACTTCCCGCTCGTCAGAAGTCAAGGACGAAGGTTACTCACCTTCTCCTCTACTCAAGACTCGCTGTATTTTCTACAGTTCCTCTGGTTCTCCTTCTGTGATTCCTATTGTGAGATCTCCTCTCCCCATACTTCCTTTCTTGCTTTGTCCTGCAAGGTCGCGTGTGGTGTGAATTCCCCCATAGTGGTCAAGTCTGAGGGCTTCTACAGATGGGCGGTTCACCCCCATCCCCTCATTAACTCATGAGGAGCCTCCCCACCTACCATCCTGGTGAGTAATTCATTCCAGGGCCAGAGAGCAGCTTTGGTCTTTGAGCCAGTAAAGACCAATACGATATTGGTTCGGTGGAAGTTAATGCCACCATTCCAGGTGCCTTCCACCACCTTTCATCAGCCATTGTGGTCTCTTTTTCAGCACATCCACCTTCGAGCAGTCATGCAACATATATTCACACATCATTTGCATTCATCGACCCTTTATACAGGGTCCATCAAATCACACATTCACATCTTGGAGTTTGCCATAGTTCTTGGCCAATATACTTATTTTTACAGACTGTGGGAAATAGGGTGTTACAATTCCCTTCCCCTTAAAGGAACATCGTCCTCGATGTTCTATCTATCAATAGAATGTGTAAGTATAGAAGTAAACAAAATCAGACATGCCCATTTCATGGCATCTTCCATTTCCCATGTAGCCTCTTCTGGGCCAAAATGTTTCCACTGCACCTTAACCTGTGCAATGGTTCGGTTCCTGAGCAGGGTTTCCTTTCTATCCAATATGCATTGAGGTTCTTGTAGGAATTCTCCCTTTGGTTCCACCTGGATCATAGACCAGTCAATTATATGATTAGAATCATGTACATATTTCTTCAATAATGAAACATGGAAAACATTATGTGCTTTTACTGTGGGAGGAAGTTTTAGCCTATAGGCTACGGGTCCCACTCTATCTAGAACTTCAAAGGGTCCACAATATCGAGGTGCCAACTTGGCACATGCTCCCATCTTTAGGGAACTCTTCCTGGGCCTAACTCTGAGGTATATGTGGTCTCTCGCCTTGAACTCTCTTGGAGTTCTCTTTTGGTTGGCATAATTTTTTTGTCGGTTCTGAGCGACCTTTAGATTTTGTTTTATATTAATCACTTGTTGTTCCATTTCTTTCAACATGTTGGGTCTAATAGTAACTCCGTTTACGAGATTACTCCAATTGACTGGAGTATTGCACAGCCTACCGTAGAGGACTTTGAAAGGGCTCGTCTTCAGGGATTCTTTGTAGCGAATTCCACCAGTGGCAGGAAATCTTCCCACTTTTTGGGTTGATGCATTACATGCATCCTGAGCATGTCTTCTAATATTTGGTTCACACTTTCCATCTGTACATCAGTTTGAGGGTGATAGGCTTTGCTAAGTAGTAACTTGGTCTCCAAACCAACCATCAGTGATTTCCAAAAGTTGGAAGTAAATTTCATGTCTCTGTTGGACACGATCTCTTTCGGCATACCATGCAGTCTGAATATATCCTTCATGAATACATTGGTGATGCCTATTGCCTTACAAGTCGACTTGACGGGGATAAAATGAGTGGAATTGCTCAATTTATCCACCACTACCATGATGGCGTCATTCTGTTTGGTCGAGGTTGGTAATCCGGTGATGGAATCCATGGAGATGGTTTCCCATTTCCATTCTGGGATTGGTAGAGGTTGTAATAATCCTGTTGGGTGTCGGTGTTCTGCTTTAGCCTGTTGGCATTCTATGCATTTGGCTAAGTACTCAACTATGTCTTTCTTCAATCCAGGCCAATAGAATTGTTTCTTGGTGGCCGTGATCATCTTCTGGTATCCTGGATGACCAGTATAGGGTCTTTTGTGCGGTTCATCCATTATGAACCTCTTCAAGTCATCACAATCTGGGATATACAATCTGTTTCTGTAAGTGAGCAGACCTCCTTCCATCATCTGGTAGCCTCCATACTTTATCCCTGTGGGTTCTTGCTGCAGGTACGAGGTCACGGTCTAGAAGAATGTGTCTGTCTCTTATGCATTTTTTACTCTTTCCTTGACAACCGTCTCACAGGTGCTTACTATTGCCAGGTGAATTGTTTTCATGCTTCTGCTAAGGGCATCGACCACCCTATTTTCCTTTCCCTTAATATGTTTGATTTCAAAATCAAACTCGCTGAGGAGGGCCATCCACATAGCTTGTATGGCATTGAGATTTGGTTGGTCAAATAGATATCGCAATCCACAGTGGTCTGTCATAAGTACAAATTTCATTCTCAGGAGGTATTGCCTCCACATTTTTAAGGTGTGCACTACAACGGCCAACTCTATATCATGGGTCACATAGTTGACTTCGTGCTCATTCAATTTTCGGGATTCATAGTAGACCACACTTCCTCCTTGCATAAGGACTCCTCCGAGCCCTTCCTTACAGGCATCTGTGCACACGAGGAAGTCATCTTTAGGATCGACGATCTTCAACATGGGTGCATGGGTCAGTAGATGTTTCAGGGTTTGAAATATTTCTTCATATTTTTGTGTCCACGTGAATTTTGTCCCCTTCTTCTGGAGGGTAGTGATTGGACACCCAATCTTGGAGAATCCTTTTATAAATCTGCTATATTATTCTGCCAAGCCCATATAGGATCTGATATCCGAAATGTCCTTCAGAGTAGGCAATTCCATGATAGACCTGATCTTATCAGGGTCTACTGCTACCACTTCTTCAGATAGGACATGGCCCAAGTAATGTATTTGCTTCTGGAAAAAGTCATACTTGCTAAATTTGGCATAGAGCCGATGTTCTCTTAGCACTTGAAGAACAAGGCTAAGGTGTTCCTCATGTTCCTCTCTATTCTTGGAGTAAATTAATATGTCGTCAATAAAAACTAGCCTGAATTTGTCTAGAAATTTGCTGAGCACATTGTTCATCAGGCACATAAAAGTGGCAGGGGTATTGGTCAATCCGAATGGTACTACCACAAACTCGTAGTGACCATATCTCATCCTTAAGGAAGTTTTGTGAATGTCTTCGCACTTGATTCAGACTTGATGGTATCCAGATCTCAAGTCAATCTTCGAGAAGATAGAGGCACCTCCCAATTGATTGAACAAGTCATCGATCCTGGATAAGGGGTACTTGTTCTTTATGGTTACCTTATTGAGTTGTCTATAATCTATACATAGTCTGAGGGTATCATCTTTCTTTTTCACAAACAGGACTGGTGCTCCCCATGGAGACACGCTAGGCTGGATATAGCCTCTGTCCATCATTTCTTTCAGTTGTAATTTAAGCTCAACTAGCTCAGGTGTGCTCATCCTCTAGGGTGTCCTAGACACTGGCACCACTCTTGGTGAAAGTTCTATTGAGAAGTCGATGTCCCTTCTCGGAGGTAGACCCGGTACCTCTTCCAGAAATACATCTCTGTATTCTCTTAGTGCGGGGTGGTCTTCGAGGCTTGGTTTGTCACCTACAATTGTTTTCAACACTTGTATTGCATATAGTGCACATCCTTTTTTGCAATAATTTCTCATTTGAAGAGCTGATATTTGTCTCACCGAGACAGGTTTTTGGATCCCTTGAAGAGTTATTCTCCTTCCTTCTTCACTTACACATTCCAAGGTTTTATGGTAACAGTCTAGTTTGGCTTTATGGGTGGCTAGCCAGTCCATACCAATCAACATATCATACGATCCCAAGGGTAATATGTTTAGGGTTTCTTGGGTGGGGAATTTGCCCATAATGAATTGGCAGGCTAGTATGACCTCCGCTACCCTTCTTTTGGTGCCAGTGGCTAACTGTACCAACCATGGCCTGGCCTTTTTATGTGGTTGTAGTTTACATTTATCAACAGCCTTAGGGGCTATATAACTCAAATTTGAACCAGGGTAAATCAGAATAGACACTAGATGGTTGGTGATCATACCTTTGATTTCCACCACTGAAGCTTGGTGGTCAGCGTGGTTATTATCCAAGGCTGCATAAATTTTCGGCACACTCCTGTCCACGTCATTAATGGTGGTAGCTTCTTGAATGTTGTAAATTCTTTGGCTATTCTGTTGTCGGTGCGAGCAGTCCCTCAGTTGATGTTCTTCTCCACAACCCCAACATTTCAAAGGTTCTCTCTTTGGGTTATCAGTCTTTACTGGGGCAGATCCAGAAAGTTTATTTCCCCTCAAGGAGGGAAAGTTCTATTGGTGTACACTTCGGGCTGGGAATCTCATCCTTGAGTTCTTTTTATAGTCCTTAAATCTTGGGGATTTAAACCCCTTTTTCTGGAATCCCTAAGGGGCTATATAACTCAAAATTTGAACCAGGGTCAATCAGAATAGACACTAGATGGTTGGTGATCATACCTTCGATTTCCACCACTGAATCTTGGTGGTCAGCTTGGTTATTATCCAAGGCTGCATAAATTTGCGGCACACTCTTGGCCACATCATTGACGGTGGTAACTTCTTGAACATTGTAAATTATCCAGCGGTTCTGTTGTCGGTGCGGGCAGTCCCTCGATATATGTTCTTCTCCAAAACCCCAAGATTTCAAAGGTTCTCTCTTTGGGTTATCAGTATTTACTGAGGCAGATCCAGAAAGTTTATTTCCCCTCAAGGAGGGAAAGTTCTATTGGTGTACACTTCGGGCTGGGAAGCTCATCCTTGAGTTCTTTTTATAGTCCTTAAATCTTGGGGATTTAAACCCCTTTTTCTGGAACCCTAACTATTCTTCTGCTTCCAGCCTTCACGAGGTCCTGTCCGATGCCCAAGTTGTTCATAACAATATCTTGCCTTTAGAATAGTATCTTCTAGGGTCTTTGGTTCATCAAATTCAATCCTGTACTGATAGTCCTTAGGTATTCCACTGATGAATCATTGCACCTTTGCCTTTTTTTATTTTATGTAGGGTACATACCTCAGCAACTCAAGGAATCTCCTGACATATTCCTCTATGGTGAGTTGCCCTAGCTTGATTTCATAAAATTCTTTAGTCTTTTCGTCGAAGTATTTTTCCGACATATATTTCTCCCTGAAGTATTTCTCAAACCGTTCCTAAGACAGGTCTTCTTTGTGAATCCCTTTTACATTCTTAAGGTCTTCCCACCAAATGGAAGCCTTTCCATTCAAGTTGAAGGTGGCGACTTGGGCCTTCAAGTTTTCTGAGAAGTCATGGACTCTGAAATACTTCTTTAGTCCAAACAGCTAGGCCTCCACTTCCTCTCCCTTCTTTATTTCACCATCGAAGGTGGGTGGTTTGGCCTTCTTGAACTCTTCGAGATTATGACTCTTGGAAAGTTTTCGTTGCTTTCATTTTCTTCAGGGATGAGAACCAGTTCTACTGCTAGAAGATCCCTCTGAGTCGCCAACTTCCTTTCCAGAAGAATCGTCAGATGCTTGTTCCTTATCTCTGGGGTGGACCTTTCTTGATGTGCTCCTCTCAGTGTGGCCACTGAAATTACCATGTTTATGTATCTCAGGTTCATGTTGCAATTGTCTTTTTATGTCAGATAAGCTCTACAGTAAAACTGCATTAATTTTCATTTGCTTCTCTTGCTCTTTTATTATCCTCTTGTTGTCAGCATTGCAGCTTTGTAATTCGACCATGAGGCTCCTCACAATCTCAGCTAGATCTGGAGGGGTCCCTACCACCATCCTTTCGTCAGACTCTTCGTCTCTATTGTGGGATCCCTCCCCCACTTCATGGTGAGTCACCATTCTATACATCTGTAATTTCCCGCGATAGATCGTCCGCTTGTGTGCAAAGAAAAATGCTTATTGCTAGTCAATATTTATATACATTCGTAACCCGTGCAATATTCATATTTTTCACATGCATACACACAATAGGGGTTTTTCATTCTTAACTTCGACTTTTAATTGAGGGGGTCAAGATAAAGAGTTACTCCTTTTAATAGTACTCTGAAAGGAGTCTCTGCACAACTCGTTCATGAGCCCAAGTAGGCCAAGTGTTGTAACCATGCTTTGATACCAATTTGTAACACACCCACTATGAGAACTAAGATTTTTGGGCCTTTTCTCCTCTTCTTCGAGGAACAAAATCCCCGAATTCCTATGGGGCCTAGTGCAGACCCTCCCTTCCTTTATCCTTCCCCATGTGATCGTTGGCTATGAACACAGGCCTTACCAGAGAGTTACTTCCATCTTTCGCGATTCGAGGCATCGCGACGCAAGCATTCCCCCGCTCTCTTTCTTTTGAAGTGTCGAAGGCTGAAAAGGATCTAATAGCTCATCGAATTTATCAATGAATCGTACTAAATCTTGGCGGGGTTTTGCATACTGAGATTTCGCAATATATCAAGATGAGGGGTTCATACCCTTCGGTTTTCTGGGTGCCGAAACACCGAAATCCTTATATCCACCAAGCTCATTTTAGGGTTTCGCAAGTCGAGATTTCACGATGTGAGAAGACAGGTAGTCTTGCACCTGGGTTTTCCCAAGAGCCAAAACTCCGAAGCCTGTATACATCGCTAATCTCATTTTGGGGTTTCACAAATCGGGATTTCGTGTCTGGCGAATACAAGGAAACTTACCCTTGGGTATCCCGGGTGCCGAAATGCCGAAACACCAAACTCTAACCATGCTATATCATTTCGAGGTTTCTCATATCGGGATTTTGCAACTGGTGAATACAAGGAAACTAACCCTTGGGATTCTCGGGTGCCGAAACTCCGAAATATCAAAATCTATTCACGTTGCATCATTTCGAGGTTTCTCATATCAAGATTTCGGCACTGGCGAATACAAGGAAACTGACCCTTGGGATTCCCGGGTGCCGAAACACCGAAATATTAAAATCTATTCACGCTCTATCATTTCGTGGTTTCTCATATCGGGATTTCACAACTGGCAAATACAACGAAACTGACCCTTGGGATTCTCGGGTGTCGAAACGCTGAAATATCAAAATCTATTCACGCTCTATTATTTCGGGGTTTCTCATATCAGGATTTCACAACTGGAAAATACAAGGAAACTAACCCTTGGGATTCCCAGGTGCCGAAACGCCGAAATACAAAATCTATTCACGCTCTATCATTTCATTGTTTCTCATAACAGGATTTCACAACTGGCCAATACAACGAAACTGACCCTTGGGATTCCCGGGTGCCAAAACGCCAAAATATAAAAATCTATTCACGCTCTATCATTTCGGGGTTTCTCATATCGGGATTTCACAACTCGCGAATACAAGGAAACTGACCCTTGGGATTCCCAGGTGCCAAAACCCCGAAATGCCGAGAGGTATCCCTGCTAATCTACTTTCGGTGATAGGGATGAAACAAATTCATGGGTTTACTAAAACGATAGTCCTTGCAAGGAACTCACTCTTCTCTGTATGGTGAGGGAACTTTCCCGGAAGGAGGTGCCTTCGGGGAAATCCAACCAGGGCATCGTGTGAGTTAAGTAAATGGGACAAATCTCCCGAGAACGGAATCGAAATCTAAACTCTCTCTCTCTCTCTCTCTCTCTGTCTATCTATCTATCTATCTATCTATATATATATAAACTGACTGTGGTCATACAAGTATAAACATGCATCCACCATTTCTGATCAAAACACTAGGCAAACACTTCTATACAGAAACCATTTATGAGTGTACAACCATGAGCATGCATTCCAGGAATATTCAATTTAAGATAGAGGACATAAATACTTATCAGAAAACACCAGGTGTAACACAAATGCTGAGAGGGGTGCTCGTTTCCACCCAACCATAGGCTCAGCGACTCCTAAAGGATTTACCACTAGCCACCCCGAGCTAGACCATGAGGCTTTAAGACTCAGTCTCCTACTTACTGCTTGTTGGAAGTCAAGGACGAAGGTTACTCTCCTTCTCCTCTGCTCAAGACTCTCTGTATTTTTCGGAGTTCCTCTGGTTCTCCTTCTGGGATTCCTGTTGTGCGCTCTCCTCTCCCCACACTTTCTTTCTTGATTTGTCCTACAAGGTCGTGTGTGGCATGAATTCCCCCACAGTGGTCAGGTATGAGGGATTCTACGGATGGGTGGTTCACCACCATCCCCTCATTAACTCATGAGGAGCATACCCACCTACCATCTTGGTGAGTAATTCATTCCAGGACCAGAGAGTAGCTTTGGTCTTTGAGCCAGTAAAGACCAATAAAGTATTGGTTTGGTGGAAGTTAACGCCACCATTTTAGGTGCCTTCCACCACCATTCATCAACCATCGTGGTCTCTTTTTCAGCACATCCCCCTCCCAGCAGTCATGCAACATATATTCACACATCATTTTCATTCATCGACCCATTATACAGGGTCCGTCAAATCACACATTCACATCTTGGAGTTTTCCATAGTTCTTGGCCAATATAGTTATTTTTACAGACTGGGGGAAATAGGGTGTTACAATTCCCTCCCCCTTAAAGGAACATCATCCTCGATGTTCTATCTATCAATAGAACGTGTAAGTATAGAAGTAAACAAAATTAGATATGCCCATTTCATGGCATCTTCCATTTCCCATGTAGCCTCATCTGGACCAAAATGTTTCCACTGCACCTTGACCTGTGCAATGGTTCGGTTCCTGAGCGGGGTTTCCTTTCTGTTCAGTATGCATTGAGGTTCTGGTAGGAATTCTCCCTCTATTTCCACCTGGATCACAGACTAGTCAATTATATGATTAGAATCATGTACATATTTCTTCAATAATGAAACATTCAAAACATTATGTGCTTTTATTGTGGGAGGAAGTGCTAGCCTATAGGCTACAGGTACCACTCTATCTAGAACTTCAAAGGGTCCACAATATCGAGGTGCGAACTTGGCACATGCTCCCATCTTCAGGGAACTCTTCCTGGGCCTAACTCTGAGGTATACATGGTCTCCCGCCTTGAACTCTCTTGGAGTTCTCTTTTGGTCGGCGTAACTTTTCTGTTGGTTCTGAGCGACCTTTCGATTTTGTTTTATCTGAATCACTTGTTGTTTCATTTATTTCAACATGTCCGGTCCAATAGTAACTTTGTTTACAGGATTACTCCAACTGACTGGAGTATTGCATGGCCTACCATAGAGGACTTCGAAAGGGCTCGTCTTCAGGGATTCTTGGTAGCCGTTGTTGTAAGCAAATTCCACCAGTGGTAGGAAATCTTCCCACTTTTTGGGTTGATGCATTACGTGCATCTTGAGCATGTCTTCTAATATTTGGTTCACCCTTTCTGTCTGTACATCGGTTTGAGGGTGATAGGCCGTGCTAAATAGTAACTTGGTCTCCAAACCAGCCATTAGTGATTTCCAAAAGTTGGAACTAAATTTTGTGTCTCTGTCGGACACGATCTCTTTCGGCATACCATGCAGTTTGAATATATCCTTCATGAATATGTTGGTGATGCCTATTTCCTTACAAGTTGACTTGACAGGGATAAAATGAGTGGACTTGCTTAATTTATCCACCACTACCATGATGGCGTCATTCTGTTTGGTCGAGGTTGGTAATCTGATGATGGAATCCATGGAGATGGTTTCCCATTTCCATTCCGGGATTGGTAGAGGTTGTAATAATCCTGCTGGGTGTCAGTGTTCTACTTTAACATGTTGGCATTCTATGCATTTGGCTAAGTACTCAGCTATATCTTTCTTCAATCCAGGCTAATAGAATTGTTTCCTGGTGGCCATGATCATCTTATGGTATCCTGGATGATCAGTATAGGGTCTTTTATGTAGTTCATCCATTATGAACCTCTTCAATTCATCACAATCTAGGATATACAATCTGTTTATGTAAGTGAGAAGACATCCTTCCATCATCTGGTAGACTCCATACTTTATCCCTGTGGGTTCTTGCTACAGGTACGAGGTCACGGTCTGGAAGAATGTGTCTATCTCTTGTGCATTTCTGACTCTTTCCTTGACATCCATCTCACAGGTGCTTACCGCTGCCAAGTGAATTGTTTTCATGCTTCTGCTAAGGGCATCGACCACCCTATTTTCCTTTCCCTTAATATGTTTGATTTCAAAAACAAACACGCTAAGGAGGGCCATCCACCTAGCTTGTCTGGAATTGATCTTTGGTTGGTCAAACATATATCACAATCCTTAGTGGTTTGTCATAAGTACAAATTTTCTTCCCAGGAGGTAATGCCTCCACATTTTTAAGGTGTGCACTACGGTGGCCAGCTATAGATCATGGGTCACATAGTTGACTACGTTCTCATTCAATTTTCGGCATTAATAGCAGACCACACTTCCTCCTTGCATAAGGAATCCTTCGATCCCTTCCTTACAGGAATCTATGCACATGAGGAAGTTAGCTTCGGGATCGACGATCTTCAACACAGGTGCGTGGGTCAGTAGATGTTTCAGGGTTTGAAATCTTTCTTCACATTTTTGTGTCCACGTGAATTTTGTCCCCTTCTTCTGGAGGGTAGTGATTGGACACCTAATCTTGGAGAATCCTTTTATAAATCTCCTATAGTATCCTTTTATAAGGAAATTGACCCTTGGGATTCCCGGGTGCGGAAACGCCGAAACATCAAAATCTATTCATGTTCTATGATTTTGGGGTTTCTCATATCGGGATTTCGTAACTGGCGAATACAAGGAAACTGACCCTTGGGATTCCCGGGTGGGGAAACGTTAAAATATCAAAATCTATTCACGCTCTATCATTTTGGGGTTTCTCATATCGAGATTTCGCAACTGGCGAATACAAGGAAACCAACCCTTGGGATTCCCAGGTGTCGAAATGCCGAAATGCCGAGAGGTATCCCCGCTAAGCTACTTTCAGTGACAGGGATGAAACAAATTCATGGGTTTACTAAAATGGTGGTCCTTTCAAGGAATTCACTCATCTCTGTATGGTAAGGGAACTTTCCTGGAAGGAGGTGCCTTCGGGGAAATCCAACCAGGGCATCGCATGAGTTAAGTAAATGGGACAAATCTCCCTAGAACGGACTCGAAATCTGAACTTGTTCAATATATATATATATATATATATATATATATGAACCGACTATGTTCATACAAGTATAAGCATGCATCCACCATTTCCGATCAAAACGCCAGGAAAACACTTCTATACAGAAACCATTTATGAGAGTACAACCATGATCATGCATTCCAGGAATATTCAATTTAAGATACAAGACATAAATACTTATCAGAAAACACCATGTGTAATGCAACTGCTAAGAGTGGTGCTTGTTTCCACCCAACCGTAGGCTCAACGACTCCCAACGGATTTACCACTAGCGACCCCCGAGCTAGACCACGAGGCTTTGAGACTCAGTCTCCTACTTGCCGCTCGTCGGAAGTCAAGGACGAAGGTTACTCTCCTTCTCCTCTGCTCAAGACTTGCTATATTTTCTGGAGTTCCTCTGGTTCTCCTTCTGTGATTCCTATTGTGTGCCTCTCCCCACACTTCCTTTCTTGCTTTTTCCTACAAGACCGCATGTGGCATGAATTCCCCCACAGTGGTCAGGTCTGAGGGCTTCTACGGATGGGTGGTTCACCCCCATCCCCTCATTAACTCATGAGGAGCCTCCCCACCTACCATCCTAGCGATTAATTCATTCCAGGGCCAGAGAGCATCTTTGGTCTTTGAGCCAGTAAATACCTTTACGGTATTGGTACGGTGGAAATTAACACCACCATTCCAAGTGCCTTCCACCACCTTTCATCAACCATCATGGTCTCTTTTTCAGCACATCCCCCTCCCAGCAGTCATGCAACATATATTCACACATCATTTACATTCATCGACCCTTTATACAGGGTCCGTCAAATCACACATTCACATCTTGGAGTTTGCCATAGTTCTTGGCCAATATATTTATTTTTACAGACTGGGGGAAACAGGGTGTTACAACTTGTGTACGCTTCCATATATGTCTATGTGTGCTTATATATAATGTTGTAACATGTGTTTCTCTATGTAAGGAACTATTGGTAACCTTCTCCTACTTACTCTCAAACTACAACATCGGTTATGTTGCTGGTAATTCTGAACTCGAGCATGTATAAAACTAAAAGCACATCAATGTTAAGTTTGGAAGACATACGTGAATGGTGGGAGCACAAAATAAATAATTACACAAAAAAATTATGCAAGAAGGAACTGACTGACGATCGTAGAAGCACATACATAGTTCTTCTCAGAAACACACGAATGATTCCTAGAAGATATCCCAAAGGCACTATTTGAATATCTCACTCAACAATCTAATGCACAAACTCTCTCCAAATGAACAATTGATGCTCAAAATAATAAACAGAGGAAGAACAAATTTGAATGAGTGGTTTGAAAGAATCAACGATGATTACATTGAAGAACAAGCAATCGAAGATTGAAAGTTAGTCAAAACTATAAAAGATAAATTTTACACCGACTTGTACAACGGTTTCCTTTGCACTGTCCCATCCTTGCTACATTAATTTCTATTAGAGAAGGGATTCAGAGACATTATCGAATGTCGACCCCTCTTGGCCAATCCTCCACCAAAATCAAATTGGCAATGAAAGCAAGAAGAGTGGGAAGAATTCCTTGAAGCCAATTGAAAAGATACAAGAGAAGCCTAAGACTACTTTTTGAAGAAATGAAAACAACAAGAATGAGCAAAACCACCAACCTCGAGTAATTCGGGTCGGCGATGGGGGGTTGGATAATATATGAGATTATATAAGTAGATTCGATCACACCAAATTCGAAAGTGTCTGAATTCAAGAAGAATATAACCGAAACAAGAGATGCAATAGATTCAATAAGGAAGTCTACATGGTGAATGTAGTTCTATAAACCCTTAGTCGACATTCAAAGACTAGAGCGAGAAAAATGAAAAAAGAGGTAAGAAGAGTTATGAAACGAAAGGGATCCTAGAAGTTAAAATTGAAATCCTCCCCAGTGGTGAAAGTTCATTGGAGCAACCATAGAGAGTGCCCTGAAGGCTCCTGGGAGGAATGCAAGCTTGCAAGTGTGTGGCAGTCAGTGTCACCCAGCAAGAAATCGACAAAGTTGACAGTATGGATATTGATGATTCGAGACCCACAATTCAATATTCTCCCACAAGAAGTCCTAGATGCACATTACAGACTTCCTCCGTTAGAGACTTCATGTGGATACTCAATACCCAAAGGTATGGTGCCAAACTTACAATGATGGTCATATAAGAGACATGCTTATAATTGAAGCATAAGAGAATATCCAAAATTGACCTGAGGATATATTCCTCCACATAAGAGATCTCACAGACTCCTCCCCCCTACCAAATTTACTTCTCAAAGATTCTAAATCGAAATATAGTGAAAAACAATCATCGCAACTTTTGAGAGGACAAACACAATGAAGGTTGTCAAACAAATGATACAATCCCAAGCAGAGAAAAAACACAATTAGCACTAGAATATGGTCTGACTAAAGGGTGAGTGCATGAAGTTGGTGGATGATAAAGTGGCAATAGAGTGAGCATGAATGCACACCCACACAAACGTGTGCACATTTCTAGGAACGTGCACGCGTTCCTTATGTGACAGGTTTGTCAAACTATAAACCTCCACTCAACGAGCCACATAGGCACGTTCCCAAGACTGCATGTGCATTCTCAAGATAACCTTATAAAACCTTAGGGGGAAAAAACCTTAGACAACAGCAAAGGCCATTCCACAGGTCATAGTTCCTAGGGTCAAAGTTCCCGAGATCATAGTTCTAGAGAGTTCAAAGTTCCAAAAGTCATAGTTCCATAGGCATAGTTACATAGATCATATTTCCAAGGATCATAGTTCCACATGTCATAGTTCGTGGGGTCATATTTCCACAAGTCAGATTTCTTGGGGTTATAGTTCTAGAGGTCAAATTTCCTAGGGTCACTATGACCTCTGGAAGTATGATCTCTAGAACTATGATCCTTGGAACTTTGACCGATGGAACTATGACCTTGGGAAATTTGACCTCATGAATTATGGCCTCAGGAACTTAGACCTTGGGAACTTTGACCTATGGAACTATGACCTCTAGAACTACACCCTCTAGAACTATAACCTATGGAACTATGACCCTAGGAACTATGACCCCAGGAACTATAACCCCAGGAACTACGACTTCTGGAACTATGACCCCGAGAACTATGATCTATGGAACTATGACCTCTGGAACTACACCCTCTAGAACTATAACCTCTGGAACTATGACCCCAGGAACTATGACCTATGGAACTATAACCCGAAGAACTACGACCTCTGGAACTATGACCCCAGGAACTATGACCTCTAGAATTGTGACCCCAGTAACTATGACCTGTGGAACTATGACCTCTAGAACTACGTCCTCTAGAAATTTGACCTTTGGAACTATGATCCTAAAAACTATGACCCATGGAACTATGATTCGTGGAACTTTGACCTCTAGAACTATGACCTTGGGAAATTTGACCTCAGGAACTATGACCTCGGGAACTTTGACCTGGGGAACTTTGACCTCTAGAACTATGACCCTAGAAATTGTGACCTATGGAACTATGACCTTGGGAAATTTGACCTCAGGAACTTAGAACTTTGGAACTATGACCTGTTGAATGACCTCTAGAACTATGACCCTAGGAACTATGATCTCTAGAACTTTGACCCTTAGAACTATGACCTCTGGAAATTTGGCCTCTGGAACTATGACCTCTGGAACTTTGACCATAGGAATTATGACCCAGGGAATTATGACTTGTGGAACTATGACCTATGGAACTATGCCCTCTGGAACTATGGCCTATGGAATGACCTCTGGAACTATGACCTCTAGAATTATGACCCCAAGAACTATGACCTCTGGAACTTTGACCTTTGGACCTATGACCTCAGGAACCTAGACCTCGAGAACCTTGACCTCTAGAACTATGACCTGTGGAACTATGATCTGTGGAACTATGACATGTGAAACTACTCCCTTTGGAACTATGACATGTGGAACTACTCCCTCTGGAACTTTAATCTGTGGAACTATGACCCCAGGAACTATGATTCGTGGAACTATGACCTTTGGAACTTTTCCCTTTGGAAATATGACCTTGAGAAATTTGACCTTAGGAACTATGACCTCAGGAAATTTAACCTTGGGAACTTTGACCTCTGGAACAATGACCTATGGAACTATGACCCAGGAACTATGACCTCTGGAACTTTGACCTCTGGAACTATAACCCTTGGAAATATGATCTGTGGAACTATGACCTTATGTTTTAGTGACCTCTAGAACTTTGAACTCTATAACTATTACCTATGGAATGTACTTTGGAGCTATGACCCCGGGAGCCATGACCTCTAGAACTTTGACTGGAGGAACTATGACCTCTAGAATTTTTACCTATGAAACTATGATCTGTGGAACTATGACCTCTGGAACTACGCCTTCTGGAACTATGAACTATGGAATGACCTCTGGAACTATGACCCCAGGAACCATGACCTCTAGAACTATGACCCCTGGAACTATGCCCCGTGGAACTTTGACCTCTGGAACCATGACCTTGGGAAATTTGACCTCAAGAACAATGACCTCGGGAACTTAGACCTCAAGAAGTTTGAACTCTAGACCTATGACCTCTAGAACTATGACCCTTGGAAATATGATCATTCCATAAGTCATAGTTCTAGAGGTCAAACTTCTATAGGGCATAGTTCCAGAGGTCATAGTTCCATAGGTTGTAGTTCTAGAGGTCATAGTTCCACAAGTCATAGTTCCATTGAACATAATGGTTTATGCGTATCAGATTTCTACAAACTCTATGTGGTAAGTGACACCTTCATGACTATAACCTTGATTTTATTTGTGGCACTAAATGTTTTAGTCTTAAAGTAGAATTCGAGTCCGAGGGACCAATATTTTATTACCGTTTGCATTAATTTTTCCTTCAAAAATTAGGATCCAAGGCTTACATTTACCTTAAAAGAATTATTGCTACCAAACATAGGTGGCACAAAGGCACAAATCATTAATTAGGACAAAATTCTTTCATATGGTTTCACATACTATGTAAAGTTTTCATCGCATTGCCTTTCAAGGACTTCATCAATGATTGATCGATTACACTAATTTCATAATCCTGTTGAAACTTATAGAGTTTGTGTTACCTACCCTTTTAGGTCCCATTGATTATGTCAAAGTGTTTGTAGGGTATTTGATTTGAAGCTTTGCTTCATGTACTAAAACTTGAACCTTTGAACCTTTGTAGGGTGAGCTGAACACTCTTTGAAAATTTGACCTTTGGAACTATGACCCTAAAAACTATGACCTGTGGAACCATGACCTGTAGAACCGACCTGTGCAAATTTTACCTATGGAACTATGACCTTTGGAAATTTGACCTTGGGAACTATGAAATCGGGAACTTTGACCTCCATAACTATGACATATGGAACTATGACCTCTAGAACTATGACCTCTGGAACTTTGACCTCTGGAACTATGACCCTTGTAAATATGATATGTGGAACTATGACCTTATGTTTTAGTGACCTCTAGAAATTTGACCTCTAGATCTATGACCTGTGGAATGACCTTTAGAAATATGACCCAAGGAAGTATGACCTCTGGAACTTTGACCCCAAGAACTATGACCTAGGGAACTTTGACCTCTAGAACTATGACCTCTGGAACTATGACCTATGGAACTTTGACCCCAGGAAATATGACCCCAGGAACTATGACCTATGGAACTATGACCTTTGGAACTATGCCCTCTGGAACTATGACCTATGGAATGACCTCTGGAACTATGACCCCAAAAAATATGGCCCGTGGAAATTTGACCTCTAGAACTATGACCTTGGGAAATTTGACCTCAAGAAATTAGACCTATGGAACTATGACTTGTGGAATGACCTCTGGAACTATGACCTTTGGAACTTTGACCCAAGGAACCATGACCTCTGGAACTTTGACCTCTAGAACTATGACCTTTGGAACTTTGATCCCAGGAACTATGACCCCATTTATTATGACATGTGGAACTACGACCCCATTTGTTATGTATGCCCCATTACTTGGTATCGATGTGTACTTGAAGTATGTGTGTGATCACACATGGTAAAAGAATTATTCTACTTTTAAGTGTGGATTTCACGAAGCAATTTCATGATTGTTGGCGGGGAGTGACTCTAATACACCTATCTTAAGATATTTTTTGGATTTACATATCCTATGACATTATTTTTAAATATTTGTGTGTATCTTTAAAATTGAATTTTTTAGGGATGTGGAATTTGCTCAACAATTTCATTTTTTGATTCAAGTCAAAGGTTCAACCTCTACAATTTCTTTTGTTTATAAACCTCTTGGGCAGTGGTCAATAACCCAATGGTTTTTTCTCGAGGACCATACCTCTCAGTGAATCCAAAATGCTCCATGCTACCACTCAAACTCTTGCTAACAAAGAGTCCCTTACCTTCAAAGGAGAGTTTGGGGCAACGGATTCGAAAGCCACCCATTTTCACCTCATTGACCTTGCCTCTATGCTTTAAGGCTAGGGTTTGTAACCTAAGGATAATTTCCCTAAGGGGTTCAAAACTAATTCATGTCATTGTATTTGGACGGGGAAGGCTTAGGAATTGGTTCGACTTAGGATATCTATCTCCTCTTAGGTGTAAATCACATTAAGTATGAGAGAAGACAATTGATAATGAGCTCAAAGAGAATATGACACAAACAACTATGCTCACTTTGAAGATGATTGGAATTTAAAATGTTTGTATTGCATCCAGATATGAAATATCAGTGTATCATAGACATGTACCATTCACCATTTACCATCCAACAAATAAAATGTCATTTTTTTACCAATCAAATTGCACAAAGTCTGTTCTTGTTTAGATCATTCAAAACATAATAACCAATGCTAGAATTTTCTTAATTGATTTGACAGATTTAATGTCAAGAACAAAATTATCTTAGACCATGAAATGTACCACTGGGATAGCAAGATAAATGAGAGCATCAAAACCATAGATCACCATCCAAGTCAAGTCAATGTACTCAGAACAAGTCATGGCCTCACACACCTGTGCTAGTTGTTCAGCCCTCATCATGCTAGAAATTGCTACAAAACCCTAAAAAACTCACCATCTCCAACAAATGTGTCATTCTCTATCACTAAGCAATGAAATAAAAACTACTTAATAACCATCATTAATATATTCTCTAACATCATAATTCAACCGATCATAGTTCTAGAGTTCATAGTGTCGGAGGTCATAGTTCCATAGGTCATAGTTTCTAGGTTCATAGTTCCCTAGGTCATAGTTTCATAGTTCATAGTTCCATAATTCATAGTTCCATACGTCATAGTTCTTGGGGTCATAGTTTCACTGGTCATAGTTCTAGATTTCATAGTTCCATAGGTCATAGTTCCATAGGTCATAGTGCCTAGGGTCATAGTTCTAGAGGTCATAGTTCTTGGGATCATAGTTCCACAAGTCATATACGTCATAGTTCCTGGGGTCATAGTTCCATCGGTCATAGTTCCATAGGTCATAGTTTTGAAGGTCATAGTTCCATAGGTCATAGTTCTGGAGGTCATAGTTTCATAGGTCATAGTTCCACAAGTCATAGTTCCACACGTCATAGTTCATGGGATCATAGTTCCACCGGGCGTAGTTCCATAGGTCATAGTTCCATAGGACATAGTTCCTAGGGTCTAGTTCATGGGGTCATAGTTCTTCAGGTCATAGTTCCATAGGTCATATTGATTCAAATTTTATGAGTCATTGCTCATTGGAATTTCCTCAAAGTCTAGTTTCTACCAAAAATACAGAACCTTGATCCAACTCTCTAGTGGGAAGTTATGCCCCCTGCAACATAAAATGTTTTCTACCCTATAGATTCAAAAATGACTCTAATACCATATGCAACATAACTTGCTTGATCTTTTGATATTGTTGTCAAAACTTGGTTATTTTTACTTCTCACTTATCAGATTGTGGATGGTTGATTCTTATGAGTATAATTTTCCCAAACATACATTCAAATTTAAGCATTTGAGAGGACTCTTTGTCCTTGATGATATGATGAATGAATTATGAAATTGTTATGGTCTCATGGTCCCTTGTCATTGTGTAATGGGATACATATTTAGCACTTTAATAATATCTCATGGTTTTATGGTTTATTGAGCAAGATATACCTTTCAATTTCCAAGAAAAATATTCTCATATGAATGAGAACATTGGTCTAAGTTAAACACATTTGAATCTTATTCAATATTCATTATTTTATCTGCCTATTCACACACTTAAGCTCGTTTTATATCTTGTTTCTTCTTTTCGAGTTAGGTTTTTTTTGGGGTTTTTGGTCGTGAAAGGATCCCAGAGAGAAAGAAGGAACTATAACTTATGGAACTATGACCTTTGGAAATTTGAATTGTGGAACTATGACATCTGTAACTATGACATGTGGAACTATGACCCCAAGAACTATGACCTATGGAACTATGAACTCTAGAACTATGACCGGTGGAACTATGACCCTAGGAACTATGACCTCTGGAGCTATGAATTTTGGAACTATGACTACTATAACTACACTTGTGGAACTATGACATGTGGAACTATGACCCCAGGAATTATGACCTATGAAACTATCACTTGTGGAACTATGACCTCTGGAACTATGATATCTAGAACTATGACACGTGGAACTATGAGTAGGGGAACTAACCTCAGGAACTATGACCTCTAGAATTTTGACTTGTGGAACTATGACATGTGGATATATGACCCCTGGAACTACGCCATGGTCATAGTTCATGGGGTCATTGTTTTAGAGGTCATAATTACACAGGTCATTGTTCCACAAGTCATAATTACACAGGTCATTGTTCCACATGTCATAGTTCCTGGGGTCATTGTTCCAAAGGCCATAGTTCCACAAGTCATAGTTCCATATGTCATAGTTCCTAGGGTCATAGTTCCATTTTTCATAGTTCTAGAGTTCATAGTTCCATAGGTCATATTTCTTGGGGTCATAGTTCTAGAGTTCATAGTTCCACATGTCATAGTTCCTAGGGTCATAGTTCCATAGGTCATAGTTCTTAGGGTCATAGTTCCACAAGTTATAGTTCCATAGGTCATAGTTCCATGGGTCATAGTTTCTAGGGTCATATTTCCATAGGTCATAGTTCCATGGGTCATAGTTCCACAAGTCATAGTTCCAGAGGTCATAGTTCCATAGGTCATATTTCCATGGGTCATAGTTCCACAAGTCATAGTTCCTAGGGTCATAGTTCAACATGTCATAGTTCCATAGGTCATAGTTCCACATGTCATAGTTCCATAGGTCATAGTTCCACAGGTCATAGTTCCTGGGGTCATAGTTTTAGATTTCATAGTTCCACGGGTCATAGTTCCACAAGTCATAGTTCCACAAGTCATAGTTCCTAGGGTCATAGTTATGTTAGACCATAAACCTTTGGAACTATGACCTCTGGAACTACGCCCTCTAGAAATTTGACCTCTGGAACTATGACCCCAGGAACTATGACCTCTCGAACTATGACCTCTCGACTTTTACCTCTAAAACTATGACTTCATAAAATTTGACCTCTAGAATTGTGACCTCGGGAACATTGACCTTGGTAACTATGACTTGTGGAGCTATAACTTGGTCATAATTCCTGGGGTCATAGTTCCACAGGTCATAATTCCATAGGTCATAGTTCCTGGGGTCATAGTTCCACAAGTCATAGTTCCACAGGTCATAGTTCCAGAGTTCAAAGTTACAAAAGGTGTAGATCTAAAGGTTATAGTTCCACAGGTCATAGTTCTCGAGGTCATAGTTCCATAGGTCATAGCTCCTGGGGTCATAGTTCCACATGTCATAATTCCATGGGTCATAGTTCCTGTGGTCACAATTCTAGATGTCATAGTTCTACGGGTCATAGTTCCAGAGGTCATAACTCAAGAGGTCATAGTTCGAGAGGTCATATTTGTTAGAATATGAAAGATTGTGCTCGTTTTACCATTGACAATACCCTTGTTTCCCAACCATAGGCCGAAGCCACACTCCGAGCACCTTAACCTTGACAGAGAATCACTCCGGAAGCAAACCCTAGGCTAGATAGCCAAACAAAGGGTAGTGCACCTTTCCCCAAGGATAGCGCATCACAAAGAGCTGATCAGATAGTCCAAACCCTAGCCAAGAGACAGTCCAAGCCAAAACCAAAAATTGGTTGTTGCAGCAGCTACACCTGTAGCTCTCCTCCACACGTATGCACCAAACTAGGAACTGCAGTGCGCACCAGTTGCTGCTCTGTAATTCTGAGATTGTGACAAATGAGAACTGGCACCCTGTATTTATAGTGGTTATGGCAGATTTACTGGGGCCAACTTCTTCTTCTGGGTACCTGTCTGTTCAGTATATTATTATTATTTCTGGCCGACTTCTTCTCTTGGAGGCTAATAACCTATTATAAATTATCTTCATGAGCTAACAAGACTTCTAGGGTTATTAGCCAACTCATTAGGGTTTTCTCTTGCTTCTCGGAGTCTTCTATTCTCATCAGGTTTACACATGGAGGTAAATACCTTCCACAGCTACCATAATATCAACACTCCCTCCTAGCTAGGGAGGTATTACAGGTAATGGTCTTGAGCACAAAAACATACCATTCACCCGGTAGTATCAACATAGTCGTCTAGACTATCTCATGACTAGATCATGAGCATCACCATCACCATCAGTTGCATCATCTCTCGAAACCATACTTCATCTAAGTAATCAGACATGATGCTGGATAAGTCACTCACACCATAGAGTGATACAAGAGCCATTCTTATAATCTAGAAGAGTAAATGATCTGAACCATTTTCTGTCTGGAAAATCTATGTTCATCATTTGTCTGGATGATGATTATCTCCAATAAACTGTTGATAGTCTTCAACTAAATCAGAACAAAAATAGAACACAACTATTTCTATCCATAGTAGTACAGAACTATAATTCAGTGGTACACTACCAGACCAAGTAACACACAAGTACTTGATCAACAACATATAGTCAGGAACAGTGGAACATATCCACCACAGTAGTCTACATCTACTGTCATACAGTCTTCATAACAAACATCTGATAGCAACCTGCACAAAAACAATGTTATGATATAAACTAAATCATCTGGGCCAATCTTTCACTCACATCTATGAGTTCTGAAAGAATATCTGCCCTCAGAGTAGAACAATGAGATATCTAGACTATTCTTCTCAAGCAAGGAAGAATAACTGTCCTGTCTTATGAACCTGGACCATTCCCCACCCTGGGACATTCTTCCTACACTAATCAAAGTGCACCTTGGACAGAATGTATAACCCTAAGAAATGTTGAGCCTGGACCATTCCCCACCCTGGGCCATTCCTCCTACACTAATCAAAGTGCACCCTAGAGAGAATGTATAAACCCTAAGGAATGCATGTCCCTGATTGCTGAGCCTGGACCATTCCCCACCCTAGGCCATTCCTCCTACACTAATAAACGTCCACCTCGGAGAGAATGTATAAACCCTAAGGAATGACTGTCTAGACCATTTCCTCTGTTAACCACAAGAGGAAAAGACTGTCCTGTATCAACCTCCAAAATAGACCATTTTTCATGTTAACCGTAATGAGAAATCGTTGTCTGGCGAGGCAGGCCAGTCTTCTTGAGTAACCCTCGAGAAGAGAGATAGCCCTAGACCACTCCCCATGTTAACCATAATGGGAAGTCGCTGTCTATGATACATCATCAATCTGGACCATTTCCCATGTTAACCACAATGGGAAGTTGTTGTCTGTCATAAATCTCAATTCACTTTCCGAATAGGAAAGCATCTGTCCAAGATGGACTATTTTTCAATCTTGAAAATGAATGTCTTCAATAATATTTTCAGTGCTCCCTCCCAACCTGGGAGTCATCTCTTCCTTTTTCAATAAGGAAGTCATCTCCATGAGCTCCATCTTGAGTACGCAAACTCTTTCATCTTTTACCAAAAATGTTTGCTTATCTACTCATCTATGGAGATATGTGTTTGAGAATCACTTTCTCCTTTCTGAACTTCATCACGGATAATGTAATGCTTGATTTCAAATGTACTTTATTCTGGAACACTGATTTTATATGAAGGCTTCATGTAGCTCTGAACAATAGAGTATATCATTGTTGGGAAAGTGGAACATATTCATGTGGCACTTCTTCTATCATCATGAGATCTGATCTACTGAGTAATCATATTGATGTTATAGGAAATCTTCACCACGCTTCTGCTGTGAACTGGAGGTTCTCCACCAAGTTATCTTCTTCTATCTGCATGCAAGGGTCTCTTTCTAGTATGCCTCAAGGTCTTGAGATTGCTCTTCATACACTCTTTATTCAATTTCTCTGGAGAACATTCTTTGCATTCATTTGATATAGAACTCCAACTCATGGATGTTGCAGATGATATAATGACTCATGTAGTGATATGTCTGGTGTACTGGAACAAGTAATCATCATAGTTTTCTCCCTCCATCTGGGAGAACCTTTGGTTCTAGATCTCGCAATGCTTTCATTCATAAGTCTTCCATACACTATTCTTCATCACAACTTTCAGTTCCTCTACTTGATTGCTTTTATTGAGTTTATATCAAGTTGACAATCTTGTGATTCTTGATACAATGACTGGTTGTTTTGGCTTCTCTTTCTTTCTTGGAATCTTCATGTTCTTCCTCGTGTTTATCTCTTGCGTCTATGGAGTATATTCCATTCCCTAAAGATTCCATTTCTTTCTTTCATCATAGGATCACAGATCTGGATGGACAACCAGGGATACTTTGAGGCTTTTCTTCCAGGAGGTCTTCTTCTGCGGTTGAACTGAGCACGTACTGTATTTCATGGTTACTACCATGGATATATGCTTCATCATCTTCAATGGATCATAGAATTAGCTCCCTCCTAATCCTTGCTTCATGTAT
Source organism: Picea engelmannii (assembly GCA_009831015.1). Lineage (NCBI taxonomy): Eukaryota > Viridiplantae > Streptophyta > Pinopsida > Pinales > Pinaceae > Picea > Picea engelmannii. Next base: position 959,090 of record ML777531.1, on the reverse strand, counting down.
GAGTGCATATAATCAGCTCCCTCCATCTAACAGAGTCCACTCTTCCATCTGCATCCTTATTGTCTTCTGCAATATATAATTGTCTCTCTTGTCTAACAAAGTCCACGCTTCCATCTTGTTGTCTTCTACAAAATGTCATAAGTATTTTTCCAATTTCCTCTCGATTGTTGACTTCTTTCTGTCTTTGCTTCTTCTAAGTCTCTTCATGATTGATTCGTCTTATCTTCTAATAGCTTCCATATGATTTGTATTTCATCCTTTCATGTGTATTATCTAATGATATCCATTCTTATCTTGTTGTTCTTCCATAGGTATAGTTCTTATTGGAACACATTATCTTCCAAGAGATAGATATACAAGATACGTACAAAGAAGATGCAAACAAGATATGTACAAGAAATAAGAAGAGTTTTGTTACCTTTAGAAGAAGAAGTCTCTTCCATATTGCTTAGTCTTCTTTGTAGGTTTCTTTTCTTCAGCAATTGATGCTTCATGTTTCTCCTTCCTTTTCTTTAGCTCGGGACAATGATTCTTGTAGTGACCATACTTTCGACAGTTGAAGCATTGTACTTCTGAAATGTCTTTCTCTTGATTTGGCTTCCTCCTTGAACCAAACTTCCTTTTGTTCCTGAAGTTCTTGAATCTTGCTGTGAAGGATTTATCATCGTACTTCTTTTGGGGTTTATATTTTTCACTGATCCTTGATTCTTCTTGAGCACAACAAGTCCAAAGTTCTTCAAATGTCAGATACTCCTTTATTATATTCAAGCTTGCAGAAAATGCATCCCATGTCTTGGGAAGACCATTGAGTACTATGTTTACCAACTCCTTCTCTGAGATGATCTCTTCAATAGCTTGTAGTTGATCTCTTAACTGAGATATTCTCACAAAGTATGATGTTATGCTATCCTCATCATTCATCTTCATGTCATGGAGCTAATTCTTCAGACTCATAACTTGTCCAATGTTTCTGACCGAAAAGAGATTTGTTAGGGCATCATACATCTTCTTCGATGAGTCAAGATGGGAGATGTGGGGTATCAAGTGGTCTTTTATAGATTCCACTATGGTACTCAGAGCATTGATATCACTGTCTTTGAACTTCTGCATAGATGCAATGTTCTACGGTTCCTTCTCTTTTCCTTCTTCAAACTCTGGCTTCACGATCTTTCCTTTCACGATGTCCAACACTTTATTCTTGGCAAGGATGAGGTCAATCCTTGTCTTCCACACTCTGAAGTTAGAGGATCCATCTAACTTGTTCTCTAACTTCATAGAATAAGTTATGGTTGCTTTGACCTGGTCAAACCCTAGACTTGACCACAAACTCAAACTTCACGTCTTGGCTTGCTGAGAGTATTAGGAGATGCGCTAGGCTAGAGCACACTGATCTATTCAAAGATTAGGTCAATTCATTCACTTAAGGTGCCTCAACAAGAGGATTAGGGTTTCTGCAACTGCTCCTGCTAGTAACCCTAGCAACAGTTCCTCAATGAGCTCAATATCCTAGCGGCTATGTTTCCTTCCAACGTTTAGACTGAATGAAGGAGGTTTGGGCCCATAACCTATTAGAATATGAAATATTGTGCTCGTTTTACCATTGACAATACCCTTGTCACCCAACCATAGGCCGAAACCACCCTCCGAGCACCTTAACCTTGACAAAGAATCACTCAGGAAGTAAACCCTAGGCTAGATAGCCAAACAAAGGGTAGCGCACCTTTACCCAAGGATAGCGCATCACAAAGAGTTGATCAGATAGTCCAAACCCTAGCCAAGAGATAGTCCAAGCCAAAACCGAAAACGGGTTGCTGCAGCAGCTGCCCCTACAGCTCTCCTCCACACGTGCACACCAAACTGGGAACTGCAGTGCGCACCAGTCGCTACTCTGCAATTCTAAGATTATGACAAATGAGAACTGGTGCCCTATATTTATAGTGGTTCTGGCAGACTTATTGGGGCCGACTTCTCCTTCTGGGTACCTGTCTGTTTAGTATATTATTATTATTTCTGGCCGACTTCTTCTCTTGGAGGCTAATAACCTAATATAAATTATCTTCTTGAGCCGACAAGACTTCTAGGGTTATTAGCCAACTCATTAGGGTTTTCTCTTGCTTCCTGGAGTCTTCTATTCTTGTCAGGTTTACACGTGGAGGTAAATACCTCCCGCAACTACCATAATATCAACAATATTTCCACAGGTCATAGTTCCAGAATTCAAAGATCCAAAGGGCATAGCTCCATAGGTCATACTTCCATGGGTCATAGTTCCTGGGGTCACAATTCCATAGGTCATAGTTCCATAGGTCATTCCAGAGGTCATAAAGTTCTAGAGGGCATAGTTCCAAAGGTCATAATTTCATAGGTCATAGTTCTAGAGTCCAAAGTTCCAAAGGGCATAGTTCCATGGGTCATAGTTCCAGAGTCCAAAGTTCCAAAGGACGTAGTTCCAAAGCTCATAGTTCCATGGGTCATAGTTCCTGGGGTCACAGTTTCATAGGTCATAGTTTCTAGGGTCATAGTTCCAGGGGTCATAGTTCCACAGGTCATAGTTCCTAGGGTCATAGTTCCACAAGTCATAGTTCTAGAGTTCAAAGTTCCAAAGGGTGTAGTTCTAGAGGTTATAGTTCCATGGGTCATATTTCTTGGGGTCACAGTGCCATAGTTCATAGTTCCTGGGGTCATAGTTCCAGAGGTCATTCCACAGGTCATAAAGTTCTAAAGGGAATAGTTCATGGGGTCATAGTTCTTGTAGCCCATAAAAACATGACTACTTTTTCATACCATATTTTCACTGCAACACCCACAACAACTCCTGGAATGATCTCAGAATTCATGAATATATCAATAACTCCATCATTCAGTTGTAATCATATTACTTGCAATGAAACATAACATAAGAATGTATTCACATAATGTATTCAAATAATTCATTCAAGCATATATCCCAACATATACATGTGCATAACCACAACTTGCACACTTACATAATTTATTCATGCACATCTACTTAATGCATCCTTGCATTGATTCAAGAATACCATATTCATGTGTCATGTATTCCACCATGATGAGTTCCAAATTTATCAATCCTATGTTTCAACACATCATCCAACACCTCCCCAATACTTTCTCGATAGTCTATACAACTTCCTCCTTAGCCAAACTCAACACCATCTATATACCCTTTCTCTACTAAACAATACCTTAGGCATACTAGGAAGGGTTGGGGGCACCTACACACCCAAGATTGGAATTACTTACAATTTCTAAAAGATGGAGGAAGGCATCTCCATGTAGTAATACTTAAAAGAGTAAAAAATTGTATTGATAATAGGATGGACTACAAGTGAGGGGGAAACCCACTTTTAATACAACTATATTATTAATACTTCTCGAATAACATAGTGGTGATTGATGCATATAAACAACACTTACCCACTAACTTAATTATAAATCATTCATATAAATAACGTCAACTAATTTCATGATGGGGCACTAATTATCTTACAAAAAAAAAAACTATTTTATAAAATATGTTGTTTATAAATGCACATCCTTAACCACAACATTCAAACACAAAAATCTAACCCGGAGTAGGGCCACTACTTTTTAATCTAGAGATGCATGTACTTTGGCAGTCTCACTTACAATATTCACTAATGAAAAAAAGAAGAAAGCTTCATGATAGCGGAGATTTCCTAATTGAAGCTACCAATCTGTCACACTTAATATCTAAATTCAACTAAGTACATAGATTAATTATGTTCTACATCTAAATTATTTGTAAATATATTTAAACTATGTTAAAAATTAGAATCTTAGCTAATCAAAATCAAAACTCAGTAAAATTTATGCTCAGAAAATGTGATATTAATCCAAATCTAAAGTTAAAGTTAATTAAATCTAATCTAACATGCTCATTGTTAAAGTCTTAAGAGTCTACATATACATTCTACTAAAATAAACTAAGCAAAATGTTTTTTTTTCTAAAATGGGTGTAACAGTTCTAGAGGTCACCCTAACACTATGAATGTTGTGGCATATTTTTAAAATGGGTGTAACAGCTTTAGAGGTCATAGTTCCAGAGGTTATTTCATAGGTCATAGTTCCTGGGGTCACAGTTCCAAAGGTCATAGTTCCAGAGGTCATAGTTCCTAGGGTATTCCACAGGTCATATTTGTAGAGGCCAAAGCTCCAGAGGGCATAGTTCCAGAGGTCATAGTTCTTGGGATCATAGTTTAGTAGGTCATAGTTCTAGAGGTCATAGTTCCTAGGGTCATAGTTCCACATGCCATAGTTCTAGAGGTCATAGTTCCTAGTGTCATTCCACAAGTCATAGTTCCCGAGTTCAAAGTTCCAAAGGGCATAGTTCTAGAGGTCATAGTTGCATGGGTCATAGTTCCTAGGGTCACAATTCTAGAGGTCATAGTTCCACAGGTCATAGTTCTTGGCATCACATTTCTAGAGCTCATAGTTCCATAGTTCATTCCATAGGTCATAGTGCCAGAGGTCAAAGTTCCATAAGGCGTAGTTCTAGAGGTCACAGTTCCACAGGTCATACTTCCAGAGTTCAAATTTCCAAAGGGTGTAGTTCCAAAGGTCATAGTTCCTGGGGTCATAGTTCCATGCATTATAGTTCTTGGGGTCACAATTCCAGAGGTCATAGTTCAATGGGTCACAGTTCCAAAGGTCATAGTTCCACAGGTCATAGTTACTGGGGTCATAGTTCCAGAAGTCATAGTTCTAGAGGTTATTCCATAGGTCATAGTTCCAGAGGTCATTCCACAGATCATGGGTCCAGAGTTCAAAGTTCCAAAGGGCATGATAGGTGACCCATCCTTCTTCGATACTATGATGATAGCTGACCCACAAGGTGAGGTTCTTGGTCAAATTACTCCTTTCTCCAATAGTTGCAACAATTGTTTATTCAATTCATCTACTTCCAAGATGAGCTATATCTATATAGCCCAATATTTTGGTAATGGGGAGTTAGGAAACAACTGTATCTCATGTTGCACTTCCCTCTTAGGTGGTAACCATTTAGTCTCTAGAAACACTTCTCTTTATTCTAGAAACAACTCCTCTAAATGGAATTTATTCTCTCTCATATATCTCTCAAAATATGCCTTTACTTTTACCAATTCATCATCTAGTTGATTCTCTCTTAAGAAAAGAAATGCAAGCTTCCTACTATAATTGATCAATTTATTGGCTTGTTTATCACTTACCAAAGTGATCTTGGATTTACCTTCATGTTCATTGAGGATGAAATACTTCTCATTCTTGATCGCGTGGTACTGGTTTTCTCTCCTCATAAATCTTGCATCCCTTATATACATGTATAGGCTTTCAAACACTATACCACGCACATCAAGTCGTACTACATCTACCTCTACTTCATCAATGTAGTTTGCACTTATAGAAAATTTGATCTTACATTGTTTAGGGCCTAATCTCTACATCCTTATTTATCCATCCCAATGGATATGGGTTATGATGATCATGGACTTCCAATCCAAGATTTTTGACTAGATCTTTTTCCATGAGGTTGGCTTGTAAACTGGAATTGAATAGATTATACACCTTTGTTTTCTTGACCTAGATAGTAATATGGAATAGTTTAGTCATCTCCTTCTCTTCCTTGTGATGAAGTCTACTCAAGTTCACCTTCTTCTACATCGTAGTGCAAACAATATTTTCATCTACATCCAAGTTGCTCCCTTTCTAGTTTCCTAAGTGCAAGGCTAGTAGGTTCTTCTTCTTGGCATCCTTCTTACCGTTCTTTAAATTCATATCTTGATGTAGCTTCCAACACTTATCTTTGGTGTGATCGTCGATATTACAATTGTTGTATTGGTTGTTTGGATCCTTTCACTAATACAAAATGGTTGTTGCCTTCTTGTCCTTTCCTTTCCACTTCTTCTTCTCCTCCTTGGAAGTATCTTAGTATTATTTATTTTTGGAACCACTTGGTTATCCTTTCTTATTGCCTATATTCTCCAAGTATCATTCTTTCACGTAGGCCTCATCAATTGTGCTAGGTTTAAAGAGAATCACCTTCTTCTATAAATGACTATGTAGACCCCTTAGATACTTGAGGAGTGCGTCTAGGTTCTTAGGAGATATAACCAACATAGTTGTAAGTTTTGGGAATTTCTTGGTCATGTTGACCTAATTTGGGACTTCAAAATCCTGTCAAAGGAGGAGCACAAGATGAAGCGAAGATCACGGGATCTCGGCCCCCTTTTTGGGTTTTGGGGATTATGTAACGGGAATGGGATGTCGGCCCATGGGTTTACCCATGTTTAGGCCTATTTTGTATGTATAAATAGAAGGATAGGCAATGTAAGAAGGGGGAGAATAGTGTATCTATGTGATGTGAATGTATGCTAAGTGTGAGTAGAGTCTGTAAGTGATTTGTGCATGATTGTAAGAGACTTGCAGAGCTAAGTGCAGGTCCTTGTAGCAGATTGTGGAGGGCTTAGTGTTGTAACACAAGGAAGAAGGATCTAGCGAGTTGTGCAGATCTTCTATCCTATGTGGGGTAAGGGTTTTGAAGGCATTGTACTTGTAACCGATTGACTGAAGACAATAAAGAAGAAGAGTTGGTGGATGTAGCCCCAGGGTGAGGGTGAACCACATAAAGAATGTGTTATGTGCTTTGTGCTTTGTCTTGATGTGTTCACATGTTATTTGCTAAGTGATTTGATATATTTAGATAGATCTACTTCTGCTTTGTGCTTATGATATGTGAGAATATTAGATCTGATCAAGATAGTCATGCTTATCGCTTGATATGCTCATTCTGAACCATTTATATGCTAAGTGCTTAAATACTGTAGATTAGTGTGAATGCTACGAAGCTCTATTTTATCAACGAAGTGAATAGTGATTTCATATCGAGGGACTAACGATGCTAAGTGCTTTATTAAGTATTGTAATCACATATCTGTGTCCCAACTAAGGTTGCAGACACCTGAGTCTTGCAACCACCCCTGCCTCTACCTCGGGTGAGACTTCATCTGCTTCGCAAGTGTTGTCGAAAGGGCCGGTAGTTAGGGTTTTGTTGGTGCATTGTTGTAGCGTTGAACCTCGGGTCTACCCCTATGCCAACAAATGGTTCTGTTGCCGGGACCTGAAACTGAGATTGCTAGGAACTGAGAAAGAAGAAGCTTTGTGAAAAGATTTGTCCTGAAAATTTGAAAGCTCCTTGCATAGATCTATTTCCCTAGTGCGTAGTATTCTACTTGACTTATAAAGCTCTATGCTGAAAGAAAGAAGCCCGATCTGAAGAAAAGAGGTTGGATCTAAAGGAAAGAAGCAAGATCTAAAAGATTTGTGCTCTAAGAAAGGTAAAAGTGAAAATTTCTGAGACAAGATCTGCAAGCTCTATGCTCTGATAAAGGTAAGATAGTAAATTTTTTTAGATCCGAACACTTTGTGATATGTACAAGTAAGATAAGTGGAAATTTTTGTTTCTAGAGTATGGATCTAGGTATGTTTAATAAAATTTGTTCTAGTTTGAAAACTAGGGTATTGACAGATGAAAGAAGATTTGATATTAATAGATCTGACAAGAATAGTGAAAGATATGTTATACCTATGCATAGAAAAAATGTTTGGACTAAAAAATTGATGCAGGATCCTATAAAGAATTTATTGCAGGTTAGCTCCTATGATATTAGCACACAATACAGGAGAAGTTGGGAATCATTTAAAAGAAAGAGAGGATTAACCCTCTGTTACAATTGCAGAAAACCGGGACGTCTTGCTAAAGAATGCCCTGGGAGAAGAACTAGTTGTCTTTGTTGCAAAGCTATGGACCATGAAGTGTTGGATTGCCCCAGAATGATTGCTAAGCTTGAAGGAATGAATTTGAATCAAGCGAACCCGAAGGAAACTTCAGAGGTTATAGCAGAACCCCAAGAAGAATCAGAGAAAATATTGCTACAAATGAGAGAAACCTTGAATGACCACCAACATGTCAGATTATCAGAGATCTTTATAGGAAAATAATGTGTTGAAGCAAGAATAGGAGACTTCGACATTGACTGTTTTCTAGATGAGGAAACATGGGTGAATATCATGACAAAAAGAACTTGGGAAGCTATAGGAAGGCCTGCTATGATTCCTTCATTAGGAGGACTACGGTTATTCAGAGGAAAACTGGTAAACCTGTGTGGAAGGCTCGCTCGAATACCTATGACCATCAATGGAACTTTGACAGAGGAAGATGTTGAGATTATTAAATTTTTTGAAGACCACACCCTGTTTACCATTTTAATAGGAAAACCTTGGATTGACAGAGATCAAGCCAGATGAAAGAAAGAAGAAGAAGTCTTGGAGCAGAAGAAACATGAGTTAAAGATTTCATGACCAGAAAGATCGCACAATTGATTGAAGAACAAAAGAACAGATCGAAGCTATTTAACACTAGAAACCATCCACTGCTGGCCTCTCCGTCCACTGCTCGAGCCGGACCATCCCAGCCAGCAGACGAAAAGAGAGCTAAGCACAGAGACGATCTCGCGAATGCCAAGCTGATCCCGAGTATATTACCCACCTATCTACCCCCTCTGAGCGACATGATAAATCATGACAGTGTGCCCAGAGAATTTGAGTATGCTTTGGTCATTGCGTACCTCCCGAAAGGGATACGCGCAGTGCATGTAGACCAAGATAAGATCGCAGTGTTGAAGTTTAGCAACTTCAACCTCGGCGACAAGAAGGTGTACAACATGCTCGCCCCACACAAGTATCTGACCAGAACCAAGGGAAAGAACTCGAAGATCGTTCCCTAGTCATGGACCATGAACCTCGCGCAATCCACACTGCTCAATGTCATGAAGATTCCTCACTTCGGTAGGCACCAAGAAGTGAACACATGTGTCAAGTTGTTGTTGTCCTGCTACCATGGTGGATATTTATGGTTGAACTGCCGCATCACAGTGGATCCGATGTTAATCAATCAGATCACAGGGCTAAGCATGCAAGGCCCTGACCCACAAGATTTCTATCCCGGGAAAACTATGGATCGCGCTCTTGCGCAGAAGATTAAATACACCTATGAAGATGTTGAGAAAGGAATGCAAGGCTACAAGGAAATTTTGCGAAGGTCCTACAAATGAATTGGGCGAAGTACCTCGTAAACTAGCTAGAACTGGACTGCAGGGAAGCGCAGGACCAAGGATATGAGTTCCAATTCAGCTGGCTTCTCATCTTGATCGCTTTTATTGCATGGGAGATTCCAGAAGGTGCGACTTTCTCGAACATCGAGCCCTTTGAACCTTTGGTCGCAAAGTTCAGTACACTATGGTACTCCAGTGACATGAACAAGAAATGGCAATCAAATGTCATCTTCCACACTTACTACAACCAGCTGAAGATAGCCATTCAGTTTGAGCTTCGTATAACCCTGAACACTCTCCATAGGTTCAGGCCCTTGATGACATTCAACGCGGACCTCCATTTCATCTATATCACATCGCATGTTGATGAGCATAAACAACAGCTGCAATCATACTAGAAGCTGATAGAGGAAGATTTAGAAGAGATTACTAAAGAATGGTCAGTGGACCTCCTTATCCTAGCAAACCTCATGGAGCTATCTGATATTGACAATTCAGAAGCAACGCACGATACACCTAGACCGAGCAAGACTAATAAAAATGAAGAAGCTCAAAATGTAAGCAGTACCTCCGCAAAGACTGCTTCTATCTCACCTGAGCAAGGAGGTGATGGTGGAGAGATAGATGGCGCAAAAGTTGAACAGAAGAAAGGTGAGGTTACACCGCCAAGAGACGAGGAGGACCCCTTGAAGAAAAGGAAGGTTTCCCCTCCAAAACCTTCTTCAAGGAAGAAATCAAAAGCAACCAGGACCAAATTTGAGACCACCCTCACCTCAAATGACTTCGACTTCATCGTTGTAACACTGAACGATGCTTCATTGGAGATAGCAGAGAAGCAAGAAGCTAAGCAGGAGGAGGTGTTCAATCGGATCAAGGTTGAACTTCAAGGAGTGTAGCAGGAACTACAATCCAGCCATGCAGTTTCCACTGTGCCTCTGCCATCAAAAACACCAGAACTGGGAGATGAGCTAGCTCAAGTCCATCGGATCACTGATATAGTCAAAGCTTGCATTCGATGAGCATAGGAGGAGACAGTGCAAGCCACCCAAGATTTAGCATAATTACAAGGAGTCCTTGAAGAGAAATGCAGTACTGCAGAGCAAGAGAAGCTTGCTCTCCAAGTAAAATCCAATGAAGAAAACACCCAGCTGCATAAAGAAAAGGAACAGTTGCTCGCAGAGCAACTCGAAGTTAAGGAAATGGTCAATAGAGCACTTCGCTCTGTGATAGTCATAGAAGTAAATAACAAAGAGAGAGTTCCACAGCAGGTGGCATAACTCAAAGAAGTGATCTAACAGCTCCAACAGTGCATCGCAAATCTAGAATTACGCACTGTACCTAAGACCCCGTAGGACGTAAGGGATCAGCGAAAAGCAACTGCCCACAACGTAGTTGACAGATTAAAATATCTTGCATTGGAATGCAAGCAACTGAGTAACCGCAACACCCAGACATATGAAAACCTCACTGAGAACCTGGAGTTACAGACACTGGAGTCATAGCTCTAGGAAGCGAAGCAGCATGCAGATACACTAGGTGCAGCTGAAGTCCATGTCGGTCGTAGAAAGAATGAAGAGGTCTCAAGAACAATGCACAACTCAACATTAGATCCATATGCTTCAAAACAAAGTGATGGAAGTCACTCAATGACTTCAACCTATGCAAGATAAGGCATGCCAATTGTTTATAGAGGTAGAGATCCAAGGTGCAGAGTTAGAACAGGTTGTCACCACAACAGAACAACGCCTAGAAGGGCCAGTGAATGACACAATAATCCAGGAGTTCACCAAATAAGATGTCACAACAAAGCAGCAAGTCAAAGCAGCTCGAGGCAAACTTGAGGAGTTTGATGCAGAATTGCTCAGACCAGAGTGACTCAAGACAAGTCACAGGTGAGTGTTGGGGGCTTGTTGGCCCTTGACCAAGTTTTGGGAGTTTTTTAGTCATGTTGACCTAGTTTGGGACTTCGATAGCCTGTCGAAGGAGGAGCGCAAGACGAAGCAGAGATCACGGGATCTCGACCCCCTTTTGGCATTTTTGGGATTATGTAACGAGAATGGGATGTCGGCCCATGGGTTTACCCATGTTTAGGTCTATTTTGTATGTATAAATATAAGGATAGGCAATGTATGAAGGAGGAGAATAGTGTATCTATGTAATGTGAATGTATCCTAAGTGTGAGTATAGTCTGTAAGTGCTTTGTGCATGATTGTAAGAGACTTGCAGAGCTAAGTGCAGGTCCTTGTAGCAGATTGTGGAGGGATTAGTGTTGTAATGCAAGGAAGAAGGATCTAGCGAGTTGTGCAGATCTTCCGTCCTGTGCGGAGTAAGGGTTTTGAAGACGTTGTGCTTGTAACCGATTGACTGAAGACAATAAAGAAGAAGAGTTGGTGGACGTAGGCCCAGGGTGGGGGTGAACCACGTAAACACTATGTTATGTGCTTTGTGCTTTGTATTGATTTGTTCACATGTTATTTCCTAAGTGCTTTGATATATTTAGATAGATCTACTTTTGCTTTGTGCTTATAATATGTGAGAATATTAGATCTGATCAAGATAGTCATGCTTAGTGCTTGATATGCTCATTCTGATCCATTTATATGCTAAGTTCTTAAATATTGTAGATTAGTGTGAATGCTACGAAGCTCTGTTTTATCAGCGAAGTGAATAGTGATTGCATATCGAAGGACTAACGGTGCTAAGTGCTTTATTAAGTATTGTAATCACATATCTATGTCCTAGCTAAGGTTGTAGACACCTGAGTCTTGCAACCACTGTTACACATTATTTTGGTCATTCTAATGATGATATCACAGACATGTGTTCAGGCTCCCAACATGACTTTTTGCCTGAGAAAAACAACTTCTTTCCTCCTCTACAAGGCTACTTTTTAGAAAGGGTCTGCAGGTTGCTCATACTACACAATGTAGAAATCTATCATTTCCGTAGGCTGCTCTATGGAAGGCCCACAAGATTTCCGCAGGATGCTACATAGGCAGGGTGCGGCGGCGTTCCAAAGCTAAAAGAGGAAAGAGGTTTCATGAAGTTTCTAGAAGGGGAATCTTCTAGAATGTGAGGTGGCGTCCGTGTGGTTGCAATCCTACTAGTTTCTCTGATTTGGTGGGATCATCCTCATCCTTTTAACCACTTCAGCTTCTCCTATATAATCATGGGATTCTCATGGAAAAGGTTAAGCAAGAAGAAGTAAGATTAAGCAGAGAATTGATGAAAGAATAGGCTGAAGACTGTGTGAAGAATTCTGCTCTTAATGATGCTTGAGGCCTCCATTTGTCCATCAATATTTTGTGGATTATCTTCATGAAAATTTCAAAGCAATTATATGTGTGTGTTGGAACAAAGGACCACTAAAAGGGAACTTGCGACATCAAGGAAATTCAGTTGTATCTTCTACTTTTCATTAATATAATACGGTGGCACGTCTCTTTCCCATAAAATTATTAGTCTTTTATTACATGACTCCTTGATCACATGTTGAGGTTGTCATTGAATTCTACTATTGTTTCTTTCACGTTGGTTGGTTTGTGTTGTCACATATTTGATTCTATAAGAGCACTGAAGTGAAGCAGGGACAACAAAGATATAAGGAAGTGATTCATAAGGTATTTTATCTATTCCTCTTTGGATAGTAAACTCGATGATTGCAACTTAGGGAAAGCGTCTTGTTCCGTCTTGTTTTGTTCTAGATCCAGGTGGATCTAGGGGGATCAGTTCATGTCCACATCTACCGATTTACCCAATAACAAAATTGGCGAATCCACTCGGGACGACAACTTGAATGTGGTTTTTTGTTGGCCGTTTTCTTTTGACCTATAGTTTTTACAAGATATCAATATCTGAGTCTCTGGGAGACCCATTCACTCTCCCTGGGTTTAAAAGTCCACCTAGATGTTTTGCCTTTTCCCCAAATTTCTTGATTTTTCAAACATGTTCGCACTGCACCTTATAGATAGCCTATGGAAACCATTCATTTCCGCACCCTGGTGGTTTGTTTCAGCACAGGATTTCCGCATCCTACATGTTTCTGGCTCGCGGAACTCATCCATTTCCGCACTGTGTTATACTGCCTACCTGCGACAGCGTTTGAAAAAAATTTTGGTTTGGGTTTTGGCCTCTATTGTTGTCTAGTTTTGCTTTAGTCAGTTGGACAAGGATTTTTAATGCCAGTTCTTGAATTCTTCTGATTGTTTCAGCTTTATCTTGATTGGTTTCGGAGATCGAACACCTCTCTTTTGATCTTTTTTCAATCTTTGATTTTTATTTTTATCAACAAGGCTATAATCTTTGGAATTGCATCCGAGTGCTTGCTCGATTAAAGGTCTTGGTTTGGATTTGGATTTGTAGGTTGGTTACATCTTCTGGATTGCTTAATGATTAGAAAAACATTTCTTATTCATTTTTAAAGAGACATTTTCTTATCAATTTTTATTTTTATCTCCATTGAAAGATCGATTTGGGTGTTTGTTGAGTGCTTTATTTTCATTGATTGGTTATCCTTTCTTAGTTACATCTCTGTTTTGGTTTCTCGAAAGGAAAAAATTAAAGTCCTTTTAGTCTTTTAAGCAATCATTTATACAGAAAATATTGGCATTTGAAACATTGGAAAAGAACGAATAGTGAAATTACATTGTTGATGATTGTTGGTACTATATTAAAAAAAAAAAAGGAACTATACATCAAGTTCATATTGTTCCAGGAAAATACTTTCTCCCTACTATAGATAGAATTCATCGAACGAAAGTTTGCATCATTCATTTCTATTTGCACATTATCAGGTCTAAGTCTTACACAATATTGGTTTCATTGTCGTCTCCCTCTTGAGTAACAAAAACCTTTAATAATATTGTGAAACTCTAAAATTTAACTGGTAACTTTTTCTAGGGCTCTTTTACACCAACATTAGCTAGGCTAGAGCTTTGGAATAGGTAGTGAGACACACTCTCTAAAGCACAAAACACAAAATAGTATCTTGTGATAGGGAGCGTTCAAATCCATTTGCAACATTTTGTCCTGGGAAGCCCTTCTCACACAAGGGTCAAACCTAAAGTCGCATTGAGATTGATAGAGTTACTCACCCTGCTTTGTTGGTCTCAATGTAGAGATTGCACGTATTATGGGGGTCACTTGAAGGTATACCCACAATGATGAGTGGAAGCCTCTCAAGTTGATTTCGGGCTCGATACCCTGCCCTTGTGTGTGGATCAGACCGTCGACTGTTTCCCTGGGAATCACTATTGTTTGTGGTAATTGTTGGCGTCAGAAGTCACTCCTGGATTGCAGCAGAAGCAGATCCTGACGTCCATCAGTTTATGTCACGATTTTTTTAAAAGAGGGTGATCGAATGGAAGTAAACTCAAAACAATATCGTTCAACTCAGAAAACTAGGCCAGAAATGCACAGGGAAGTGAGGGCCATAACTAACTTCAGTTAGGAATTTGAGTTAAAGCGAGAGTAGAGGGAAGACTTGGGAGAAAAGGGAGGAGACTACTCTAGGCATCAGGCCTTCCAGCAACTCAGGGAAGAAAAACAAGACACTAAAATGTGCCTAAACGACACAGTGATAATTGCACACTGATCAAACCTATCATACTATGCAGCCACAACCATTCGATTGGATCCTCCAGCTCTGAATCATTCAGTGCAAGGTGAAAAGACAACGTGGGAGACTGCTTAAGACTGGTGTAGAGATTGCAGTGACCAACCATACATGATCCTACAATATGCGACCCTTGACTGAATCCTCCAGTTCCGAGTGTTTTAAACATCTGACAGACAAAATTAAAAGAAAAGAGAAGCTGACTTCCATTAACTTGACTGTCTCACATCAAAATACATAAACAAAGCTTCCTCAGAAACTTTTCAGTTGAGAGATTAGCTCAACCATCGATGGATTACAAAATGGTAAACTTGCCTACATATACCCAAGGCCAATAACAACAGCAAAAACGAGACTTATCATGAAAAACATTATGTCTGCATGTTTACTAGCAAACCGCACCTGCAGTCTCTGGACAGTCGTGCACTTGTGTCAGATGCAACCAGGCTCCTGGTAACCCTACAAAATAATTGACCTGTCTCGGCTCCTTTTCTGGACTTTCCATTTATGGTGGAGACAATGTCTAACCACCAGCAACCACCTCAATAACTTCTTCCTTGGGATTGAGAATGGCCCGGCCAACTCTTCACTCTTGGGATGTGGAAGCCCTCTCGTGCTACCACCTGGATTGGCTGAACAACCTAATGGATAAGGCATGGAGTTTGATGCAAAGACTAGGGCACATGACTAGAAGTGATGGATGAGCGGTGACCAGGTAGGGATGAGGGGAAATAACGAATGAGAAGGTGACGGGACATGATTGGTCAAGGGAGGATGCGTTGTTTATGACGGAGCGATGCGGAAAGGAGAGGGACAGATTTCGGAAGGTAAAAGGTCAGGATGGCGCTGAGTGGAGGTGAGATATGGAGTGGAATACAGGTGGCGGAAGGCGAAAGGTGGAGGCAATCATGAGGGGATGATAGGGGGACTCGCTTTAAGCCGCCAATTCCGGACCCCCCCTCTTATTAAAGGCGAAATAGCGGGAGGGGTTCGGAATCCATCCTCAACCGTAGATCCAGGCACCTTAATCCTAGCCGTTCAAAATTGCGCGCTCAATTCCAGACCCCCCCTACGCCTTAAAGGTAGAAAGGCGAGGGGGCTCTGGAATCCAACCTTGCTCGTAGATCTGGGCACACAGATCCTGGACACCCAGTTTTGTGCGCTACTTAACGAAACGTGCATTGTGCCGCAAACTTAGGGTAAGTGGGTTTTTACTCCACCTCTTGCCATATTTTCTCCAAAGGGGGTCGCCTGTTAGGAAAAATACCCCCCTGCATGTTTAGGTGCTAACATTAGGCTCCATGGGGGATAGAGTCGTCCCTGTGATGCTCTAAGAACTCATTCTACAGTTCCAGTGCCTTGCTATTGGGCTATGGAGTCATTTATTAAGTCGAAGATAAACAGAAAACAATATTTACAAAAATAGAGGAGACATTTAAGGCTCAGAAAAAACATTTCTTCGGGAACTGCCCATTTACTGGGCTATTAAAAACTTCTTCGCCCTCCAAATCCTGCAACCTGTAGGTGTTTTTCAAGAATACTTTGGAGATTTTGAAGGGCCCAATCCAAAGGGCATTGAACTTCTTGTGTTTGCCTCTGTCCTGTCTCGGTGCATACCACTTAAGCACCAAATTTCCCAGCTCAAATTCCTTCTTCCTAACCTTTATGTCAAAGGCCTGCTTGATCTTCTGCTGATGATTGCAAGCTTTGTCCATTACTTGCTCCCTAATCTGTTGTACTTCCACCACTTGATGAATTCTTATGACCATGTCGTCTGTCTCTCCTTCATGACATTGAAAGAATTTCACTACAGGTAAAGCGAGCTGAGTGGGAAAAATAGCCTCCATCCCATAAACAAGTTGAAAAGGTGAGGTGCCCAAGGACTTCTTTGTTGTCACTCAATCGGCCCATAGAGAGAATTTGAGATTTGAATACCAGGCCCTCTTATTGTCTTCCAATAATATTTTAATGAGCTTGATTAGGCTTTTATTGTAAGATTCTGCCAGTCCATTTCCTTGAGGATAATAGGGAGTGGAGTGAATTAGTGAAATTTCAAGCTGCTCACAGAACTTAACTAGAGGCTCAGACTTGAAAGAAGCAGCATTATCAGTGACAATTCTGCTGGGACAGCCAAATCTGGATATGATGTCCTCCAGGAAGCTGATAATTACCTTGTGTGAAGCACTCCTGGTGGGGACAGCTTCTATCCACTTGGTGAAATAGTCCATTGCAGTCAAGATCCATCTATGTTGGCCACTTGAAGGAGGATGAATTTCTCCAATGAAGTCTAAACCCCACTACTGAAAGGGTGTCGAAGCTACTACAAGCTTTTGTGGCAGAGATTTGAGCTGCTTTTTCCTGAGAACCTTTGGCATTTGATGCAAGCTCTGACTTCTCTGCAAACATTAGTGAATAAGGTGGGCCAGTAGTACCCGACCCTGAGAATTTTGTGGGTTGTGGTCTTCCAGAAATGATGGACCCCACACAGGCCACTATGGAAATCAAACATAAATTTATGGGCTTCCTGTGGGCTCAGACACCTCAGAAACACCCCTAGAAGATCTCTCCAGTACAAGGCTTGGTCAATAAGGCAATATCTGACCACCTTGACCTTCAAATCTCTTGCCTTTCTTTTTCCCATCCCATCAGGAGGCTTCAATTCTTGTAGAAAGTACAAAATGTCTCTGTACCAGATGGATTCTGCTAGAGATAAACCACCCTGAGAGCTCTTGTTGGACGACTCAGCTTGTTGATTTTATGAGCAAGCATAGATGAATCTAACCACCAAGGCATTGCAATTGGATTCATTCAACAACTTGGATAAACCCTGCCCCTTTACCAACTTGGTGGGCTTAATCTCCAAGTCAAACTCCAGGATCTTGGCAATCCATTTACCTCTTCTCCCATCTATGTCCGGCTGTATAAGGATGTCCTTCACAGAGGCTGAAGGAATGTATGCAGTCACTTTTGAGTGCAGGACATAGACTCTGAAATATTTGAGAGCTTTCACCAAGGCATAATCCTGGTTCTCCATGATCTTGTACCTGATTTCTGCATCTCTTAATGCCTTACTAAAGAACAAAATGGGTTTCTCTCACCCTTCCTCATTTTTTTGCAATAAGACCGCTTCTACTGTATCAAAAAAAGTAAAAGAAAAACTTAGGAAATCCTTGGAATAATCAGGACTGATCAGCACAGGTGCCTCAGTCAATGCCTTCTTTATTTGGACAAAAGATTCCCTAGGTTCAGCAGTCCATTTTACTTTGTTTCCCTTTCTGAGCATGGTTATGATGTGTTTCAGCAACTCAGCAAAATTTGAGACGAACCTCCTCAAAAAATTAATCTTTCCTAAAAAAGGCTAGACTTCCTTTCTAGACCTGGGAAGTGACAGGGTCTGAATTGCCTCTACCCTGCTGGGATCAATTCTTACTCCCTCTACTGATACTATATGGCCTAAAAGCTTCCCCTCCTTCATAGCAAACAAAGATTTCTTGGGATTTAAGGAAAGGCCAAACTTTCGGCATTTCAAGAAAACTTTCCTTAAGTGACAGCAGTGCTCTTTATCAGAACTAGAGAAGACTGTGATGTCATCTAGATAGATCACCACAAACTGATCTTTCTCCCCGATGAAGGCTATATCCATGGCTCGCTGAAATGTTTCTCCTGCATTCATTAGTCCAAAAGGCATTTTGGCATACATGAATGTGCCCCAAGGAGTGGTGAAGGCTATTTTTTCTCTGTCCTCAGGCATGACTGATATTTGATTATAGCCAAAAAAACCATCAATCATGGATATCCTAGATGCATCAGTTACCCTTTGCAATATGTGCTCCATGTTGGGCAAGGGATAGTTGTCTTTCTTTGAGCTCCTGTTCAGGTTCCTGAAATCAACACAGAGCTTGATTTCTCCACTTTTCTTCCTCACTGGGACCAAATTGGCCACCCATTCGAAATATCTCAAGGGGAAAATGATTTGGGCATCTAACAACTTCTTCACTTCTCTCTCCATGAAAAGAAACAACATGGCAATTATTTGTCTCATCTTTTGCCTGAATGGCTTAGCCTCTTCCTTCAATGGGATCTTGTGTTCAATGACAGAGGTGTCATATGTCTTAAGGTCTTCATAGGTCCATGCAAACACATCAGAAAATTCTTTCAATAACTTAGTATATTCGGCCCTCTGTTCTTGGGTCAGGCTGCTTGACAATTTGACAAACCTAGGCTCCTCCTGTGTTCCAATGTTGCACTCAGTTGTATCAGCATCTCCTCTTGAAATCCTACCCTTTGCTGCCACATCATTCCCATCAAACAGTCTTTCTAAAGGGACTAGTCCCTTCAGAATGTGATTGTTGGGCAACTGAACAATATGGTGATTAACAATTTTATTTAAAAATACCTCAGAGTGAGGGTCACCTTCGGGATTAGGGTCCTGATCAATGTGCAATGCAGAAAATTCATCGACGGACTGAAGAAATTTTTCGATTTCAATATCGTCTTTGAATACCTTCCAATGCTTGACATTGTCCGGGATGGATGGCCTATATCTTATCTCGACCCCATATTTGATCTTAGGTGGCAGAGGGATCCTGAACAGACTAGCTGAGATAGCTAAGGAATCGGCCAAAGTATTTTCCTCTCTTGGAATAAAAGAAATGTTGAAACCCGAGAAGAAATTATCAATCATGTCCCACACCTCATTCTTGTAACTCCTCAGCCGAGGATGCTTAGCCCAATAAGCATTTCTGACTTACTAGATAATCAACTCAGCATCTTTGAACACTTCTACCTCCTTAATTCCCATTTCTTTTGCATCCCTCATACCCAGAACAAGAGCTTCATATTCTGCCACATTGTTGGTGGTTTCAAATTCCAGCTTATATGACAGGGATATGGTTTCCTGACATGGTGACAAAAAACCACTCCAGCACCAGCGCCTACGCTAGAAGAAGCTTCAAAGAGCATCTTCCATATGAAAGTGGTTTGAGGAGGTATCTCATGATTAAAAATGGGCTGGTTTCTGATCTATAAAGGGGCTTCAGGAATCTCAGTGATCTACAATAAACTAGACCCCAAATAAGTGTCAAATGCAAAGATGGGATGATTGGTGGGGTTTGCTTCATCACTAAAAATGTAGGCCAATTGAGATTCTCTGTACAACCTCCTGTGTTCCCCTCCGAAGACTGGAATGGTGGCACATGTGAGATCCATTTGTAATGTTCCTCCAAGTCTTTTAATCCAAGATCTTGACAACAACATGCCAAACTTGGGGGGGACATCATATACCACAATGTCCATGACCACACTCTTCATTGGCAGCTGAAATAAAGAGACCACACTCTTCAAAAGAGTACAATTCATGATAATCCTTTGTCACTTCCAGTCCCAGCTCTTCCATGAATGTTTTGGGCATAAGGTTGTGGGAAGCTCTTGAATCCATGAGGCAATTATGCAACACCTTATCATGTATATTCAGGGATGTGTAGAAGGGAGGGGATGAATCATCTCTGTCTTCTACCATGGGACCTAGGACGATGGCTAGATTTTCATCTTGAAGATTTACTGAGTCTGAGGAAGGATGGAGGGACTCAGATTGTAGTAGTTTGGAGAGGGACCTTTTGAAATCTTCATTTTTTACTAGCTCTGAGAGGGGTATGGGAATTCTGATCTTTTGAATTTTATGCTCAAAACTAAAGGAGGAAATAGGCTTAAGAGCTTCCCTTACCTCAGAGACAGGTTCTTTGGCTATTGGCGAAGTATTCTGAGCTTTCTTTTCTTTAGTAGTGATTGTTGCAGATTTAGCAGGCCTTTCTGCTGTGAGGGGTTGATCCTGGCTATCAAAATTTCCTTCTTTCTTCTTTGACCTGAGATGATATCTGTTAGGAGTGTTGTTGGCCCTTTCCTCTTTACCCAACTCATTAACTTGACTGTTCATAAGGGATTCTTCATATATATATTGAGTTAGATGGGGGAAAGGGAAAGTGTCTTCAATACAGTGAATTTCAGGATCAAACTATCCTCCCCCTCCTCATGAGCAACTAGGTTATTTTGGAGAGGGGTTTGAATCAATTGATCTTCCCTGTCTTTTCCCCTTTGTTCCCTTGGAAAAACCTGTGGAACATTTTTATTAGGCCTCCTGAAGCCTCTGTTATCAGCATTTTGGGGATTTCTGTCCATGGGCTTCCCTTCTAACTCCCACCTTTCCATCCTAGCCGAAAGCGATTTTAGCATTCTAGTAACCTCATCCGACTGAAGGGGAAGGGGAGAGGAATTGGATGGGGAGGCTTCAGGTCTTTTCCTAGATATGTCCCTATCAACCTTATTCCTGAGTCGGTCAACAACCAGTATGTTATATTCTACTTCCACGGCTGCATCCTGCATGTGAGCCAAAGTAGTGGCTCTCCTTTCCCTCAACAAAAGGCAGAAATCAGGATCAAAAGCGCTAGCATAAGTGATCTTAGCAGAGGCTTCTGAGGGCTTTATCTCAGTAGGGATTTTATTATACATTTTATTGAATCTTTTGGAGAAGTCAGAGACAGACTCTCCTTCCTTTCTCTTCAAAGACCCAAACTCGGTCATGTAATACATGAAGTCTTTTTTGTCTCCCCATTGTCTCAAAAAGGCATTATCCAAAGTCGCAATCCCATTGATAGATCCAGGAGGCAGGGCCCTAAACCACTTTCTAGCCTTGCCTTCAAGGCTATGGACGAAAATCCTCATCCATACATATGTATGCATGATAACATGATCATCTGTGAAGCTGTAAAAGGCTTCAAGGTGTTCTTCTGCAGCTATGTCCCCTTTTCCTGTAAACTTGGGCAGCTGCTTAAGGTAGCCATTTGCTGGGAGGGCATTGAGAGGCTGAGGTAACACAAGGGGAGCATAGCTAGCAGCTACTATAGCCTCCATTCTGGTCATGGGGGGAATTCACTTCTGCCATAGGAATATTAGGTGGAGGAGAACTCGGAGGAGAAGGAGCTCGAACAGGGAATATCGGGAATGCTCTACCAGGTGGAAAGGGAAACAACGGGGGATTCATAGAGAAGGATAAAGGGCTTGAGTTAGCAGGCGCTTATCTCTATGCAGTAGCAGCATCAGTAACAAGGGGAGGGGTGGTGAAATCTTCTGCGGTCTAGGGTCTATGCCAAGGTATAGCTTCAAGGGAGAGGGGAGTGACAAGGATTTCTCCCTCTAATCTCAGACTAGGAGGGGAAAACTCAGCAGGAACACTCCCAAAGTTCAGGAAATAGGAAACTTCGGAAACAGGTCTGCTAGGAAGCTAAGAAGAAGAAAATGGAGTTTGTACAGAAGGAGATGGCGAATTACCTGGTTCAGCAGTGGGAGCTTCTCCTTCAGAGGCCTTCCCTTTTCTGATAATCACCTCCTGATCAGCTTCAAGCGTAGCTAGAGGCAGATGTGGATGGGACCACGTGTGTCTACCTCTAGAAGCCACAATTTGAAATAGCAGGTTCACCTCAGTGGAGTCTTCACAATGGAGTCACCAGGTGCAAAGTAGAAATCTTCAAGGGCTCTGATGCCTGATGCACCTTCAGAATTAGAGGCTCAATGTCGTTCAATCCCAGGGAAAATTTTCAACTTCGTCCCTGGCAATAGCGCCAGAAATGTTGGCGTCAGAAGTCACTCCTGGAATGCAGCAGAAGGAAATCCTGATGCCCATCAGTTTATGTCACGATTTGTTTAAAAGAGGGTGATCGAATGGAAGTAAACTCAAAACAATATCGTTCAACTTAGAAAACTAGGCCAGAAATGCACAGGGAAGTGAGGGCCATAGCTAACTTCAGTCAGGAATTTGAGTTAAAGCGAGAGTAGAGCAAAGACTTGGGAGAAAATGGAGGAGACTGCTCTGGGCATCGGGCCTTCCAACAACTTGGGGAAGAAAAACAAGACACTGAAATGTGCCTAAATGACACAGTGATAACTGCACACTGATCAAACCTATCATACTATGTAGCCACAACCATTCGATTGGATCCTCCAGTTTCAAGTGTATTAAAAAGTGACAAAAAAAATTAAAAGAAAAGAGAAGCTGACTTCCATTAACTTGATAGTCTCATATCAAAATACATAACCAGAGCTTCCTCAAAAACTTTAGAGTCGGGATCTTAGTTCAACCATCGATGGATTACAAAATGGAAAAATTGCCTACATATACCCAAGGCCAATAATAGCAACAAAAACAAGACTTATCATTAAAAACATTACATCTGCATGTTTACTAAAAGACTGTACCTGCAATCTCTGGACGGTCGTGCACTTGTGTCGGAT
Organism: Picea engelmannii; assembly: GCA_009831015.1. Lineage (NCBI taxonomy): Eukaryota > Viridiplantae > Streptophyta > Pinopsida > Pinales > Pinaceae > Picea > Picea engelmannii. The sequence goes on along the minus strand of ML777531.1, from coordinate 936,062 downwards.
GCAACCAGGCTCCTGGCAACCTTGCGAAAGAATTGACCTGTCTCAGGTCCTTTTTTGGACTTTCCATTTATGGTGGAGACAATGTCTAACCACCACCAGCCACCTCAATAACTGCTTCCTTGGGATTGAGAACGGCCCGACCAACTCTGCACTCTTGGGACGTGGAGGCCTTCTCGCGCTGCCACCTCGATTGGCTGAATGGCCTAATGGATAAGGCATGGAGGCTGGTGTGAAGACTGGGGCACATGATTGGAAGTGGTGGATGAGCGGTGACCAGACAAGGATGAGGGGAAACAACGAGTGAGGAGGTGACGAGACATGATTGGTCGAGGGAGGACACGTTGTTTATGATGGAGCAATACGGAAAGGAGAGGGACAGATGTCGAAAGGAAAAAGGTTGAAACAAAAATAAGGTGGGCCAGGATGGCGCTGAGTGGAGGTGAGATATGGAGTGGAAAACAGGTGGTAGAAGACGAAAGCTGGAGGCAATCGTGAGGGGATGATAGGGGGACCCACTTTAAGCTACCAATTTCGAACCCCCCCCTTATTAAAGGAAGAATAGCGGGGGAGGGGGGGGGGTCTGGAATCCATCCTCAGCCGTAGATCTAGGTGCCTTATTCCTAGTTGTTCAAACTTGTGTGCTGAATTCCAGACCCCCCCCTACGCCTTAAAGGTAGAAAGGCGAGGGGTCTCCGGAATCCAACCTTTCCCGTAGATCTGGGTGCGCAGATCCTAGCCACCCAGTTTTGTGCGCTACTTAACGAAATGCACTTTGCACCCCAAACTTAGGGTAAGTGGATTTTTACTCCACCTCTTACCATCTTTTCGCCAAAGGGGGTCGCCTATTAGGAAAAATACCCCCCTACATGTTTAGGTGCTAACAATAGCTTTAGTAGTCTATCTTCTTAGGATCGTACAAAAGGTGACTGTGGAGGGGCAAGTCTTCATGGTACCTGGAATCAATGTTGGCCAGACTCACTCAGTATCCTTAGAGGGTATTCCCACGATTATGTGTGGGAGCTTGCACCAGGGTGTAAGTCCATTAAGAAGGTCATCAACATAAATTTTCCAGCCTAGCCCAGCCCCTTCTTATCTCAGTCTCGCGACGTTGTATTTCATCACCATCTAGTGACTTCAAAACGAGAAGGTTTGTTTGCCTGGTTTGAACTTTAGATTTTATTAGTGAGTGTTGTTTGTTTTCGTAGTTGGCCATAGATTTTTTTCTTTGAATTTTTGGTTCCGCCAACATAGACCCTCCCCGTCGTTCACATAGGGTATAGGGACTTCCAACAGAAAACATGGAAGATTCTACCCCTATACCCCCTCACACATCAGAGGTTTCTCCTCAACAGAGTGAAGTCTAGGATACCAACGTAATACAAGAGGAAGGTTCAGCCTCTTTGGAAAGTTTCCGAATTATTTCCGATTCTATGGAAGCTTTCTTCATCCCTCCTGGATATGAAATACATTTTCTCCGGATGAATTCTGTCGGGGAACTTGTTGTTGTTTCTTATGGAACTCTAACCAGACCTTTTGGAGCCGACGATACTTTCTGGACTACTGACATAGTTAGAATATGACCTCGTACGATGCAATACCTTTATGGCTCAAGGGCAGGAGTAGATATACCCGCCATCCCTGAGCTACCCGAAACATGTGCCATTCTCACAGTATCCCTAGGTCATTTTTCCAGTACAACTGCCTATCTCTTTGCTGGCTCAGAAGCACAGTCAGTTAGTCCTAGTTCAACCATCCCTTTTCAAATGTCCCACTCTACAATTCTTCCTCATGCTACAACAATTCCCACTGGGAATACAGTGGTTAACCATGCTCCCATTGGTACACCATGTTCCTCTAGACCTACCCCTTCTCCTCCTCTTGGGTATCACACTTTGAATCCTTCTGCTGCCATCCATACCCAAATTCCATCCGGAGTACCACTTGGGCATAATACCTTTGTTTCTTATGTTCCCACACCTTCCCAGGTCCTCTCCAGAGGGTCTTATCCACCTCTTCATGGCAGATCTGGCCCTAGTGGCTCCAATCCAATTGGTAGCACTCATCATCTACTCACTTATGGTTACCAGATTCCTACTAAGGGGAAATATTATGCCGAGGGGCAACATTAATCTGGGGGTCACACTAAAATTGGGGTGCCTCCTCCATATTGAGGACATTCTTAGGTTGGAACTTATAATTCACAATCTGGACCGAACACGTCAAACTTGTTAGCTCACCTTTGGAACCTTTAAGAAAACCCACAACCCTCTAGGGGGAAACCTTCTCAAACCAGTGTTTCGGTACCCCCGAACTACAGTCAACCATATCCACATTCTTTGAATCCCACTTGGGGTTCGAATGTTCAGTTCACTACTCCTTTCCAAGGGAACATCCCTAACCAACCCAATCCAATGGGCTACATGCCTCCACACCAAAAACTGACTCTGCCCGGATCTTCGCATTATCTGCAAACTGCTTACGGTCCTATTGGTATACCGACGAGACTTCCTCCCCAAAGTCACCAGTACCCTCATGTGAATAGACAATTACCCTTTTTGGCCACTTTGGACCTCCCTGATCTGTCTAGAATTTTGAATGACCCTATCTGTCACTCTCCTCATTGGCCTATCATACCAACAAAACTACCATCTGACATTCCTAAGTTCGATGGTAAACCAGAAGAGGATCTGGACAATCATGTCATGACTTTCCACCTTTGGTGTTCATCCCACTCTTTGATGGATGACTCCATTCGGTTATGTCTTTTTCAACAAACTCTCACGGGTTTAGCCGCGAAGTGGTATATAGAATTACCACGAGGCTTCTTCACCGATTTCAATACCCTAGCTATGGCTTTCCTCACTCACTTCTAGTTGCCAATCCGTTATGAAATAGGAACCAAGATTTTGAGTTATTTCAAGCAAAGTAAAGCCACTCATATCTCTGATCACATTCATGAGTGGAGATGAATACGATGTCTAATCAAACTCGATCTTCCTGATCAGTAATTGGCAGAATGGTTCACAAAATCCTTCACGAGTGACATATCTAAAGACATTGCTATGGGCAGAGTTGTCACCGAAGAACAAACGACTAGTCGTGACCAGTATCTTGATCTTGTTTATTCACAAATGGGTACTCTTTATGATCTGCTCCCTGACGCACCTCATCCTTTTAGCACAACCATCTCAACAACCCCAAAAACTTCTCATACTGCCGATGGTGTGATAGGTACTTTCCATGCCCAACCGCAAACTTCAGAAGTGAACGTCGTTCAATCGAATCCTACCGGTAAGAATAAATCCAAAAAAGGGAAGGGTAGGAATAAGGAGGATAAAAATAACAACCCACAATCTGACAAGACCAAGACACAACATGCTGATGATAAGAATAAATGAAAACCTCGCTATCCTTACCTTATCATTGGTGATGATCACTACACGAAGGACTGTCCAATACATGTTGAGGTCACAAAATTCCTCCAAGGGACCCCAAAACCTCCCACACCTATCGTCTTGTCTCAACCCTTCCCTTCTCAACAACAGGCTCAATTGGTCATCCATGATCAACCTTCTTCCTCCACTACCTCCTATGTACTTATGTGTAACGGTGATTCAAAGAAGAATGACATCACACTTACCACTCATGCCAAATATTACTCCTCCTCCAAGGAGAAAGTTAACGATATGCCACCTCTGTTGGTTCAAAAATATCCCTCGACTCCACCTTCCAATGGTCCTCATCATCTCGAATAATTGAGCCCTGATACAGTCCTTTGCCCTTCTCCTAAGGGCGTGGTTCGAAAGTTTTCCTTCAATCCCCATGCACGTTCTGCCTAGAACTATAGTATCGTAGAAGATCTGGCACAAGCACCATATGTGATGTGAACCCTCGAAGTCCTTTAGAGTTGTCCTACACAACGAAAGGCACTGTTGAAAGCTATCAGTGGAATCAACCCTACAGATACGAATTTAATAATCTTTTACTTGGAAGATCACATTCCAAGGTTACCCCTTGAGCTCGCATTTCAAATACAAGTTGTTGTTGCTGACAAGAACATTTGTAGAATAGTTATTGATGAGGGTGACTCGACGTGTGTCATGTCTATCGCATGCTGGAAATCCATTGGCTCTCCTCCCTTAACTGAATCACACAACATGCTCAAAGCCTTCAATGGCTCTGGCTTTAAACCCTATGGTGTTCTCCCTTCGTTGCCTGTTACGTTAGAAGGCAAAATGGTCAACATTGAAATTGAGGTCTTTGACGCACCTATCGATTACAGCCTCTTACTTGGTCGTAGCTGGATTGATTCCATGCGTGCAGTCGTGTCTACTATTTTCCGTATCATGTGCTTTCCACATTAGGGAAAAGTAGTTATAGTAGACCAACTGGCCTTCTTTAACTACAATACATGTACCAGAAATGTACCTTTCATTGCAAAGACACCCCCTGGGTATGAGAATGTCGATGTGGGTCTACTAAAAGATTCCACTCTGATGAGTACGTTTCCAATCCCACTACTTGACATTCCAACTCCTTTGGCTGCCTCGATTAACATGATCTCCACCTTTTTCTGTGAAAAACCCGTGTCTTCTGACCCGTGGATAGTACCCACACACGGTGATTATCTTCACTATGATGACCAGATGCCTTTAAGTCCAATTGAATCCACCTACCAAGCCATTCAATCGGCTGACCCTTCTACTCCCTCTCTCAGTGATTCGTCTCCTGATCCGTTCCATGTTATTTTTCCCACAGACAAGATGATTATGTCAGTTCTGTCAATGGAAGATACCCCTTGGGATGATGAACATCATTGTTCCATTCTCTTTCTCAAACATCACACCATCGAGAATTACCAATAGATCTTGACTCCATCAACCGTTGTCGTTATTTCTTCGATTCCTGAATCCACACATGATGTGTTATACGAAGGGAACTTAAGTAACATTTCTCCCACCATCCTCCTCGACATATCTATTAAACTTGGAGTTGTCGAAAATGTCCAAATTAGAGCTTCATGTTCCATCGATGAGGTTGTTACATATAAGTCACTTTTTCAATAATTTTGTGACATCTTCGCGTGGAGCTACGAAGAGATGTCGGGTATCACCCCTCATATTTTTGTGCATGAAATTAAGACCTACCTAGACGCTAAACCCGTCCGGTAGAGACTTTGCCCGGTCAACCCCCGTAAAGTAGCTACTATAAAGCTTGAAGTCGAAAAACTTCTTAAATTCAGCTTTATTTATCCAGTGGCTTTGACTGATTGGGTATCCAATCTAGTTCTGGTTAACAAGAAACAAGGTACGATCCGTGTTTGTGTTGATTATAGGGATATCAACAAAGCTTTTCCAAAGGACAACTTTCCTACCCCCTTCGTTGACCAAATCATCAACGATTGCACCGGAAGTGAAATCTTCTCTTTCATGGACGGTTTCTCCAAATATAATCAAATCAATATTTTACCCGCGGATCAACACAAAACCGCTTTCATTTGTCTTTGGGGAACTTTTGCCTACCAGAAACTGCCCTTCAGTTTGAAGAACATCGATGTCACGTTTCAACGTGCTATTTCTTATGCTTTCCATGATATTAAGCACAGTGTACAACCATATTTATATGACCCACCAACACATTCCATGCATCGTAGTGATCATCCGTCCCACCTACGATCCATTTTCCTTCACTGTCGGTTCTATCGTATACACTTAAACCCACACAAATGTGTATTTTGTGTGGAGTCCGACCGAATATTGGGTTTTATTGTGTCACATCAAGGGATCAGGGTAGATCCTTCAAAGGTTGAAGCTATCCTCAATCTCCCTCCTCCTTCCTCACTTCGCCAGCTACAAAGTTTGCAAGGGAAGGCAAACTTTCTATGTCGTTTTATCCCAAATTACACTGAGGTAACACTCGGATTTACTCAACTATTAAAGAAAGGCTTTGAGTTTGTATGGGACACCACTTCCAACAAAGCCTTCGATGCTTTGAAGTTAACTTTAACCCATACCCCACTACTTTTCCCGCCCAATTATAGTCGAGATTATTTCCTTTATCTCGCTTCTTCAGACTCGACCATCGCCATGGCTCTAGTCCAAGAAGATGATTTACACGACGAACATGTCATTTATTATTTGAGTCAGAGTCTCATGAATACCGAAGCCAAATACTTACATGTTGAAAAACTGGCCTTGGCAGCTATTCAATATGTCCAACATTTCTGTCACGATATTCTACTACGTAAGACCATTGTAATTTCGGATTGCAACCCTATATAGTACATTCTTACACGTCAATTGCTAGGGGGAAAATACTCCAAATGGATAGTGATTCTCCAGAAGTTTGACTTAGAATTCAAATGCGCTAAATCCAAGAAATACTTGGTGTTTGCCGAACTAATATGTGACCTTCCCTCCAGTGAGACAGAAAAAGTGGCAGAGGATTCCTTACCGGACGAATCCCTTTTTCTGATCAGTTTTGATGATCCTCGGTATGGATATATTATCATTTATCTCTAGACTCAAACTTTTTGACCAGACCTCTCTAGTACAGACCGTCTTCGCATCCACTATCAAGCCTGTCAATACATCATTCTCGGTGACACTCTTTATTGCCGGGGTGTTGACACTATATTACGTTGTTGTCTCACCTTTGATGAGGCCGAGAAAGCTTTGAATGACTGCTACTCTAGAGCATGTGGCGGTCATATGTCCAGGTATGCCACTGCGCAAAAGATCTTGCGAGCCGGGTACTTCTCGCCTTCTTTATTTAAAGATTGTATAACTGTCATCCAGAAATGCCACGCTTGCCAAACGTACAACCATAAGATCAGATCTCATCCCTCTCCTTTACACCCTGTAGTTTCTGTCGTACCTTTCTCTAAATGGGGTATCGATTTCATTACTTGTAACCCTCACTCGGTTTGGGGGCATGGATACATTATCGTAGCCATGGATTATTTCATGAAATGGGCCGAGGCGATGCCTACATTCGACAATACAGGAAAAACTATAGCTCTATTCATATTCAATCACATCATTGCATGATTTGGAATCCCATAGTCTATCATCAATGATCATGGTAGCCACTTTTGGAACTTCATGATGTCTGAGCTCATAGAAAATTTGGGTCTTCAACACAAAAACTCAACCCCCTACTATCCACAGGCCAATGGCCAAGTTGAATCAATCAACAAGGTTCTTATCACCATGCTTTGACAGATTATAGGAATTCACAAAACAAGTTGGCACATAATGTTACCATGCTTTGACGGATTATAGGAATTCACAAAACAAGTTGGCACATAATGTTTTTTTCAGCATTATGGGCTTATTGGACATCTATAAAGTCTGCCACAGGGTTTAAACCTTTGCAATTAGTGTATGGTTTAGAATTTTTCTTACCGATTGAATGTGAGATCCCATCATTAAAGCTAGTCATTGAACTTCTTCCAAACACCTCTGCTAAAGAAGAACGTTGGTTGTATCTTATGCAATTGGACGAAGCCCGTCAAGATACCACCCTATTTATTGAAACCCAGAAGAAACACATCAAGTCCCAATACGACAAACATGTCAAACCTCATGTTTTCTCTAAGGGCGATCTAGTTCTCCTCTATGAACAAGATCAAGATTTGCTAGGTGCCATAAAATTCGAATCTATGTGGCGAGGCCCTTATATCGTCAAACGAGTGTTGGAGAAGGGATCCTACGAGTTAGTAGATTATGATGGAATTCCTTTGAGTGAACCCATAAATGGGCTTTACTTAAAGAAGTACTATGCTTAGACTATCTTTGCATGAGTGCTTGTATTTTACTGTATCATATTGTAGTGTGCTACGTTTGTGTGTTTTTTTGTTATTCGGTTTCTACCCTCGACCGCTTATCTTGCGTTGTTCTTGGTTTTCAAATGTCGGTGTCTTCCTTACCCTACCTTGGATTCGTCGATGGCGCTAGTCGTAGCACTCAGAACCTAGCTTATGTTGCATGGGAAATCTATGCACCCACAAATGAACTTATCAATCTACATGGTGTTTTCCTCAGTCCTACAACCAATAATATAGCAGAGTATAGCACCGTCATCAAATTGTTGACTGATGATATCTCACTTGGGATTCGTCATTTGGTTATACGACTTGATTCACAACCAATAGTTCTATAGTTAAGTAATTTCTATGCTATTCAAAGTCCTACTTTGTTACAGGTATACTTACGACTTCGCCTCTTGGAACGTTATTTTGATTATATCGAGTATCAACACATTCCTAGATGTCTAAATACATTAACTGATGCATTAGCTAATTATGTGTTAGACAGACATCTAAGACATTTATAAATCCAATCACACATCACATGTATTATACAAAGAAAAATAAGCTGGTAGAAGCCTCGTGTATATATATATAATGATCAAAAGTTTTTACAAAAAGATTGTTTTTCGTCCAAAGACCAAAAATATAAAAAATGAAGCTCATAGCTTCTAAAAAAATGGCATCATGGATGTTGGTCTCGGTAACACACTATTGCTCGTGCTACTCTACAGATAAATTGTCTCAATGGACCAGCCACACCTACAGTATGGCACTGGAAACACCTCTAGACCTTGCCAATTGACATATCTAGGATCCCTGCAGTCAAACCCTCCAGATTTTTCTCGATGCTTCGTAGTCATCTGCATCCCATCTTGCTACTACCACCGCTTCTCCTCGCCTTTGAAAAAATTTACAAAACACTATAAAAGCAAAATGTCTTTCTTACCTAGTTCCCCCCACTGAGAACAATTAGGTAGCACTAAGTCAGGATCATTGTGAAAATCTATCCCGACATATGCATAGTCATCGATCATCAAGATCTGGGGCTCCAACCAATTGAAAAAGGTATCATTATATCTAATAATGGAGCATGCCACATGTCGGGACATGAGATCACACCACCGCTTCATCCACGGATCTCATGGCACTAGTATATTCCAATCTACCTATTTGCAAAAGTGAGGGACTCTTTCCAGGAAGAAAGATACCAAAATGGAACTATACCCAAACTGTTTTAGATCCTCGTTATTTCTCTTGGTCAACTGGCTCTTCATACTATAGAGAATCCCATCACACTTGTTGAACACACGAGGTTCCATGCATTCTATTACATACTATAAATAGTTCTGCAGAGCCATGTGTGGAGAAGCACTCCCTGCCATCCGTGCAATGGTGAAAAGGATGGTTCTCAGGGTCAGATCACAAACTCCTCTGATCGCCACCTTACCCTTGTGTCTCTCGGCCCCAGGTTCACAATAGAGTCTGATGTATTCACTCATCGGTAAACCCCCACCTTGACCTCCTATTAAGGTCACTTGCGCCCCACGACAGGACAACCCTGTCAAGAAGTAGATGTCTTCGATGTCCAGGGAGAGCACATGAACACCCACATGGAATACTTGTTGGTCCATGTCCCACATACGGACTAAATATTCCAACGGTCTCAGCTGGGCTCTCATGCCCTGGATCTTGAAGAATTTTAATAGACCACACTGTCATAGGGCATTTATGGTGCCTGGATCATTTAAAGCCATTGCATCATTGTCTTCATGCTCTATTTCTCTCCACTCCAACATCTTTGCAATCAAAATACCTACATGGAGATGAAAGAAAGAAGTTAACACCTTTTATTATCATAATTTAGAATTATTTTTGGTCCACCATATCTTTTTCTTTTGGGTTTTATGCCGACTTGGATTTGGTTACAAAGCGGGGTTTCCATAGGTGAACCGTTAGGCACCTTTGGAAATCCTTGATTTCCGCAGGTCCCGATATAGGGCACCTATGGTGGCCCCAACGCGTGCCTATGGTCCAAAGATTCACTCAAAAATTCATCTTTTAACCAATTAAAATGAATTTTAAACCATTTAAAAGGAAGAAGACAAGGTACTTACTGTTTCAATGTAGACCGTTCGTCGGATGATCGCTCGAGCTCTCCACAATCGACCGTTGAAATACGAGGTGAAAAAGGGCTTTTGGACAAAGTTTTTGGTCAAATACAAATGAAATAGTGAAAATGAGTTCTTATCCCTATTTATCTCATTTTTTACTTTTTCTAAATATATTTTATATTATTTGAATATATTTTCTCAAAAACCTAATGGTCTCGTGAGTGTTGTTTCTCACAGATAGGCAAACTAGGGTTCCGAACAATGAAGTATGGACAATTTTTTGCGATTTGTTTGTCTTTTTCGTCGCATACACGCCTACTTTTTAGGGTTTTTTAGAAAAACCTCGAGCTTAGTATTTGTTCCTTCTCGTGCTCGAAAAATGATGAGAACGTAACCGAGTATACTTTTGTCATCTTTTCGTACTCGTCATGGTAACATGAAAATAACGAAATTTATGGAGTAATCTTTAAGCTCTTTTCGCACTCCTTAAGAACGAAAAGATTGCTGAGCAACCTTGTTCTGTTCATGCTCGTAAAAGTATTTGAATAAAACGTTCGACAGGCAATAGTTTATCACTTTTTCGGTCCTGTCGAACTATTTTATGAAGCATGAACTGAGAGAGTTCTCTTTTAAGTGTTTTTCCAGACTCTATAAACATGAAAAACCTTTGAGTTTTCTATCTTTGGACTCGTTAAACAAACATCGACAGACCCGTACGGGACCAAACCAATCATTCTTAGGGTTTGTTAAAAATACTCCAAGGGACTCATCCGAAGGATGAGATTACATCAACAAGCATATGTTATCCTCCTCAAGCTTGTGTAAAAATAAAGAGTTACTTGCCAGAAATGGTGGGGGAAAATTTTGGAAAGAGATGTGTCTCTATATTTGTGTTAGTGGTAGTAAGAGTCGCTCTTGAACATGGCACCTTCTCTATCATTTGAATCCGGGCTGGGAAATCCATTTTCCTCTCGTCTGACTTTCTCCAAGTTCATATCTTGGGTCGTCCTTGGGTCGATGCTGCCAAGCCTAGTGTCGTGTCATCCATATGTTCAAGAGAAGTTCAACCAAGCCCTCTATTGAGTCGGCCATCTGCAATTGTCAATTCCTATCATGTCGACCTTCCTTATGTCCGTTCCAAATCAAATTCGTACTTCGCTTTACCCTAAATCTGTTACTTGTTTCATGTCATTTGATGGGGGATACATCAAGGCCCTCCTGTGATGAGTCTTTTCCTATCGACTTCAACTCATTATCCAGGAAGAAGACTTAGAACTATTTAGTGCCTTGGATCCTGCATGTCTCAATGGCAGGTTTCTTCGCTCTCGACAGTGGATTTACATCATTGATCCCTAATCGAGAGATTCCATCGAGTGTTCAACCTCAACTCATCTATTCACACTCATTGGATTGTACTATCGTACCTTGGGGGTCATTGACATCAATGGTGATTTCCCTTGTACTTGTTAACGGTTTTCATTAATGATCGGTAATCGAGTGGTTTCTAACCATGTTTGATTTCAACACCTGTAATCACATGGCTAGATTCGTACTAATGGACGATGGGATTGAAGACCCTGGACCTTTTCATTTTTGTTCCAGGTTGCGATGGAGTATTTGTGATTTGAATTGACACATAGATCCACTTTGTATGTCTCGTGGCTATGTCTCTGTCTGAATTTTCAAATACATAGATCCATAGTGTATTTCTGGTGGCTATGTAGAATCTTGATGACATGGATTCACAGTGTATAATTGATGGCCATGACTTATAATTATGATTTCAATCATTTATAGTCTGAATATGGGAATGCCTACTTCGGACATGGTATAATATTGTACAGATGCTTGATTGTTTTCAGGTTCCCAATTGGTGCGCTCCTTGTTCCTGACACACACATGCATTTTTACAAAGTATTTCGGCTGTCACGAGTTCCAGCCTCATACTTTGGGGGGAATTATGTTACACATTATTTTGGTCATTCTAATGATTATATCACGGACATGTCTTGAGGCTCCCAACATGACTTTTTTCTTGAGAAAAACAACTTCTTTATTGGTCAACTGAGAGGGGGGGGTGAATCAGTTGTTACTGTGCTTAAACAATTATGCTTCTTTTGAACTCTTTGCAGAAACACTGAGGGAAAATCACAATAGTGCAGGGAAGTAAGAAATAGCATATTCATCATCAATCACACACACATGTGATACACAGAGACAGATATTTCTTGAGGAAACCCATAAAGGGTAAAAACCTATTTTTCTTTATATGATAAGTAATAGTTACATTCTTTACATTATCATACATATGAGCACCAACTCATAATAAGGCTACAACCTTTGTTTTGCAAGTTTCTACTTGTTGAGAGCACCAATTCTCTATTTTCTCTAGCACCCACTAGAAGGAAGCACCAACTCCCTGGTTTCTCTAGCACCAACTAGAAGGAAGCACCAACTCCCTGAGTATTTCCAGCACCAACTGGATGGAAACACCAACTTCCAATCATACAGGCACCAACCTGTATAACAGAGAACAAGAGTTCTCCCTTGCACCACCCTACCACCCTAGTTTCTCTGGCTGCAACCAGATGGAAGCTACAACTCCCTATGTTCAAGCACCCACTTAAACCTATGAGGACAAAAGTCCTCCCTAGCACCTCTCGTCCACCCTGAAATATAAATCTTTGCTACTGAAACTTATTACAGTGATATGATGTTCAACAATGGCTTACCAGACTCATCACTGTTCTACTGCATTTCGTTGTTCTATCTGCCTCACTACCTTTCTGCACACATGACTTGCGCTATCTGTTCTTATGCTATTTATGCTCTGTGCGCCATGTCCATTCACTGCACAGATCCTCTTATGTTCAATTCAGCTGTTGCACTCTCCTCCTTCTTCACACATGAATCACCTTCACCACCAACAACCACAGCCAACTCCAACAGCAACAACACCCTTTTCTTCTCTGTACCGTGTATCTCAATTCCTTCTGTGCCTCTTGTGCATGCAATATTTGCCATTCTTCTGCATGCTCATACCACGCCAATCTCTTCAACATCTCAAGTGATCCACATGATCATCATCGCGACTCTTCAACTTCTCTGGCAGTTCAACCCCTGTGTCTAGCATCACTAGGTGTTAAGTCGAGATTCCTTTTTCCGTCTGACAGTTGAGACTCTTTGTCTTCTCTGTTAAAGTCGAGCTCATCCTTTCTGTTTTAGTTACGAGCTCAAACCCTCATCCATCTGTCAATTTCCTCCACGAATCGTCTTCATTCCACTGGCAGATTCCATGTGACTCTTCAACTCCTCTGGAAATCACACCGAAGTCTCTTCGCATCCTCTGGTAGAAACCATCAATGGTTACTAGTAGTTTCACTGTGTCGTGCAATAGTAGCCCTCCGATCTTGTTCAAATTCACCTGCACCATTGGATTGAATCCATGGGATCTTGCATTCATTTCGGCATTTCGGCATTCAACAATTCTGTGCTGAGTGTCTTGACACTTCATTTTGCGATCTCCGAAGTTCCGATACAGAACTTTTCTACACTAGATCCTTCCCCAATATGACTATGGTCATAACCAAGAACCTATGCAAAAAGCACTTTTCGTGAATTCACATTTCGTGAATCTGGAGATGAGGCATCTCGAATTTCCAAATCACAATCTCTGAAACCTTGAATTGGAGCTTATCTGGACTGACTCCTTCCCTTCTTGTGACCATGGGCTGTGACCACAGCCTTGTGCATATGGCACTTTCGTGATTTCACATTTCATGAGTCTGGAGAAGAGACATCTTGACTCTCCAAGTCGCGATCCCTGATACCCTGAAATGGCGTGGTATCAACGGTCCTGATCAGAGCTTCATTCAACGGCTGCGATTGAATCACAATTTCGCACATCACGAAATCGACATTCTTGTTGCATTGTTTGCTTGCCTCTCCATGTTGCGATCCCCGACACTCCGATATGGAGTTAGATCAACGGTCCAGATCTGAGCTTGATCTGACGGCTCAGATTACATCATGATTTTTCATATCGTGATATCGAGATTCCTGTGGTGAATATTCTCTTGTCTCTCTATGTTGCGATTCACGAAACTCTGATATGGAGTAAGTCTGCTGACATCACATGTGTTAAATAACTGCCACGTGTCACCCTGATTCATGACTTACATGTGCTTGGAATGTTGAATCATTCTGACACTTGTCATTACCTGGTTGTTCCACGTGTTCCTAGCTGACGTGGTTTGTTGACGTGAGTCAGATCGATGGTCCAGATGTGATCTTGATTTGACGGCTCAGATTACGTCGCGATTTTTCATATCGCGAAATCAGGATTTCTGTGGATGATATTACTTGTCATCTCCAACTCTCAATCCCCAAAACTCTGACAGGGAGTTGGATCAACGGTCCACATAACCCCCTGAGATGGACGGTCCTCCTTCTTTTGGGATTTTGTGAGCCCTCTACTCCTTGCACTTTAAAGATCATGTAGGTTCTCCTCGATCCAACAGTGTTCGGACCCTGTGCTCAGATCTAACGCCTAAGATCTATCCTCCTCTTCAGCGCGCTCTTCTTGTCTATATTCAGATCTGACGGCCCTCATTCTATCAAAAATTTTGGATGGGATCCAACAAACAGAAATTCTTCACAAACTTTACAGGACTCCATCATGCCTGATCAATGTTGCATTTCCTTCAATCATTCGATCTTCCTGGACTTATCTTCTATTTGCCTATTGATCATCGTAGTTGTACTCAAGCCATCATTACTACTGTACTTGCCATCAATGACAAGTCTTACGCTGCCTGTAAAACATACCAAACATCCTCTGCACTATCTCTTCTGATCTTATCGAGGTTGCTCTGCAGCTTCTTCCCAAAATACTTTTGGTGCCCGTCTATTACATTCTTCATTACTGTACTTGTCATCAATGACAACCTGTTAAAAATTTCCAATAATCTCCCCCTTTGGCATTGATGGCAACAAAGGCACCCAGATTCTTTTCTCCCCCTTTGACATCAATTTCAAAGAGAAGGCATGCTCCCCCTGAGCTGTTGCACTAATTTTAGGAGGCATTAGATATTCAAACAATACAAATCTCCCCCTAACAAGATGGAATATTTTAGGTGTGAAACAAAATGACACCCAGCTTCTGTCTGATATATTCAAACGGTGTCTTGGCTAGGGGCTTCGTAAAGATGTTTGCAATTTGTTCTATAGTGGGAATGTAATGGACCTGAACAATCTGATTGGTGACCTGCTCTCTCAGAAAATAATATTTTATGGGAATATGTTTTGTCTTGGAGTGGAAGACAGGATTTTTAGACACACTGATGGCACTAGTGTTATCACAATGAATTGGGATCAGTGCAGTGTATTTTACCTCTAAGTCTGCAAGTGTCTGAATCATCCATAATA